>CM077801.1:25703201-25958397 GCA_039737535.1 Lagodon rhomboides
TAACACTGAATAGTTACAGACTGCGCATTTTCCACGGTCCTTTAGTCTGAAACCGAATAGTTAGAAATATGTCCCTTTATATATGGGACCGAAAGCCCAACCTGTTATCCGGGAGGTGACGTTAGCAGCTGGCTGTAGCCACAGGCTAACGGTTTGTTTGTGTCTGTGAGGAGGTCTCGCAGTAAACAGTCAGGTGAACAGCGAGTAAAGAAATAACAGCGTCACAGCATCAGCTGCTCTGCTGTGAAGAGTTCATGGCTGACGGCCGTCGTGTCACTGTTGAGTCTTATTTCTTGATCCTGCCTCATGTCCCTTTAACGAAAAAGTGCCACTTAAAGAAGAACTAACCAGGCTGATTAATTCAGATCCATATCTGGACTTCTACATGTTGATATAAAGCAGGAAGTTGCAGCATTTCCAGTGTTTGTGGCGACAAAACCGGGTTTTTAGATCCAGGAAATTACAGCATCTCCGGCCGTGTTTTGCAGCAACCATACCAGGTGTTTTTGAGTGACTGCTAATATGCTAGCTAACAGTATGTTGGTGTGTGTGTGTGTGTGTGTGTGTGTGTGTGTGTGTGTGTGTCAAACCGACAAGGAAACCGGTGAATTATTACTTCCCATGATTCGTTTCATGATTCCACAGCTGCGAGCAAAATTTTCCTCCACATTCATCAATCAGCCTTCACCCACGCCGCCTCCGTCACATCACATGTCAGCGATAATAAAGGTGATAACGATCTCGGCGGGGTGAATCCCCGGAGAAATCTCACCCAGAGGAGAGCGGCTCGCTGATGCTTCATCGTCCTCGCCATCCCCTCGTCCCCGCAGCGCCGGCTGGATAATTCATAACCCCGGTCGGTCGGTACCCGTCAGGATGCTGCAGAGGCAGCGGAGGGGAAGATGCCCCGAAGGCCCGGCTGCAAATTCAGCTCACCTGCCGTCGACCTCAACCTGCAGTTTACTACTGAGAGCAGAGAGAGCGCCGACCCTGTTACAGTGACCCAGAGATCCAGAGGCATCCTGGGAGGATTCTCCGCTACGATCGGCCTGGAAGCTGATGTTTCTGATGTCAGTGCAAATTCCAGCTGGTGTTTTCAATTAAAGACATCTTGTACAGTTGTAAAGATGTTAGTTTAGAGATTTTACTACCTGAAACAGATTCATATTGAAGGTCTTATTACCTCTATATAGCATTAGTTTTTAGGTAATAAGGCCTTTATAGGAGCCTAATAGACGTTATTATCTGTGCATAAGTGTTTAGAAGACATTTATAAGCACTTATGCCGTTTTTCCACCGACAGTACCAGCTCGCCTCGACTCAGCTCGCCTTTTTTGCGTTCCCATTACTGAAATCTGGTACCTGGTACCTGCTAAAGTGGAGCTTTTTTAGTATCACCTCCGTATAAGTTCCAACCGAGCTGAGCTGATACTTCTGTGTGACGTAAGCTGGCAGCCGGCCACTGATTGGACAGAGAGCGACGCCACTTGACGACTCGTGACGAGCGCGACGTCCGAGCCCGACACCCACTACCTTTAAAAACTAGCATCTGCGTTCAGTCAACACAGCGATTACATGGAAGGAACAACGCGCAGGAACACGGCGTGGACCGTGGCAGAGGTGGAGACGCTCCTGAGTGTTGTCGCTGAAGACGCATCCAGAACGAGCTCGATGGTGCGACAGGAAATGAAAAGGTGGACGTGTTTTGCGTAGCCCACAGCTAGCCCTGTTTATGTGTCGCGTGGATCAGTACGTCACTGATGACGACCCGCCCACGTTGATGACGACCCGCCCACGTCTGATGACGACCCGCTCACGTTGAAGACGACCCGCCCACGTTGATGACGACCCGCCCACGTTGATGACGACCCGTCCACGTTGAAGAGATACTAATTCTAGATGGAAACGCAACGCGTCTGAAACCAAACCAAGTAGAGCCACGCTGAGCCGAGGCGAGGCGAGCTGGTACTGTCGGTGGAAAAACGGCATTATAATACAATTTTTAACAGTTAATAAACTGTTCAAGAATGTTTATAAAAGCCTTATGAGTATTTTGTTCAACAAACTCACTTATTATGTCATTCTTAATTTTAATTCTAAGATTTTATTGTCACTTTATTGACATTAACGGATGGATATTGACACACTCATGGATGGAGATGAAAAATATCTACAGCTCTCCTTAAAAAAATACCCTGTTTTGATGCCACAAAAATATATTTAAATGTCTCCAGTGATGGGATTTGAACTCCAGGTGGCCTTGCTGGCTTTTAATAACCCAGTATGAGCTGTAATATAGTTTGTGTTTACCTTCTGTCTGTCTGTTTGATGGATGGATACGGTCGGCGGATCACGTTCCCGATGTGTTATTCCACGAGCCTTGTACAAATTTAGAAAATTCAATCTCGAAGACAAATGACCAGATTGTTTGGAGGTTTTCGTTTTATCAAGTTGGGGGACTCTCTTCTTTGAGAACATTGTTCCGTGTATTTGTTCACTATAGAAGCTTTTGAATAAAGAAATCAGAGGGTTGTTGAACATTTTAAATCTGAAGCATCATCCCTGTTAATCCCTGGATTACCCTTTTTGTTTAAAGTGATGGAGGGAGGCATTTCATGTCGCCCTGACTCACAGGTCTCTGATATGAGTCATCGGTCACAGACCCCAGGTTAGGAACCTCCACCCCTCCTCCTCCTCCTCCTCCTCCTCCTCCGCCTCCCCGCCGCAGCCTCACGCCACCCCCATCCTTCCTCTTCCCCGCAGCCGAAGGAGGAAGTGGTAATGTCAGGAACGATTAGGACGGCGGGGGTCGTTAGAGCAACTCTCCTGTCAGGCTTGTTGAAGATACGGGAGGTCTCAGGAGAGCCAGCAGTCGAGACAGCTAACCTCTCCTCCGTTTGTCCTTTCAACCTCCTCAGCGCTCACACAGACAGACGTCTGTTTGCTAATGCAGCTTCCTAGCTACCAAACACATCATTCTGCAGAGTTGTTGCTGCAAAAAAACATCAAAAAACGCCTTTTCATTACACAATAAAACTGCCACCATTGTAGTTTTATCAGCTGCACGCTGTGAAAGAGAAGCCAACAGTGTGAAGCGTTTGATTTTGAGTTCTCTTTGTTCAGTTCTTGGCGTAAGGAACCAAAAAATCTGCTCGCAGCCAAAACTATTTTCAACAGCAGCTACATTTTAAACCACATTCATAATTCATAATTCATTCAGACACAAGAGATCATTGATTGGCAACAGAGCTTAGGTAGAAAACACACAATCCTGCGTGCTGAACTTTGAATAACACCAACTATAACTGTTGTATCTGTGCTAACGTGCTGTAAAGTGAGAAAATGTAATTTGAGCATCTTGACGTGAGGGCAGCCTCTCAAATAACACATTCTGAAAAAGTTTATAGTATTATAAATTGATTTGTTTCACTTCCTGTCTTCTCTCTGTCGGTGTGAAGCTGACTGATGTGTGGAAGTCCGGCTTCGGCTTCTTAAAGCTCCACACTGTGTAGTGTTTTAAGTAATTTATTACCTCAAATCAGCGTCTTCATTCATAAATAAGTCCTCATTGGTGTAAAATGATCTCTGCCAACAATCTCACTTCTCCTCCTGAGGGAAGAATCACACATTGTGACGTGAAGCAGGAAGTTGGGCGTGAAGAGAAGCAGGGCAGTTTCTGCTTTTCTCCCAGAATCCTCTTCCCGTTTAACATTGGGGCTTATGGGGCAGTTGCTGGAGTTTGTGTCAGTTAGACGCAGATAATTCAAAAACCGTACATCCTCCCGATAAAGTGGACACGTTGCCAGACAGAAGACAAGTGTGGCTACGTTCTTGGAAAATATCACTATTGTAGTGTGAAATCTGTGGCTAGGATCGTCATCTAAAGAAACATTTTCGGAGAGTTTTTTCAGGCTCCCCCACTCTGCCAGTTGGTGCTGCGCGAACATTCCGCAATACACACTCATTGAAAATCCTGAATTTTTTCGAAATCACTCACGATCAATTAAGGGTCACCGTTCAAAAACTAAACATCGTAGAAAGAAAGTTCAAATACAACTCAAATAGATGAGACTTGTGCCTACATTTTAAAGTTTGAATGGTGTCTCTAGGTCAAAGTCTGCCAGAGCAGGAGATGTTTGAAAAACGTCGATGATTTTGCGACTTTTTTGACCCCGTCCCATTCATTCCTTATGGGAAGTTTTTCATACGGAGGCTTCCATGTCCTTCCGCTCTATAAAAAACGATGAACTGGTGAGAGGGACAAAAAGCTCTACGTGGTACAGATAAGGCTAAAGGCGTTTTCACTCAGAGCCAGCGTGACTGTGGAACGGAGAAGGAGCTTAGCCAGACGCGCTCGTCAGCTGCAGTTTGAAGTCTGTTTGAAATAACGTACCTCATCACCCGAAACTAAACTTGATGAAGTGCTGTTTGAAGACGTGTTGTTGTCACAGCTTCTTGAATCTTGACACATCCCGCCTGCCGTAGTTCCAACAGGCTGCAACGCACGTTTGAAAACGCGAGGCGCTAGAGAGCAGTATTCGTTTGGATGCAGAATAACATTTAACCACCAGATGGGAGAAAAGATTACGCAGTGTCCCTTTAAAAAGCAGCAGAATCAATAACAGATATTATCTTTGACCCAGAGTCACTCATGATGATAACACTGAGGGTCATTCAGGTACCCGAAGGTCACATATTTGTGTCCTCATTCAGAAAATACAGTCAAACTCCTCATTGTGCACCAAAGTTTAATATTTGTTTGAATTCGTTTCTTTATACAGGCTGAAAATAATCCAATGTCAATAAACCAACCAGGAATAAAATGTGATTTTTGCAGCAGTATAACAACAGACACAGATATATGTGTATCTGTGAATGGGTTGTGTTGTGTTGTGTTGTGTTGTGTTGTGTTGTGTTTCCCGGGGCTCAAACAGCCCTGCAGCTCCTCGGTGACACGTGAGCTCTCAGGGATTACATAAACCGCCGGCTCTCCTTGGGAATCACACCAATAACAACACACAGAGGAGAGAGGACTCTGTTTGTCCGCCCGACACTGATGACTAACCAGCAGGTAGCTCGGCCTCGGGGCTCGGGTCAGTTAATTAAGCACTAACGAGTGGTCACATCAGACTCAATTATTAACTCAATGTCAATTACAGTCATTACAGAGCTGAGACAGACTGTTCAAGTTCCCGCAGAGTTCAAGAAGAATCAGAAAGTTCAGATTAACAGGCGAGTAGAAGGAAAAGTTACACAATGAGGTTTAATATTCAACTTAATGATGTATAAAAGTGCTAAACAGGGCTGGAAGCACAACATCTGAACTATCTGCAGCGATCATACACTCAGTGGAAGTTTAAAGTGTTTTCTGCCCGTCCAGATGTGTCACACAGATGTTATACACTCGGTGGTGCTGGTCAGACAGACGCCACAGTCACATCTCAGGGCCACCGGGTACGTGTACGTGGGGTCCACGTTGGGCTGGCAGTTGGGCAGTTTCACGGAGACCAGCCGGGTCTCGTTGTAGGTACAAACCCTCTGGTAGGACTCGATGAAGGGAGGGTCCAGGACGGGCTTCTGGAGATACAAACACACGAAATATAATCTTACATCTGACAAAGGTGGTTTATATAAAATGATTTAATGTTTCATTTGAAGGTGTCAAACTGTTGCGGATACGTTAGAGTCAGCTAACCTTGCTAACAAAGACAAATTTAAGTTAAAGCTGCGAAAAGAAACCTTTATTTTTATCTTGATTCTGGCGGCCCCTGTGGACAAAAGTGATATGAGTACACTCTTAGAAATAAGGGTTCCAAAAGGGTTCTTCTACAAGGGCTGAGGTTCTACCTGGAACCATTTGGTTCTGAAAACCCTTTCCCGAAGAAATGTTTTTTCAAGGGTTCTTGGTAACACTAACGGTTCCAGTAAGAACCATTTCGATCCAGAGAACCCTTTAAAAACCCTTTCCTGAATAAAGGGTTTTAAAAGGGTTCTTGGTAACACTAACAGTTCCAGTAAGAACCATTTTGATCCAGAGAACCCTTTTAAAACCCTTTCCTGAATAAAGGGTTTTAAAAGGGTTCTTGGTGACACTAACGGTTCCGGTAAGAACCATTTTCATCCAGAGAACCCTTTAAAAACCCTTTCCTGAATAAAGGGTTTTAAAAGGGTTCTTGGTAACACTAACGGTTCCAGTAAGAACCATTTTGATCCAGAGAACCCTTTTTTGGAGAAAGAGTTCTTCAGGGATTGTTGAAAGCATGGGTATAAGATCCTGTATGGGTTCTTTGTAGAACCTCTCATGGGGGGTTCTGGGTAGAACCTTACACACACAGTTCTAGGTACAACCCTTTATGTTGGGTTCTAGGTAGAACCCTCCACCTTTATAAAAGGTTCTACCTGGAGCCAAAAAGGGTTCTCCTATGAGGGCAAGCAGAATAACCTTATATGGTTCTACTTAGAACTTTTATTTCTAAGAGTGTAGGACACCTCATGTTTTGGTGCCGGACCACTTGAATACAGAGCTGCGTCTTTCCTCCGTCTGTGAGACTCTGATTGGCTCTGGTTGGTCGTCGGCTTTAGTCCTCGTGGTGCGTTCAAGTGCAGCTTTTTGGTCGTCTTTGTTGCTAGTTGTTTGTCGGTTCGGTGTGTCTGGGCCTTTAAACCTTCCAAACACGTAAACGTTGACTTTCCTATCTTATAAAAAGTTTGTAAAAACTGTCAAGTTTCTGTTTCATGTTTTGTTTTAGTCACTTCCTGTTTTATTTTGTAGTTCATGTGCTCTTTGTCTTGTCCTCCCTGTCACTGTTCTGTTTGATTACCTGCACCTGTCCTCTTGTGTCTCACTTGTGTCTTGTTCCCTCATTTGTGTCTTGGTATTAAAGTCCTGGTTTTCCCCGTCTTTGTTGGATCATTGTCTTGTCTCGTTCATGTCGCCTTGTTTTATAATCTTGGAGATAATTAAATATTATAATACATCCCCGCAACCTCAGTCTGCTGTCCGTGCATCTGGGTCCTTCCACCACCCTACTTGACAAAAGCTGGTTTACTGTCATCGCTTTCCAGCTCCACTAGTGGTGAGAAACTTCACAAACTACCATTAATGACTTATGTCAAGCTGCAGACTAACCTGCAGAACCGACAGAGGAACAAATCCGCCTTTCTAAATGTTTAATTTGTAATAAATTCCTGATTCTCTGATTTGTGACAAATCTGCAAAGCCTCCATTAATTGCTTGTAGGTGTTCCTGGAAAGTAATCTTGCAGTAATTACAACTTTCTCCATCATAACCTCGGCTGGATGCACAGACAGTAAGTTTGTAAGTCCTGACTAGTTGTAATTAGAAGCTGCCCTGCGACCCAAAGCTCACAGGTTAGACCCCGTCTGTCCCTACAGCAGGACATCCTCTCTCTCCGACCTCCCTGTCGGGTAGAGCAGACAAAAAGATGAGTCTCCTCCTTGCGGGGATCCACAGAGTATCACTGCACAGCGCTGGGCCTCCTGCACACACACCAGCAGCCACACTGCAATAACACAGCAGAGAGAGTCATGAGCCTCCTAATGCCTCCTGTCACTGAGTACAATGCGCCAGATGAAACTTGAGATTTCACGGCGTTTCTTTGTAATCAGTATCCGGCAACTTATGAAATCCAATTGTGCCTTTTATGCACTTGAGGCATTGTTAAGGGAACCGCCGCTGTCACTTCAATCTCTGGATTCCTCGCCGCTTTCCCTTTCTTGCAGAGCGTTAACTCAATTTCAGCGCGAGCCTCCCGTCCTCCTCCGTTCTCCGGCAGGGAGATTTACACTTCAGACAGCCTCTCATTACCGTGCGACAAAAAAATGACATCTTAGCAGGTTCTAATAAACACAGAATGTATTTTTCTCTTAGACTTTCTGACACACGTATCCGTCTCTCTATCTGCTCCAGCGTCAGTTTATCTCTCTGCTGTATCAGCCGAGCAACTCAATCCCTGCCTGCGCCTCCGGCCGACCTTGCTCCGACCTCCCTGTTCGAGGGATGGAGGCAAAAACAAATTTTCTCCATGTGGGATCACCCATCTCTCCATCTGTGTATCTGCCTGTCTGTCTGATTGACTGAATCTCTATCTAATCCTTCTTCTTCTCCTCTCTTTCTTCCAACATAAGCTCCTGCAGAAACAGACTATTTTCTTTTGTGTAAAGTTGTCAGCTTTGTGTGTATGTGTGTGTGTTTAGTACAGTAGCTCCCAGCTGCTCACCTCCCAGGTCTCACAGCGCCCCCAGCAGGCGTCGGTGGTGATGTGCAGCCCTCCACAGCCGGGCTTTCTGGCCAGGAAGGTGAACTCTCTGACGGCACAGCCGATGAAGCGCCGCAGGTTGACGGCCGACGCTCGCGGCTGCAGAGAGACGCAGAGCAGCAGCAGCAGCAGCAGGCCAGACCTCCTGAGAGATACAACAAAACATCAGCATCTTTTCATGTGTTCACAGCTGAGGGAAAGACAGAAATGAGTTGTTGAAGGAAGATTTCTGGGCTGGAAAGGTGCATTACAGACAGAATTAAAGTGGGCTCCTATCACAAAATAAGAAATAGTATGGGTATATTATACTTTTCCTGAATTGACAGAGTCTATTAAGTATTGCAGTTGTTGGTTTTTGGGTTAGGGTCCCTTGATCCTACAGGGATCAAATAAACTATATAGTTTAGGCGAAAAATGTGGGAAAATGTGTGTAATTTATGGTTTAAAGAGGTCATGTGACCTCTGTGTTTGTCAGAAAGATATAACTTTGGGCTTAAAGGAAAGCCATGGACGCCCTCTTTACAATGATACCAAACAACCATATATAATATATTCACAAATCGGAAAATTATAGCCATTTATAATATTGGGCGATTAATCAATCATTATGATAATTAATCAATAATTATGACTAAACCGTAACTTTTACAGCTTGACATCCGGCAGAAATGGATTCAGCACAAAAAAATACTATAGGAACAACCAAGAAAACACTTTTACCCCAGAATGCCTACAGGGTTCCAGAGTTTTGAAGTTACAGCCCTGTCGAACAGGGTCGACTCTGAAGGACTCTGCTCGAAACCCCTGCAGCTAAAAACTCTGCGATCAAAAGAAGTCTGCAGCGTTACGCTGCCACGATCGATCAGGTCGAGGTGCACAAGGTAGCAAACTACCACTTTTACAATGTCAGCTGGAATCTGTATGCCGGCGCAGACTCGACTCCAGACTGTGCAGACTGTTAACACCAATATGAAGTCAAAGTTGTGTTTTTGTTGTTAGGAAACAATTTCAATCCATTAGTCCGTCCTTGACCTTGGAATGGTGCAAAAATGGGAATACAACTAAGTGTGAAGTACAAAAACATGGAGGTACTTGTACTTTACTTGAGTATTTCCATGTTATGCAACTTCAAGTCCACGTCTAGTACACATTAGAGGTAAATCTAGTACTTTTCACTCCTCTACATGTTGTGGAGTTACACATCTTTAGTTACTAGTTACTTTTCAAATCACACTTTTTCATCCCCAGAGCTGCTGATGTTGTGAAGGATGATTCTCCTCCGTTTGAAGCTGAATAAACTTTTTAAAACCTTCTTATATTGGCTGCAAAATGCATCGTCACCGAGCTGAAAAGACTGAACTGTGCAGCTGTGTGTAAAGTTGTTAAATGAACTCAACCTTCAACATCATCCTGGTTAGATTGAAGTCAAAACTGTGTTTTTGTTTTTAGGAAACAATTTCAATCCATTAGTCCGTCCTTGACCTTGGAATGGTGCAAAAATGGGAATACAACTAAGTGTGAAGTACAAAAACATGGAGGTACTTGTACTTTACTTGAGTATTTCCATGTTATGCAACTTCTAGTCCACGTCTAGTACATATTAGAGGTGAATATAGTACTTTTCACTCCTCTACATGTTGTGGAGTTACACAGCTTTAGTTACTAGTTACTTTTCAGATTACACTTTTTCAAAACTACGTGTTTCCAGAGCTGATGATGATGTGAAGGATGATTCTCCTCCGTTTGAAGCTGAATAAACTTTTTAAAACCCACTCAGATTGGCTGCAAAATGCATCGTCACCGAGCTGCAGACAGGCTGAAAAGACTGAACTGTGCAGCAGCGTGTAAAGTTGTTAAATGAACTCAACCTTCAACATCATCCTGGTTAGATTGAAGTCAAAACTGTGTTTTTGTTTTTAGGAAACAATTTCAATCCATTAGTCCGTCCTTGACCTCGGAATGGTCCAGAAATGGGAATACAACTAAGTGTGAAGTACAAAAACATGGCAAAAACACTTTACTTGAGTATTTCCATGTTATGCAACTTCTAGTCCACGTCTAGTACATATCAGAGGTAAATCTAGTACTTTTCACTCCTCTACATGTTGTGGAATTACACAGCTTTAGTTACTAGTTACTTTTCAGATCACACCTTTTCATCCCCAGAGCTGCTGATGTTGTGAAGGATGATTCTCCTCCGTTTGAAGCTGAATAAACTTTTTAAAACTCTCTCAGATTGGCTGCAAAATGCATTGTCACCGAGCTGAAAAGACTGAACTGTGCAGCAGCGTGTAAAGTTGTTAAATGAACTCAACCTTCAACATCATCCTGGTTAGTTTGAAGTCAAAACTGTGTTTTTGTTTTTAGGAAACAATTTCAATCCATTAGTCCGTCCTTGACCTCGGAATGGTGCACGGAGGGAAAAAAATGGGAATACGACTAAGTGTGAAGCACAAAAACATGCAGGTACTTGTACTTTACTTGAGTATTTCCATGTTATGCAACTTCTAGTCCATGTCTAGTACATATCAGAGGTAAATATAGTACTTTTCACTGTGGAGTTACACATCTTTAGTTACTAGTTACTTTTCAGATCACACTTTTTCATCCCCAGAGCTGCTGATGTTGTGAAGGATGATTCTCCTCCGTTTGAAGCTGAATAAACTTTTTAAAACCCTCTCAGATTGGCTGCAAAATGCATCGTCACCGAGCTGCAGACAGGCTGAGAAGACTGAACTATGCAGCAGTGTGTAAAGTTGTTAATGAACTCAACCTTCAACATCATCCTGGTTAGATCGAGTAGATTTAGTGTTTTTCCGAATTCACTCACCATTGTGACTTCTTCTTCTGCAGGTTCATCTTAGCTGTGGCTCAGTTCTCAGTCGATAAAGCCCAAAAGTTCAAAGTTGTTGAAATCAGTGAGCAGTACTTCTCACAGCTGCAGAGTATCAGCTCTGGAGTTATTGTGGACAGCTCACATGTCACCTCAGATCTGAACAAGCCGGGGCTTTTTTATCCGCCCGTGTCCTGCCAATCAGGAGGCTCAGGTCCTCACCTCAGACTCCCTCAATCCCCCCGGAGGCTCTTCTACCTGTCGCTGCCCATCTCGTTCAGCCACCAGCTCGTTCCCACTCCATTAGCTTGATTAAGGGAAGAGGCTGCCCTTTTGTTCACAGTCATCCACATGGAAGACGGAGGGGAACAACGCACCACTCTCACTCATCCGAGCTCAATTAGCCGGCTCCAGAGACAGACCCTGCTCCTGTTCTCACACGCCGGCCGGGATGACTTCACCCCTGAGCTCCAGCACTGATTCTCCCACTTTATCTCCTGCTTTTCATTTTGTCTTTTTGTTACCAGTCACATTTCCTCTCTCTCTCTCACAGAAAGAGCCGGGTGTGACTCAGTGTGTCTTGCAGGCTTAACCGCCTGGATCGCTCACTTAAGACAGAAGGATGCATGTGTGAGAGCACGTCAGCCCTCAGATGAGACAATGACGGGAGGAGGAGGAGGAGGAGGAGGAGGAGGAGGAGGAGGAGGAGGAGACGGGGAGTGGTGAGGAATTGATTTGGGTGAGTAAGCACCTCATCAAGAAATTACCATCGTCGGAGGCCCCGCAGGCGGCGGCGTGTGGAGCCAGCCGAGCAGAACTGCTCTCAAGTAGTTCAGGAAATGAAATCTTTTAAAAAACTTAAAGTTAAAAGTTTGGGCCAAAGCAATTAAAGTTAGATTAGAGAAAAGACTGAGGAGGGTGAGTCAGGGACGGGTTCAGTCACCCCGGCTTCATCGCGACCGGGAAGAATTACCCATCTGGAGGCTATTACTGAACAATGTGCAGGGTGTGGAGCAACAGGAGGCGTGTAATTGGATAACAGTGGTGATTATGATGAGGTTAATTGTAATTCAGCACAAACGGAGTAAGCCTGGATTTACACAATCCGGCTTTTGTGCGATTATTCACAGATTGAAACTGAAAGACTGATTTTGAGTTTTTTTTGTCAGGGGAAATTCTCTTCGGCTTAATTCAAACCATCCTGATTATTCTAAGAGAGGAGTCTCATACAGACATGATTCCTCAGACTACAGGGAACATGCATGTATATAGGACAAAAGTATCTGCCCAAATCTTACCCCTGGAGCTTTTAGATGTGAGGGACCTTAAAGGGATATTCCGGTGTAAGTTTAATCCATGGTCTAACACACCTTGACACCGAGTAAGACTCCCCCTCGAGAGGTCAAGTTAGCTGACCGCTAGCTTAGCTAGTTTTAGCAACCTCAGAAAAGACCGCACGATAACAATACACTGCAGCTTATGTCTCCAACTAGAGTATGTATGTCTGATTATTACTCCATGGAACGCTCAGTTCTTATTATCGAGAGCTGACAGGGAAAATAACGGAAGTAATGGAGTAATAATCAGACATTTTCATCCTTGAGCTGCAGAAATCTACTGCACTCGGTAATCGACTCGTCAGGGCTTCCCCACACAGGCAGGCTGCTGGAGGAGAGGGTGAGTTGTGCTGTGTTTTTAATACAAATCCAGCAAAGCTAGCAGATGTTTGATGCTTCGTACTGTGTGCTGGGACTGTACATGTACTGTTGCTGAAGTTTGCTGCTGTTCTCACCATTAATTGTGGCTTTTTGATGGCGGTTTCTAGTTGGAGACATAAGCTGCAGTGTGTTGTTATCGTGCGGTCTTTTCTGAGGTTGCTAAAACTAGCTAAGCTAGCGGTCAGCTAACTTGACCTCTCGAGGGGGAGTCTTACTCGGTGTCAAGGTGTGTTAGACCATGGATTAAACTTACACCGGAATATCCCTTTAATCTGAGTCACCGACAGGCAGGTGATGAAGGAAAAAACAACATCAAGTGTCTCAAATCCAGCCAGAACCTGCAAATAAGTTGATTTATAGAAGCGAAAGTCTGAACATCTGCAGTTCCCTGACACCCGAACAAACATCTGCTGATGAAGGCTGTTGTATGGATACACAATAAGAGAAACCTGAGAGGAGTTTGCTTGGTTGACAGCTTCAATACCTCTTTTCATAGATTCTGTTTTTGTCGATGGAGTCTGGAGAGACACATCAGTTGTTTCCATAATGTTGTCAGACGCCTTCAGTAACAATCTGAGTTTAGTAGAAGTTGCTCTGATGGCCATCTGAGGCCATCTGGTGGACAAATGTAAAACCTTTTGGAGCTGTCAGTCATTTAGAAACCGGAAGAAATAGAATAAAAGTAACACAAAGGGTAACCATTAAAGGGGAGACGTTCAGTGAAGGAAGGGATGAAAATATAGATGCTGCAGAATAAACACAATATTATAAACACATCAGTGATCAATGCACAATTAAATGTTCATAAACACAATCTATTGGTTCAATTCAAAGTTCAAAACAAACTGAAAGTAATTACATTCTTGAGAAATTCAAATATAGTGATACTTATTTTGCTTTTGGTTGTTTATTACGAGCAATAAACAGATAAGGACCTCACAGGAAGATGGTGGTTTTACTAAACATCTCATCATGAAAACCTCCAAAACAAAAGATCATGAAGGTCCAGTCTCAGTGATCCTGCTGGTTCTGTCACAGCTCAGCAGGACCGTGATGTTGTGCTGCCCTCTGGTGCTCACTTGTAGTACTGATCCTCACCAAACACCTGTGAGTTCACCTTCGAGACTTTTCACAAGGTCACTTCTTCCTTTCTAATTCTGTCTCCTGGTTACTGTTGCGTTTGTGTTCCTTATAGTTTTAGTTTTTCTTTGGTAGGAGAGTCTGATCCAGGACTTTAGAGTCCTGAGCTGCTGAGTCAGCCTGTCTGACCTTTGACCTCTGTGTCAGCTCTTCAGCAATCGAGGTCACCCCGGGAAACAGATGGGCTGTAGGTGAAGCAGTTGCTTCGAGCGCTGCAGAAACATACCGATCACTTCAGACACAAAGGCCTGTTCATGAACGGGTGGAGCTCCTGTTAATCCACCGTCAGAACAACAAGTCACACGAAAACCCCGGACTGTCGAACTTCTCCAACTTATTACAGTACGATTGCCATTTCTGCAGCTTCCAGAGAAAGTGTTCAGATCTTTTACTTAAGTAGGTAAAAGTAAGTCACCAAAATGTAAATAAAGTCTCAAAAGTGAAAGTGGGTCTGGGTTTTCAACTTTGAAAAGTTAAAATTTAAATTATATTTAATTGCTATTTTTTCAGTAGCCAGGAATTAAAGACAGTTTAAAATGACAAGAAATTATATTGAGCCATCTCAGCTATGGAATTTCATATTTTATAACTGTTTTAGTCAAGTCCTGTTACTGGAAAGGTAACAGGGTTGACAGTAACAGGGTTGACCATTTCAAGCTAATTTGCCCATTGCTAGCTAAAACAAATGTTAGCTAAAGCACATGCTATGTACTTTGAAAAGAAATCACATGTACATATTGATTATATTATGAGAAATAAATAATTGTTTGGATTTATATGTTAAAAAATGGTAACAGGGTTGACGTTGTATGCTTGTCCCCCCTGGTTCAACCTTGAAAAAACATCAAAAATAGCACATCAGAGATGAGCAAAACTTACTTGTCACTGAGCTGTTAGCATCCTGGTTCAGAGATGATGCAACCTCCTGTAAATCATGTCAAATCTAGAATGTACCGTTATTTTGATAGGGTTTTTTGGTTAGGGTAACAGGGTTGACATAAAATTAGGGGACACTGATAAATTGGTAAATATTTATTACAATTAATATATATTTTTACCAAAAACACAGTTTCAAAATAAGATCATACTTAAAACAATATGTAAATGTGAACATTTTAACATTTTGCCAACATTTTACAAATTAAAAGTCCTGCTGACGTACAACAACAACAGTGAGGGACAGGCCAAAAACCTCACCCTCATCAGCTTAAAAATCATTTTTATTATCTAAAATAATATTTAATTGATTTTAATTTGATGTTTTATTGAGGAGAGAAGACATGGTAATGTTATATTTTCAAATTACATCTTTGTTTGTTGTTACTGTAATTTTATGACTGATAATTTCTTGGGGACACAAAAGGCACCGATTTCATGGACTGACCCAAGTGGTCGCAGTGATCTAACTTGTCCTTCAGCCTCTTGTCTCAGTCTTTTATGAATGATGGAGGGGAAACAGAAGTCGCTCTCAGGTTCCCACTTTCTGGATCTGCTCCACGGCGAGCTGACATTAAACTTCGGGTCACATGTGCTGTTTGGTGTTGGACCTTTGCAGGTGACAGCCTCCGCTGCCAGACTCATGGAGTGGGTGTGTGTCGAACCCTCACTGGTTTCTATATTTAGTTCCCCCCCAGTGAGTTTTTTTCTGCTCGGCCCCCGTATGGCTCTGACTTCTCCGGTGACAGTCCGGGGCCCGTCCTGGAGCTCAGCGGGCTGCAGATCTGTCAGACTGCGCTTCGGGTTTCACGTCCACCGAGTACTACAGAGCGAGATCTGTTCTTCCAGCCTGGAGATCATAGTTGGCTGAACCTGCATCTGCTCTGCGACCTGCATCCTCACAGACAACATTTCCTGCATGTGAGTACAATGTTTTAATGTTTTATTCAGTAGAATCATCTGCAGCGTTTCACACAGTCCGGCTGGTATCATCAGAAACGTTTCCTCCGGCCTCGTGTGTTTTTCAGAGGATGATTTCTTGTTAAATCTGCAGTCAGTGCGACGGCTTGTTATCTGCTCTAATAAAAAAAGTCCTCTGGTCTCCCTCAAGGACTCGTTCTGCGTCTCGGCTGAACTGATCTGAGAGCAGCACGTGTTCCCTGCTGCTATTTTTGGGGCCCGACAGCTTCATAACACTATCTCACATTCCTGCAGCCCAAAGGTTGCTCGCACTTTGTAGCACTTGATCGTATACAAGCAGAAAAATGTTCATAATTTGATAGAAACACTGATTCTAATGTGTCCAAGGAACATTTGCAAGGCGTCATGATAAATTCCTTATTGTTGTTCGAAGCATATCAACGCATTTTCGATGTTATTAATTCATTTACTTGCATTTTCACATGACATTTTATTACATCACCTCTCATTTAGGCAACGTTATTGTTTTATTTGTGTGTTTTTGTTTCATTTATATTAACTTGTCACTCTCTATTCCAATGTCTGAATATTCGTATGAATTATAAGTTTTAATGTCTCTGAAGGAGTTTATTTGCGTTATTATGCTTTTATATCGTCAGCAGCATAAAATGACAACACTGTGAGTTATTGTCATCACTTGTAGGACAATATATCGTCCAAAAACAGTGTAATTATCGTGACAGGTCTGGTGAGAATCATCTTTAATATGAAATAGTTTTAGTCCCTTGGTTGACTTGATGATCCTTGGAGTTTATTGATCACTGCATCACCATTAATCTGTCTGATTAGACAGCTTCTAGTCGTAGTCGAGCACTGAGTTTTGTTTGTAGATGTGAGTTTTTGTAGCGTCGTGTTCCGGCTCCTCGATCGATCTCTGATCATTTCAGTTACTTCAGTGTCGTCACAATGTGAGAAAGGAGCCAACACAGAGAATATTCAGATGGATGAACTTCCTCGGTGAAGCCGTTCACGCACTACAATCATCCCTGACAGTGTTTCAAAGCTTCTTGTGATGTCACAGAAGGCTTGTTGGACTCCTCGGTCGTCTTTAAGTGGTTCTTGTGAAGCTCTGTTTGTGTTTGAGGTCTTTATCCTGCAGCAGCATCAGTCTTTCTAAACACAGATGCAGAACAGAAGCATCCTCACCCGACTTCATATCTGAGTTGGAGTTTATTCACGTGTCTTCCGCTCTGTGATGAAACAGATTGAGATTGTCCTTTGACCTGAGAGCCTGTTGAAACACTTCTGACATGTAAATCTACACTTCCCAGCTGCTGGCGCTGATGCACAACACTGACACCAGCCCTCCTAACTCAGGTGAACTGGGAGTCATTCTGCTAAGCCCGCTGGATTAGAATCCACATCGCAGCGTGTGTGATAGTTTGACCCGCTGGGATTGGTTTGCATACCCACAGATTAGAGCGGCAGGCAGAAGCCGGGACGGTGACTCACAGCTGCCTTTCTGCGAGCGACTTGAAATAACAAAGGAGTGGCAGCGACCTTTTCACAACGCCAGCTGATTTCTGCATCGTCAGAATATCCTCCAGCAGGGATTCTGTTAAAACTCACTTTATTAAAGGGCAGAAAAGGACACAAAGCATTCGTCACCATCTATTAATCATCCAAATGTTTGTGGATCATGCACGTCCACGGCTCTGAAAGTCTGCCTGCAGGATATCTGTCCCCGCTTTACCTGTGTGTTGGGTTTCCAGTCGAATGAAAGCAGAGGCCGCCTCTCCCTCCTTCTATTGTCGACTCTTCCTGGGTGTGTGTGTGGGAACGTTCAGCAGCACCGACTCTATTGATTCACCGCACAAAGAGCACAAAGACGAGCTGGAAATCATTTTCGAGGGAGCTAATGAAGGGAGGGTGGTTGTTGTTGATGAGCGGAAAGCGTCAGGAGGGAAAGTTGTTGTCAAACCTGAAGCTGTGAGGGAATGTGGCTCCAACAGGTGTTTAACAGGTTGACAGGTTCGTCCCAGTGATCAGATCAGGTCGGATCAACTCTGTTTAGTCGGTTCAGTCTTCCATTTCATTCTCATTCCCTGTTAAACGTTATAACACAGATAGATTGTCGGGGAAAGTCACCAGTTTTTAGACGATGTCTTCTGTACACAATAAAACAAACTCTGAACGAATGTGAGAATCATTTCATGATGACAGGATGGATCAGTCCCTCGTCCTGACTGTATCTTCTTGTAGGAAAACGGTCTTTTGCCTTGTGCCTCCCATTACCTCCCTCACCAATCATTCGAACTGACCGGGTCGGACTTCGGTGTGACAGGATGGCTCGTGTAGCTACCTAGCTAAGCTAACAGACAACTGACAGAAGCAGCCATGACACGGCCTCACCTGCAAATCTGACGTGTGTCTTTACACATAGCAGGGTATTTAGAGAAACGAATATTTCCCCCCCCTCTGTTTTCAAAAATAACATCGTGCACACAACATCGTTTTCAAAAAAGTTGTCATTTCCATCAACCCGCATAAATACGCCGTCGAGCGCCGTTATAACTCTGCCAAACCTCTGGGCGGCAGTGTAGGGAGAAGGATAAAGCCATGCAAGCCAATCAGAATCCTCAGAATCAACAACAACGAATAACACGAGCGACTTCCTGTTCCTTTCAAAACAACGCTCACGTGACGTTAAGCATTTTCTGGCGCATAGCCTAATGAGCGTGAGAAGCTAAAACCCCGTTTCTCCCAGCTGACACGACAACACATAACCGGAGTTTTTAGAAATAATCGTTTTCTGTGATAAAAACGGGGTTTTCGTGTAAATGAGAGGCCAAACCGCCTGGAAATATCTGCGTTTTCCCTTCGTGTAAACGGGGCTTCAGAGGTCCAGAACCAGAACAGAACTGGAGCAGATTAATGTGAAAACATCTTATCAACCGCTGGATAATCCTTCATCCTGGAGCCGTCGGATAACTTTTGTTTTTGTCTTTAGGTGTTTAGAAATGTATTCATGCTCTGCATATACCTGAGTTTAAGTGACCCGGATTGTTAAATCAGCTGATGTGGCGGTGAACGTCGCCCCGCTTCCTCCCAACGGTCCGAAAAAGTCCCCAAAAAGCGTCTGAAGCCGGCGTTGTGGCCTCAGGACGTCCCCCCTCCCTGAGCTTTTTCCACAACAGTGTGCTATGTGTGTTTCGCTGCCTCGTCGCCACAATTAGAGCTGACAGCAGCGACTTGTGACTTTGACTCAGAGAAACTCGGCTCTCTGTTCCTCCGTCTTCCTACTTCTTATCTTTGTATAACTCCGAGGGTCATCTGCTCTCGTTTAGGGTCGTCTCTCTCTGCGTCTTCCCCTCTTAATCTCTCGTCATCCCTTTTGCCACCAAGCTAAGATGCTAGGTGTTTGGCTATAGGTGGTCCGAACAGGTTTGCCTTTGACCTGATGGCAATAAAAACGTAGGTTATCCATCACTGAGCGACGGCTGTGACTCACAGCAGTGTTTTATCGTGCTGTTGTCGTCGGCCTGCAATCTCACTCGACATGTTAACGACCGGTTTGTTTTATTGGTTACACACAATGAAAAATATGAAGCAATAAAAGCTGAACTCCTCTCCTGTAAGCGATATCTGCGTACGAGCCCGGTGACGGTTCGGTTATTGTCTCTGGGAGTCTCTGTTGGACACCTTCGTCTCTTTTTTTTGGTTTTATTTACAGCACTTTCTGTCTCTTGTCCCGGTCGACCGGCTCTCTAACCTCCCCCCGGTCACTCGCTCTGCAGCTGACATGAGAACCTTGGGATAGCTCGGATGCCGTGCTATAGTGGTTCAACCCTCCCGTCCCTCCCCCACATTCGTCCACACGTACAGTTGTGTTTTTAGAAATGTGCAGGTGTTAAGTGCTGCTGCAGTCCTGTGTGTCGAGATTGAGAGACCAGAGACTCTGTCAGCAGAGGGCTTCATTTCTGATTATTCACGCAAATCGTTTCATGCTACGGAAGCTTATTGCATTCACTTGATACATTTATTTTTTGGGTTGTTTTTCGGAGTAATTATTTGTGTTTTTCTGACAAATTTTTTTTTGTCTGTTTTTTGGAATAATTATTTCTGTTTTTCTGAGTAATTTATTTTTTGTCTGTTTTTTGGAATAATTATTTCTGTTTTTCTGACTAATTTTTTTTTGTCTGTTTTTTGGAATAATTATTTCTGTTTTTCTGACTAATTTATTTTTTGTCTGTTTTTTGGAATAATTATTTGTGTTTTTCTGACTAATTTTTTTTTGTCTGTTTTTTGGAATAATTATTTGTGTTTTTCTGAGTAATTTTTTTTCTGATTTTCTGAATAAATTTTTTTTCTTCTGTTTTTTGGACTAATGTTTTTCCTGAGTTTACGGAGCATTTGAAGATCCATTCATTCATTGAGAGCTCCGACTTCATGGTTACAAACATGACCGACTTGTTCAGTTTAATCCAGTTTTACTTTGATCTGGGTTTAAGACACTGGGAGATCGTCCTGTCTTTAACTCATATAGATGGTATTATATATTATATAATATTATATATGCGCGGGCAGGAGTCACCATAGGTCCACGACATGGTCCACGGGAGAACGGGAGTCTGTTACAGGTTGGATGTTCTCGCGGAGTTCGAAGTATTTCTGATATTTCAGAAAAAAAATTACTCCGAAAAACAGGGGAAAAAATTACCACGAAAAACAGAAGCAAAAAAATTACTCAGAAAAACAGAAATAATTATTCCAAAAAACAGACAAAAAATAAATTACTCAGAAAACAGAAATAATTATTCCAAAAAATAAATTGCTCAGCAAAACAGAAATAATTATTCCAAAAAACAGACAAAAAATAAATTACTCAGAAAAACAGAAATAATTATTCCAAAAAACAGACAAAAAATAAATTACTCAGAAAAACAGAAATAATTATTCCAAAAAACAGACAAAAAATAATTTACTCAGAAAAACAGAAATAATTATTCCAAAAAACAGACAAAACATAAATTACTCAGAAAAACAGAAATAATTATTCCAAAAAACAGACAAAAAATTTATTACTCAGAAAAACAGAAATAATTATTCCAAAAAACAAACCAAAAAATGAATTACTCAGAAAAACAGAAATAATTATTCCAAAAAACAGACAAAAAATAAATTACTCAGAAAAACAGAAATAATTATTCCAAAAAACAGACAAAAAATAATTTACTCAGAAAAACAGAAATAATTATTCCAAAAAACAGACAAAACATAAATTACTCAGAAAAACAGAAATAATTATTCCAAAAAACAGACAAAAAATTTATTACTCAGAAAAACAGAAATAATTATTCCAAAAAACAAACCAAAAAATGAATTACTCAGAAAAACAGAAATAATTATTCCAAAAAACAGACAAAAAATAAATTACTCAGAAAAACACAAATAATTATTCCAAAAAACAGACAAAAAATAAATTACTCAGAAAAACAGAAATAATTATTTCAAAAAACAAACAAAAAATAAATTACTCAGAAAAACAGAAATAATTATTCCAAAAAACAGACAAAAAATAAATTACTCAGAAAAACAGAAATAATTATTCCAAAAAACAGACAAAAAATAAATTACTCAGAAAAACAGAAATAATTATTCCAAAAAACAGACAAAAAATAAATTACTCAGAAAAACAGAAATAATTATTCCAAAAAACAGACAAAAAATAATTTACTCAGAAAAACAGAAATAATTATTCCAAAAAACAGACAAAAAATAATTTACTCAGAAAAACAGAAATAATTATTCCAAAAAACAGACAAAAAATAAATTACTCAGAAAAACAGAAATAATTATTCCAAAAAACAGACAAAAAATAAATTACTCAGAAAAACACAAATAATTACTCAGTAAAACAAACCAAAAAATAAATGTATCAAGTGAATGCAATACGCTTCCGTATCATGCTTTTACAGGAGAAAGTTAACCGATGAGGTGACGGCGTTACGCCACGTTAATGATCTGTAGCTGGCGTTGCAGCAGCCTGTTTGGCAGCTTTTCTCATTTCCATAACAAACTGTGAGATAATTGAGTTCAGGAGCCTTTTAGAGCAGCGATGATGACTTTATTATCTGCGGTGACGATTGATTGATCGTTTCAGTCAGTTTTTAAACAAAAATTCACAAACAAAGGCATCTCAAAATGTTTATAAGGACGCCAAATTTAGGCTAATACTTTGCTTTGTTTCTATCTGCCTGAGTTTTGAGTTTTGGCTTCGACCTTGATTGGCCTCATATCTGTCCGCGCCAGCAAAGAATACTGCACGTGGATATATACATCTTTAGACTTGTTTGGTGCTACGAGGTTAACGAGGCGTCACGAAGCTGATAATACCTGGATTTTTCTGTGTGAATGAGATCCGACCCCTCTGGCGACACATTCAGGTTGAACCGAACCAACAGCTCCCGTCTGACATGACCTCGCTCTTGTGCTATTTCACGCTGTTTTATTTTAGCCTCGCTCACCTGTCCGCTCTCCTAAACTGTCACTCACATTTGTGTTCAAGACTTTTTGGTCAAATTCAAAGGCGCCTGTGTTTTTTCTTTGTTTTTCACAGTGTGATTGGTTGAGGCAGGCGAACTCGAGACGTCTAAATGTCACACATTTTTCTCAGTTCACTTCTCCGTGTCCTCGGGGCGAGACAGAACCAGACGAGTCGACGCGCCTCATCCAGCTGACAGAACGGCGTTTCATCGCTCTGTGAGAGAAGACAAACGTCCCCGAGTCGTGTTTCACAAATGTTTTCTTGCTTTTTGCTTCACATTAAGGTGCAAAAGCGTTTGTTTTCAGGATAATAGACTATAAGACATTTATAATAAAGTTTATAGACCGCTTCAGAAGGTCGATAAAAGACTTCTTCTAAACTTTTATTGTAATTATTAAACTTTTACAGAGCTGGCGGTTAATAAGTGCATTTTAAAGGGTTTTTGCCTTGTTTGGTTGGATGTTTGTGGATCATGTAAAACAGCCTGAGATGATGATGATAATTTCATTCTCACAACATGCTGAGGGATTATGTAATATCTTAATCACAGGAACTGCAATTCTTTGATGAAACTGTGTGATAAATGAAGTTCAGTCAGAAGCTTGAAACCTCAAACCTTCCGCCCTGCAGATATCGTGCCGTGCATCACTTTCTAACACCGATGTTATCCTCTCTGTGTTTCTCTGCAGCGGTGCCATGCTGCCGGGAGGCTGCGGATGAGAGACGATGTCGTCAGACTTCTACTCCAGAGACGATGTGGTGGAGAGGGGCTCCATCCCCCTGGACATCGACAACGTCCACATGCTGCTGCAGGGTCGGTGTCCCCTCCGCCTCCAGCTAAGACCTCCACACACCGCCCAAGGCCGACTTCCTTATCCGACCACTTCTGCGCCTGCGTGAAATGCAATAAGTCTCCTAAACATCGGGTGGTGCTAGTCTCGTGCCAGTAACCCAAAACATAAAAACAGGAAGTGACAGAACGGAGTGCGGACCGTAGCTTATCAGAACAAAGCACACACAGTGTTAGCTCGGCATTACTTGCGTGATGTCGTATTACGGTGGTCTCTCTTCCACCAGGGCAGCCAGCTGCTCCTCAAAGTCCTCGGTCCACACAGCCATGGCTTCCAAACATACGCTGGTTTATCCCCAAAATAACGAACGGTGAAGTGTTGTTTGTAACTCTGTGCCGTCTCTGTTTATGTGGTTTGTTTACCGTCGTCACTTCCGCCGCCCCTCCCACACGCCGCGCTGATTCGCTGGCACACCGCCAATCAGAATGGTCACTGAACAGCTAGCTAACAACCAATCAGAGCATCCGACGGCGTCCAACCTCAGACGGCCGACCTCGCATGTTCAGTCGGATCAGACGCAGCTGAACACACCGAACAGAGCAGCTCCCGAACTCGTCTGACTCTCTCCGAACGCTTCAGACGTCCGACGTTTCAGTCGGTGTGTGCCGACCTTTAGATTAAAGTGCAGTGTTTTCCTGGTTGGACTATTTGAAAGATGTTCTTTTATGGTCCCAGTTTTCAGGTTATTGTAGCAACAATGATGTGTGTCAGAAAGAATCCGAGCTAAACGCTCATTGTTCCTGCTCTCCGCTCGCCCTCCAGTCTGAGGTCATGTTACTGTAAAAAGAAAAGCCTCGTGTCCCGACTCCGGTGTTTCATCCTGGTTACCACGGCAACATAATAAGTCTTAAACCTCAGCTATGCGTCTGACTCGGGGGAGCGGTGCGATGGCTGCTGGGGGGTTCATGCTCAGTTTAATCTGCTGGAGCTGAACCGATGCTCTCAGAGAGACTCGAGAGCGGGAGGGTGGAGGAGAGGATGGAGGGTGGAGGAGAGGATGGAGGGTGGAGGAGAGGATGGAGGGTGGAGGAGAGGATGGAGGCTGCTCCCAGGGCATCTTTGAACACTTGAGGCGAAGCTGCGACGCACCGCTGTTCATTTGATCGTTTCTCCACGTAACTATTTTTAGCTCATGACAACCAACATTTCCTCTCCTTCTTTCTTCTTCTTTATTGAAGCCTCGTAAACATTTTTCCATCTATGTCATTTCCAGCTGGTACACTGTGCCGGATGGGTGATGTAAGGCCCGACACCCCCATGACAGGCCAGCTTGTTAAGGAAGCGGGGGAGTTGAGTTCTCGCTGTTTATATCTGAAGCTGTAATGTTCAAGGAATGTCAGTAAAATAGCTCCGACTGCGTGTGAATGTCGGCTGTGTTCGGTGTTTTTACCCGCAGAGCTGGGAAGAAAATGTGATCTGGTTTTATACGCTGTAGATGCTTCTGTGAAACGATTCAAGGGTGCTTCAGAATCAGAAGGACGGTGTCTCAGAGGGGTCAAACATGTTTTAAGTAGTCGTTGTGATTATTACTCCACTTAAACCTCTTTCAAGTAAAACCACCCTGTTAATAGATATTCATCGTCGTCGTCATGTTGCCATTTTATGTTTCTGCAAACTACAGAAATGTTTAATTTGTGTGATATCAACATTTCTACAATCTGTATCATATTTGAATTAACTTCAAGTTCAAGATCGCATCATATTTTAACAAAACGATCAGGGACTTTAAAGGCAACAAAACCAGGTATTTTAAACCAAAACGTGACCTGTTCCTCACCGGAAACTAAGAAGTAAAGAAAGAAAATAAAGTTGAGAGATGTAAAGAAATGAAGAAGGTTAAACATATCTTTGTTTTGCAGAATGTCCATGGTCAAATCAATCAATATTCAAAGAACAAATAACAAAAACTGAAACACAAATGATACATTTACACAGTCAGGAATCATACGATACATTTGATACAATCAAATATTTTAAAGCTCGTGAGAAACATTAAACAGATCAAACAGCCTTTTCGTGAGAGAATCAATGCAAACTCTCATCAACAAACAAAATAAATATATCTATAAAAAGGCAGCCAGTATGAGGTGATTCTTAATAATCTCTAAACTGATAACCGTCTTATCTCAAATTAGTCTTTAGGAATGTCAACATCCATGATAATCATTAATAAATCAAACAATGACTCAAACAGTTTCAAACCTGTTCATCTTACTGGTTTTATTTAGTGTCAGCTATGTTTCTGCTTTAGTTTGTGTCATGAACTGGACAGAACCAACACAGAGGAGCAGCAAAACTTTATTTATACTGTAACATGACAACACTCCACCTCAACATGACATCGTTCAAAGTCGCGTCTCTCATTCTCTCGTCCTTGTTAACACTTTTGTGGGTCACTCATGCACAGAGGTGAAGTTGGGTAGAAGGTGAAATTCTTCGAAGCACTTGACATTTAAATTTGACGCCTAATTTCCAGCTTACGTAGCTTAAAGTACCCAGGAGGCTGCAGGAGGCTGCAGGAGGACTCGCGTGGTGCAGGTCTTGTTCGGGCAGGCCTGGAGCCTCTGTGGGTCCGGATCAAAAGAGGTGGAGCTCACCTGCCTCCCTGCAGGCTGCAAATCTACACTGTTAACTGTTTTATTCACATCTCTGCTCCTGAAATCACAGATCTGCAGCGTCAAAGAGCCCCTGTGGGTTGAAACCATGTGTTTGTTAGATAGAAAAGTTTGACTGTCGCTGCTGAATCATCATGAGTGCTCCCATCATGGGTGAGTTTCTTTATTTGTCTCTATGGTAGAAACGTCTGGTGATGTGGAGCAAAACAAACTGAAATGGATGTGATTTAAGTGGAACAGTAGATCTACAGCCATGCAAACAAACTGAGAGGTGGAAATCTCAACTATTAGTCAAATTAAAGGTTTCAGGGGGAGCCAAGACGTTTTAACTTGTCATAAAGTTTTGCTCTGAACCGTTTTGTATCCATTAAGCAGTGTTGTTTTATCACTGAGTGAATCAAAAATCAAATACAGGCGTCCTTCTCTATTGAATGGAGGTTTGTTTTTAGGGCCTGGGTTGATTTTGGACCTGATAGGAAGAGAACATGTTTCTAGCAAGTCATGCATGCAAACACTTGAAGGAAATACACCAGCATGTCCATTTGTGGGCACATGTTTGATAATTTAAAGACAGTTTTTGTGCAGCACACAGTTACAGTAAAGGCTTGGCTCCGATCCAGAGAATGTACCTGAATCACTTGACTATTGAATGGAGTGTCGCCCTGAGCTCTGCTGTGACCTTTAAGAGTGAAGAGTAAATCTCTTTGTGGCAGAAACTATGAGAATCACTGTGGGAACAGGATCATTAGCCAGCAGTCAGATCCTTCTGGGACTGCTAATGCTAACAACTGCTAATTAGATCTAAAGTTATTAGCTATTTAGAGGCTTTTCAGTAGTGCAGCTAGCTTGGAAATTAGCTTACAGGCTAGTAAATTAGCTGTGTAAACAAACTGTGATCAATGAAACACGCTAACTGAGTCGGCTAACTTCCGGTTTAGCACCTGGCTAACTTGAATGAGAGTACTGTGGATTAATTCTGGACTTTCCAAATGTTATCGGACCGAACAGCTCAAATCATGATGGTAAAATGTGGTTTGATGCTCAAAAAATGTACCCATTGATCCAGTTTTACAGTCTTTCACAATGTAAGCTTATGAGAAAAAGCCTTTTTGGGTCCCGGTGCCCTGAGCTCTGCTGTGACCTTTAAGAGTGAAAAGTAAATCTCTTTGTGGCAGAAACTATGAGAATCACTGTGGGAAAAGGATCATTAGCCGCCAGTCAGATCCTTCTGGGACTGCTAATGCTAACAACTGCTAATTAGATCTAAAGTTATTAGCTATTTAGAGGCTTTTCAGTAGTGCAGCTAGCTTGGAAATTAGCTTACAGGCTAGTAAATTAGCTGTGTAAACAAACTGTGATCAATGAAACATGCTAACTGAGTCGGCTAACTTCTGGTTTAGCACCTTTAGCTAACTTGAATGGGAATACTGTGGATTAATTCTGGACTTTCCAGATGTTATCAGACCAAACAGCTCAAATCATGATAGTAAAATGAGGTTTGATGCTGAGGTATATTTCCTGATACATGAATGAATTGAATTGAATTGTTTATTGATCCACATCAGCTATCTCATCCAACAGATGAAGACCAAAGACCAAAGGTTAAGTTCCCTGGAGTGATGGGCTCCTTCAGACTTGTGTTTTAGAGTTTTACAAACTTAAACCAGATGTTATACCCTGGGAAAGATAGGATGAGGTAATGATAGGTTGTCTCTGCGCCTTGAAGATTGATTAGCACACAGGTATAAGTAGTGGGGTCTGTGTGAGGATCGGGAGGAGATCCACATTCGGCTTCGGGTCTTCTCACAGGCAACTTTTGGTGCTTGTTCAGATGCTGTACTTTTTGTAATAAACTTTTTTTATATACAACTAAGTCAGTGTCGGCGGAGACTCCTTCATCTTCTTCACAGCATCGCTACAGAATAAACAACAATGCTCAAAAAATGTCCCCATTGATCCAGTTTTACAGTCTTTCACAATGTAAGCTTATGAGAAAAAGCCTTTTTTGGGCTCTGGTGCGTCACGTGAAGTTGTGTTTACACAGTTTGGCCACTATAACAGTTGGCTTCTTCCAGGGAGCTTCCCAGATAGCAAAGTGGTAACAGACACCCTCATCCGGCATTGAATGACGGCACTTGGGGAGTCCATATGAGCCACGACCATGGTCGCATGCTAGTCGAGAGCAAACTGAATGAACCAGAACTGGGTCCGGTGTGGGCCAGATATGGGCCACAGCTAGGTTTGCTATCTGAGGTTGCTACCTTTAAGAGTGAAAAGTAAATCTCTTTGTGGCAGAAACTATGAGAATCATTGTGGGAAAAGGATCATTAGCCGCCAGTCAGATCCTTCTGGGACTGCTAATGCTAACAACTGCTAATTGCTTTATCAGATCTAAAGTTATTAGCTATTTAGAGGCTTTTCAGTGGTGCAGCTAGCTTGGAAATTGAGCTTACAGGCTAGTAAATTAGCTGTGTAAACAAACTGTGATCGTTAACAGATCTATCAATGAAACATGCTAACTGAATCGGCTAACTTCTGGTTTAGCACCTGGGTCATTCCATGAAATCGGTGCCTTTTCAACTTTGAAAAGTTAAAATTTAAATTATATCTAATTGCTATTTTTTCAGTAGCCAGGAATTAAAGACAGTTTAAAATGACAAGAAATTATATTGTGCCATCTCAGCTATGGAATTTCATATTTTATAACTGTTTTAGTCAAGTCCTGTTACTGGAAAGGTAACAGGGTTGACAGTAACAGGGTTGACCATTTCAAGCTAATTTGCCCATTGCTAGCTAAAACAAATGTTAGCTAAAGCACATGCTATGTACGTTGAAAGGAAATTACATGTACATGTTGATTATATTATGAGAAATAAATAATTGTTTGGATTTATATGTTAAAAAATGGTAACAGGGTTGACGTTGTATGCTTGTCCCCCTGGTTCAACCTTGAAAAAACATCAAAAATAGCACATCAGAGATGAGCAAAACTTACTTGTCACTGAGCTGTTAGCATCCTGGTTCAGAGATGATGCAACCTCCTGTAAATCATGTCAAATCTAGAATGTACCGTTATTTTGATAGGGTTTTTTGGTTAGGGTAACAGGGTTGACATAAAATTAGAGGACACTGATAAATTGGTAAATATTTATTACAATTAATATATATTTTTTTACCAAAAACACTGTTTCACAATAAGATCATACTTAAAACAATATGTAAATGTGAACATTTTAACATTTTGCCAACATTTTACAAATTAAAAGTCCTGCTGACGTACAACAACAACAGTGAGGGACAGGCCAAAAACCTCACCCTCATCAGCTTAAAAATCATTTTTATTATTTAAAATAATATTTAATTGATTTTAATTTGATGTTTTATTGAGGAGAGGAGACATGGTAATGTTATATTTTCAAATTACATCTATGTTTGTTGTTACTGTAATTTTATGACTGATAATTTCTTGGGGACACAAAAGGCACCGATTTCATGGAATGACCCACCTGGCTAACTTGTTTGAGAGTACTGTTAATTAATTCTGGACTTTCCAAATGTTATCAGACCAAACAGCTCAAATCATGATGGTAAAATGAGGTTTGATGCTCAAAAAATGTACCCATTGATCCAGTTTTACAGACTTTCACAATGTAAGCTAATGGGAAAAAGCCTTTTTGGGCCCCACGTGAAGTTGTGTTTACACAGTTTGGCCACTATAACAGTTGGCTTCTTGCAGGGAGCTTCCCAGATAGCAAAGTGGTAACAGACACCCTCGTCCGGCATTGAATGACGGCACTTGGGGAGTCCGTATGAGCCACAACCACGGTCGCATGTTAGTCGAGAGCAAACTGAACGAACCAGAACTGGGCCACAGCTAGAATGCTATCTGGGTTGGCATTTCCAGGAAGTTGGATTGAATTGGCACCATCCTTGGGTGCAATATCTAATCTATGGCTAACACTGAGTTATTTTTAACAGCTCAGTTGCCACACCGAGCCAGTCACCACCAGGATGGACTGAGATTAACGTATGACATCTTTAAACTCGTGATGCAAACATCGTGAATGTCACTGAAACCCCGTCTCCTCTCTTTCAACTAGTTTCAGTCACAGAATTTGTAAGATTGTGTTCCCTCTAAATCTTCACTCTTTGTGTCTGTGGTTACAGTCACCAACTGGTTTTGTTTAAAATAATTCACCTGGCAAACTCTCAAGTGTGTCACAACTCTCCGGTTTCTTCCTCCTCTTGACCTCTTGAGAACGTTTGGTTACTCATCATTTTCACCTTTTAGTTTTTCCGTCCTTCCCCCTTCTCTGTCGTCCTCGTTGGATGACTCTAGATTAATTATATTAAGATGTCTGAGTCATCGTAGCGGCTCCCTATGATTAAGATTAGCCTGCAAGCGAGCTGAAGCCAGAGGTGGCCTGCTGTTAAACATATTAAGACAGAAAATAGCCTGTAAAGTACATCTGACAGGACCGGACAGCCTGAAGGAGAGCCGGACGAGAAAGGACCAGCTAGCCTTCACCCAAACAACGTGTGTTGAAGCTGAACTGGACCGTATGTTAAAGTACTGAAGATCTAGATGATGAGGTGGTTTAGAGGAAGTTTATAAAAGCTCTGACTGACTGACTTTTTGAGGAAAATGGAGATTGAGGACTGCATTTTATGTGAAACCCTTCACACTGTCGCTGACCTGAATGACTTTGTTGAGCCTTACGATGGTGAGTGACGGGCGATTAACTGACCGAGTCTGTTCTTACACTCGTCTGAGTGCTGAAACCTTCCTGTTTCAGATACTTGAAATACATTTTTAGTTTCTGTTAGCTTCCTTTAAAGGTCCACTGTGTAGTGTTTTAAGTAATTTATGACCTCAAATCAGCGTCTTCATTCATAAATAAGTCCTCATTGGTGTAAAATGATCTCTGCCAACAATCTCACTTCTCCTCCTGAGGGAAGAATCACACATTGTGACGTGAAGCAGGAAGTTGGGCGTGAAGAGAAGCAGGGCAGTTTCTGCTTTTCTCCCAAAATCCTCTTCCCGTTTAACATTGGGGCTTATGGGGCAGTTGCTGGAGTTTGTGTCGGTTAGACGCAGATAATTCAAAAACCGTACATCCTCCCGATAAAGTGGACACGTTGCCAGACAGAAGACAAGTGTGGCTACGTTCTTGGAAAATATCACTATTGTAGTGTGAAATCTGTGGCTAGGATCGTCATCTAAAGAAACATTTTCGGAGAGTTTTTTTCAGGCTCCCCCACTCTGCCAGTTGGTGCTGCACGAACATTCCGCAATACACACTCATTGAAAATCCTGAATTTTTTTGAAATCACTCACGATCAATTAAGGGTCACCGTTCAAAAACTAAACATCGTAGAAAGAAAGTTCAAATACAACTCAAATAGATGAGACTTGTGTCTACATTTTAAAGTTTGAATGGTGTCTCTAGGTCAAAGTCTGCCAGAGCAGGAGATGTTTGAAAAACGTCGATGATTTTGCGACTTTTTTGACCCCGTCCCATTCATTCCTTATGGGAAGTTTTTCATACGGAGGCTTCCATGTCCTTCCGCTCTATAAAAAACGATGAACTGGTGAGAGGGACAAAAAGCTCTACGTGGTACAGATAAGGCTAAAGGCGTTTTCACTCAGAGCCAGCGTGACTGTGGAACGGAGAAGGAGCTTAGCCAGACGCGCTCGTCAGCTGCAGTTTGAAGTCTGTTTGAAATAACGTACCTCATCACCCGAAACTAAACTTGATGAAGTGCTGTTTGAAGACGTGTTGTTGTCACAGCTTCTTGAATCTTGACACATCCCGCCTGCCGTAGTTCCAACAGGCTGCAACGCACGTTCGAAAACGCGAGGCGCTAGAGAGCAGTATTCATTTGGATGCAAAGTAAAATTTAACCACTAGATGGGAGAAATAATTCCACAGTGTGTCTTTAAAGGTCAGATTTGTAGGATTTAAAGGCATCTAGTGGTGAGGTCGCCGATTGCAACCATTGACCATTGGCTGCTAAAAACACAAACGGCTCGCTTCAGAGTTGGTGTTTGGTTCATCCATTCAAACATGGCAGTTCAACATGGTAGACATTTACGTGTATCGTATATGTATGAGGAAAGCTTCAACGTCTTGTACTCCGTTGTATAAGGAACCCACTTTGCTTCTGATGAAGCACATTCATTAAATATCTGCGGTAACAAGACTTGTACTCGCAGGAAAGATGAAGTCAGGTCATGTGAAGCTCGTCTTTGTCTAACTACATTCTTCAAATTTACTTATAGGGCTTTAAATATTTATTGCAGATGTTTGAACATGTGCCAGAAAAGTGACAACAACTAGTTTTTTCTCTTTCAAGTATATTTGAAAGTACTTTAAAGGAACTAAAAGGAACTTTATTCGTCTGACCTACATAAGCAAATGAGACCATCATGAGAAATCTGGCTATTTCTGTATAAATATTAGGTATTCTTTGACTTATCCGGGCTGAATAAGTCAAAGAATCTGAAATATTTTGTCATTTAATTTTGTTTTACCATCATGTATTTGTCCACAGAGGCTAGAATCAATAAAAAAACTTTTTTAATTTTCCTGTAGTAGCTTTAAAACCACAAGTCAAACACAAATGTAGAGATTAATGTAATTAAAACTCCCTGAGACGCTCGTCCTCGCAGCTGAATCACTTTCTGTGGCTTTCATTATCACACCGAGGCTTCTCTGCTTGTTCGGGCAACACACACACACAGACCAGATACGTCTCTCGGTGATTGTTGTGCCCAGAGCTATCCAAAGTGATTGGCCAAACCTCTGGGTGTTAGCTGAGCCGCAGCAGCAATAACCTGCTTTTTTAAAGGGCACGGTGATTACAGTCGTAAACACCTGGCTCATTTCACAATAGGTTAAACAAACCTCTAACTGCCAACTGTTTTACTGAGATTACACCTCTGTGATTTTACACAAACTGTGCATTGTTTTGTGCTTTCATAACTTATATCCTGGTAGTTTGGTTTGTCTCAGCTGCAGCTAATAATACCAGTAATCTAAGAAAGTGAGACTACTCTACTCTCGCGCTCTGTATAAATAGTTATTTGAAGCATCGTGACCCTTCATGCTTTCGATCTAAATCCAGTTCTGATGTGAGGATGCAGGTTGAACTTGACGTTGTTGTGTGTTTTCTGCTTCTCCAACAGTGGAACAAGAACAGATCCAGAAGAAGACCTTCACCAACTGGGTCAACGCTCAGCTGGCAAAGGTGAGCCGCGTCTCTGGACCGGACGTTTAAGATGGTTTGGTCATTATAAGCTGAAGAACCCAACATTTCTGGAGCATCACAGCAAAACAGCGTTACAGCGTTCTCCTAAAGAACTGAAATAGCAGGGAAGTTGTTTTAAAATGTGCAAAATAAACCAAAAAAGTAAAATAAAATATGATAAAATAGCTCGATACAGCTCGTCTGGTGCGATCAAAGTCAACGGTTTTAACTTAGCAGCTACAGAAATGATTTCAGAACAACAAAGGTTGAAATTTCAAATCAGTCCAGGATCTCAGGGCTTCTGGAGACATGGTCACGTCTCCAGAAGCTACTTCAGTTGTTTAGGAAAATACAGAAATGCTGTTTTGCTGTGAAGCTCCACAAATGTTTCCTGGACTACGAAACTTCACCTGCCTTTCCAAGAAAGCATCAACAAAGGACCTGTAGTGTGTTTAAAGGATTGATCCGCATTTAAGTCAAAGAAACTTTGATATTATCAACGTATCAGTGAGTCTTATGATATTTACACACATAGTAAGGCTGGTGAGAGGCTGGAAGCAAAAAACAGATGAACAGAAACAAAACAGAAGATAAATAAAGTTCATTATCAATGATGGTAAATTCTACTTTCCATTCCTTCGGCTCAGTCGATGCAGCAGGAGGAGCAGGAACGTGTGAGGACGTGTCGATGTGCACACACATTCCCATAATAAGAAAGAAAAGCTTCATTAAAAAGACGGTTCATGTGATATTGTGCAAGCTGCCCACAACCAGAATCACTCTTTTTATGTATAGACATGCAGAATATTGCATTAGTATCACCTTGGAAGTAAAAGCTTACAATCAATAACTATGATTGTTTGTAAAATAATCGTTTCCAGTGCAAAGACACATAAAACATTAGGATCGTTTCTGCAGCTTCTTGTGCAAACTCAGCATGAAAATCCTTCTACTCTTGCAGAAGTAAACTAAATAAATCACAATAATGGACAGTGATTTTGTTATTGATCTCATTAGTCTCTGAGATACTTTCCACGCTGGTGCTGTGGCTCATTTTTTATCCGTCCATAATCAGCTGACGTTATTAAATCTTCTGAAAGACATCGAGGAGCCAAAGAAACCAGGACGAATCCACCATGTTCGTATAAAACATGACCACATTCCACGTCTAATTTCCATGAGACAGAGTTTAGTAAAAGGACCTTGTTGTTGTAAAAAAGGTCAGTGTGTTGTTGTCAGAGCCGCTCTGCTGGAGGTCAGCGGTGACAGTGGAGGACGGCGGAGGTGGGGAACTGCTCACATAAATATAGCATGGAGGAGCAAGGTTCACAGCCTGCAGACAGACAGCGACAGACGGACACCACCCTCCCCTTTTCCACGCCTCCGCCCACCGTCCACGCCCCCCTCGGTCCGCCCGGCTCGGTGTCGGACTCACTCTGGCAGTGAACCAAACCGTGGAGATCATTGTTAATCCTCTGGTGGTTGTTCACATTAGAGCTCACATTGCAACATTCACCGCCTGTCATGTGAACAGATTTATTTTCATAATGCTCCAGGTCCAAACTCTCTGTGTTCGTTTAGGTAACATTCAAACAAAGGGGATTTTGTGGTGAAGGAAACCTGAGTGCTGCTGACACTACAGGACATTTACAATGTGTGCAAGAAGAACATGTTAGTTTATTTATTCCTTTTATTTGTCCTACTGGATGTTGATTAAGCTCTACGTTGGCTGATCGGCAAGGACACCTTAAAACGGCCAAATTTTGCATGCAGTTTGGTTGGAGCTTCCAATTATCTGATCAGCTGAAGTCTGGCAACGTCCAGGTTACTGTGACCTTCGGGCCGTCAGGGGAAACATCAAACAGTTTTGTAGTTAAAAAAATTAACTTAATAAGTGATAAGAAAACACATTTACAACGTGTGCAAGAAGAACTTGTTAGTTTATTTATTTGTCCTACTAAACTCTACATTGGCTGACATTAAAACGGCCAAATTTTGCATGCAGTCTGGTTGGAGTTTCCAATTATCTGATCAGCTGTTGTCTGGAAACCAGGTTAATGTGACCTTTGGGCCGTCAGGTAATCAGTGATTTATACGTCAGTGGAAACATCAAACAGTTTTGTAGTTAAAAAAAATGAACTTAATAAGTGATGAGCAAATAAAAAACAGAACGGCTCTGCGTCATAAAACTCGACTCCTCATTAAAATTTGGATTGCGATAAAGAGCGGCGTCACAGGAATTTAATTTGAAGGACTTTGTTTTGTCCGACTGTGGGGGTGTTGTTCTTAAGCTCTGTCCTGATTGGCTGAGAAGTGGGGCAGTGATTTCTACTCGCTCTACTTTGAATTATTGTCTTGCAGAGATTAAAGCGTTGATCTTTGGCCAGGTGCAAATACGAGAATTACTAAATCATGAGCACAAGGTCAGCTAATCAGTTTGGATTCAGTGTCACAAGGAGGTCGTCTTCAGCTGAGGCCTCGCCGGTTTCTGTCAGAAACACATGTTTAACACAAATCTCTTCATCCATTTTGATAAATATTCTAATGAAAATAAAATGTGTTTGTGTGCTGTGACAGCGGAGGCCGCCCTGCATGGTCATGGATCTGTTCAATGACTTCCGGGACGGCTCCAGGCTGTTGGACCTGCTGGAGGTGATGAGCGGCCAGCGTGTGGTGAGTCTCCTCTCGGTTCAGCTCTGAACATCCGACTTAACGGCCGACGGTTCAGCGAACCAACTGAGCGACTGTCTGCTTGTGTTTCACAGAGTCGGGAGAGAGGCAGAGGAATGTTTCAGCACAGGAGCAACATCGAGAAAGCCCTTTCCTTCCTGAAGCAGAAATCAGTGAGTAATAAATTTGACTATCAGATACTGAAGGAACCAGACTGATGACACTAGTTGTTATAATCCATGCTGCACCATTTGGCTGTTTTCTCCTCAGATCAAACTCGTCAACATTCACATTCCTGATATCATGGATGGTAAACCGTCCATCATCCTGGGCCTCATATGGACCATCATCCTACAGTATCACGTGAGTGTCGGCTGTGTTCATATTTTCTTGTTGGTTTATTCTGTTCTTCTTCTCAACTCACCGTGATAAAACCTCATGCACTGTTGACGTATTAACTGAATTTTTAAAAATGATTGATTGTGCAAAATGCCGTTCTGGGGTCGATTTTAAAGGGATATTCCGGTGTAAGTTTAATCCATGGTCTAACACACCGTGACACCGAGTAAGACTCCCCCTCGAGAGGTCAAGTTAGCTGACCGCTAGCTTAGCTAGTTTTAGCAACCTCAGAAAAGACCGCACGATAACAATACACTGCAGCTTATGTCTCCAACTAGAAACCGCCATCAAAAAGCCACAATTAATGGTGAGAACAGCAGCAAACTTCAGCAACAGTACATGTACAGTCCCAGCACACAGTACGAAGCATCAAACATCTGCTAGCTTTGCTGGATTTGTATTAAAAACACAGCACAACTCACCCTCTCCTCCAGCAGCCTGCCTGTGTGGGGAAGCCCTGACGAGTCGATTACCGAGTGCAGTAGATTTCTGCAGCTCAAGGATGAAAATGTCTGATTATTACTCCATTACTTCCGTTCTTTTCCCTGTCAGCTCTCGATAATAAGAACTGAGCGTTCCATGGAGTAATAATCAGACATTTTCATCCTTGAGCTGCAGAAATCTACTGCACTCGGTAATCGACTCGTCAGGGCTTCCCCACACAGGCAGGCTGCTGGAGGAGAGGGTGAGTTGAGCTGTGTTTTTAATACAAATCCAGCAAAGCTAGCAGATGTTTGATGCTTCGTACTGTGTGCTGGGACTGTACATGTACTGTTGCTGAAGTTTGCTGCTGTTCTCACCATTAATGTGTGACTTTTTGATGGCGGTTTCTAGTTGGAGACATAAGCTGCAGTGTATTGTTATCGTGCGGTCTTTTCTGAGGTTGCTAAAACTAGCTAAGCTAGCGGTCAGCTAACTTGACCTCTCGAGGGGGAGTCTTACTCGGTGTCACGGTGTGTTAGACCATGGATTAAACTTACACCGGAATATCCCTTTAAGAGATTATATCAAATTAGATCAAGTTATTGGAGAGTGAAACCTCTCTGAGCCTAGAAACAAAAAGATGTTTTGTAAGCCAGCGATGCCTTCATGATTCTGATGTCATTTATGTGATGGTTATTATATTAGTCTCTGCATTAGAAATGGTTTCCCTTCGCTTATCGTGCTTGTTGTTTTTGTCTCTGAATATAACGGCCTTTAAAGCTCATCAGAATCTGTGTGTTCCTGGTGTTCTCTCAGATCGAGGAGTTGGCCAGCGGCCTCTCGTTCAGCTCCCGTCAGTCCTCCATGGAGTCTCTGACCAGCCTGGACACTCGCTCCAGCCTGTCGAGCCGCTCGGCCAGCAGCAGTCCGGTTCCTCCCCGAGGCTCGCCGCTGCACAACAGGTTCAGAGTGTCTGCCAAGAAGGCCCTGCTGCTCTGGGTCCGGGAACAGTGCCACAAGTAAGAACGGCGTTATCGAGCAAACACGCATCTACTGTTTATGTGTCGTGCAGGACTTATAGAGGGCTGTCAGAGCCTTCACAAATCTTCTCATGGTGCAACTCCTCTGCTGTGAGCCAAGTGTGTGATGTTAGGAGGGAAGGTCCAGGTCTGGGCTGAAGACCAGAACCTGATCAGAGCCTCACTTTCTCAGCTGAAGGCGTCTTCATTGTGTTTTTGATCTTTGGTTGCATTCATCTTTGAGCATGAAAACAGTCACACACTGATGTGTTTCACCTCAGAGCCGGCTGTACGTTAAACGTGAAGGACTTCAAGGCGAGCTGGAGGAGCGGCGTGGTCTTCCTGGCCATCCTGTACGCTCTGCGGCACGACCTGGTGGACCTGTCCAAAGCCAGAACCAGAAGCAACAAGCAGAACCTGGAGGAGGCCTTCCGCATCGCAGAGACGGAGCTGAGGATCCCCAGACTGCTGGATCCTGACGGTGAGCACATCGGCTTCACTCGCACTCAGCTGTTTGTTGATGCAGCGAGACAATCAGAGCTCAGATCTACAGTTTCCTGATTCAGATTGTTTTAAGACCTGACAGGCAGGTTTGACAGGTGCAGAAGGTGAGAGTAAAATAATTATATGATATGAGTTCCTGTAGGAATATTAGATGGGGCTTGAACTCCTGAGCTGTGTGAAGTAGTTTAGTGTTTTAAAAAGTCAGTACGATGCAAATACCAAAAAAAAGTTGTTGTTGATGCTGCCAGAAAATTCAGAATAAGAATTTACTTACCAAAATAAATTAAGTTAATGAGGTAAAACATGAAATACATTGTCTTTGCACTGTTTTTAATGTAGTTCATGTCAGAAAGGACGAGCATATTATCACATTTTGTTTACGGTTGTACAGAAGATGCATCTACAATAATGACTTTTAACTCAAGTATACGTGAAACCAGCGGCTGATATCCTCAAATTCATTTCAGTAAATATGATGAGCTGAGACTGAAAAGCCAACATGTGTCAAATTCAGTTCAGGTTTTTTCTTTTTTGAGACTGTTGACAAAAACCGACTGAGTTCATCTGAAGTGAAGGAAATGCAATAAGTCACAGGGATCGGAACATGTGTTTCACTCTCTAATTTGACCTGCTGGTCAATCAGACCAAATCAATTTACTCCAGTTGACCTCACTTTTACCAGTTTTCCATGAAATCTCAGTCTCTATGTTTGACAGGTGCAGGTGTGAGTAAAATAATTATATGATCTGAGTTCCTGTAGGAATATTAGAGAGGGCTTGAAATCCTGAGCTGTGTGAAGTAGTTTAGTTTTTTAAAAAGTCAGTACGATGCAAATATACCAAAAAAAAGTTGTAGTTGCTCCTGTTGCAACGTGATGCTGCCAGAAAATTTTGCATTGTTTTTAAGTGAGTTCATGTCAGAAAGGATGAGCAAATTATCATTTTGTTTACAGTTGCATCTACAATAACGACTTATAACTTAAGTAATTGCATTTTGTTTGTTTGGAGGCTGACGAGTGGTAGATTTAGAATATAAAGCTGTGATGAAGCTACTGGTCTTTCCTCCGGCACAAACCAGAGGCCGATATCCTCAAATTCATTTCAGTAAATATGATGAGCTGAGACTGAAAAGCCAACACGTGTCAAATTCAGGCTTTTTTCTTTTTTGAGACTGTTGACAAAAACCGACTGAGTTCATCTGAATTGCAGGAAATGCAATAAGTTAACGACGGTGCAGAAAACAGTCACAGGGATCGGACATGTGTCTCACTCTCTAATTTGACCTGCTGGTCAATCAGACCAAATCAATTTACTCCAGTTGACCTCACTTTTACCAGTTTTCCATGAAATCTCAGTCTCTATGTTTGACAGGTGCAGGTGTGAGTAAAATAATTATATCATATGAGTTCCTGTAGGAATATTAGAGAGGGCTTGAAATCCTGAGCTATGTGAAGTAGTTTAGTTTTTTAAAAAGTCAGTACGATGCAAATACCAAAAAAAAGTTGTAGTTGCTCCTGTTGCAACGTGATGCTGCCAGAAAATTTTGCATTGTTTTTAAGTGAGTTCATGTCAGAAAGGATGAGCAAATTATCATTTTGTTTACAGTTGCATCTCCAGTAACGACTTATAACTCAAGTAATTACATATTGTTTGTTTGGAGGCTGACGAGTGGTAAATTTAGAATATAAAGCTGTGATGAAGCTACTGGTCTTTGCTCCGGCACAAACCAGTGGCCGATATCCTCAAATTCATTTCAGTAAATATGATGATCTGAAACTGAAAAACCAAAATTCAGTTCAGGTTTTTTCTTTTTTGAGACTGTTGACAAAAACCGACTGAGTTCGTCTGAATTGCAGGAAATGCAATAAGTTAACGACGGTGCAGAAAACAGTCACAGGGATCGGAACATGTGTTTCACTCTCTAATTTGACCTGCTGGTCAATCAGACCAAATCAATTTACTCCAGTTGACCTCACTTTTACCAGTTTCACATGAAATCTCTATGTCAATAAAATCCCACATGCATCTTCATCTGCTTCATCCAAATGTGATTCTCCTGATTTTTTTATCTCGTGGACACGCTGGCGGAGCAGTAATTGATGTGGTGCCATGTGAATCTTTGTGAATGTAGCTGCGACCGAGCCGTGCCCAGCCCGCCCGAGGGCGAGCTGATGACGATCTGACAGTCTGCTGACTCACTCGCAGCTTGTTTACTTCGCTCTTATATAAAACCCTCGCTTGTTTCTCCTCCGCTCTGCCTCTTTAGTTTAATGGCAGACTTTAAAGACAGAGCAGTTACACCTCCATTCCTCAGATGCCAGTATTAAACTCCACCTGCTGCAGCAGCTCACTCATGTGTTAGTCTTCAGTGTTGTGGTTTGACACTGATCATGGAGGATTCCGATGTCCCCGCAGATGTGGACGTCCGAGACCCCGATGAGAAGTCCATCATGACCTACGTGGCTCAGTTCCTGCAGTACTCCAGAGACCTGCCGGTGCCGGAGGAAGAGATGCAGGTCGGTGTCACTCTGTTTGTTCTTCGGGGCGATAAGTTTCTCTGCAGCAGCAACGTCTGCAGGAAAGTATTAATGACAGTGGAGCTCTTATTTCTGACAGCCAGCTCCAGATGAGTTTAGGATTCTGTGCAAGATGTTTTCAGCTGTTTCACCGCTGCAGTTTAATGTCAGTAGTTGTTTCATCAGCATTGAAATTGCCTGACGAAACAGAACTTATCTGCAACTTAGTCAAGATATTTCTGACCAGCAGATCATGAAATCAGTGCTGAATGATTTATTTTTACCTGCTCCAATCTGTATATTTGCGAGAATCTGACTGAATCAATATTTGAGTATGAAGACAAATATTAGTGCCACGTGTGTGTAATCATACAGACGTTGTAGGAATCCTTTAAATCTGATCATCAGAGGACTTTCCAGTGGAACAATAAAATGTTTTGTCCTTAAGCGACTCCGAACCTCGTCTGCTCATCTGTGATGCTTCTCTGCCAACTTGTGCTGCAAACAGTAATGATTTCTGGCTTTTCTTTCTTCCTTCCTCACCTTTTTCCTCTCAGACACAATACCTGACTCTTCCTAAAAGTCCTTCTCCCATCAACCTGCCCGTTCACTACACTCCTGCTATTTCTGCTTCACCTCTGCGACAGGTAGAGCCGACGGCATGTTTTATCCACCTACTCACCTTCCAGCTACAGTAAATCTGCAGGAGATTCAGCAACACCGGAGATTAAATCATTAAAGTCTCCTCAAGAAATAATTGTTTAGCTTTTTCAACAACCTTTGTTAGAGGTCATGGGGAATTCAGATAATGCAACTCAACAACTTTGATGCTGCAGTGGTGCATTAAAAGCTGAACCCAGGAGATTTTTGACATGCATGACTTCTGTATCTCTGTATCTCAGTGCCACACCCCCCTGAACTGGTTAATGTTGTGTGTTTGGAAAACCCTCCGGCTTCCTGCAGCCTCATTACTGCAGCGTCACACGGAGTAAATCAGCCGCACCAGACACTTAAAAGCACCCGCTAATAACTTTAGATTACATTGTTGACGATTGTAAACTCGTAAAAACACGCCAGGAAGCCTGTTTACTGAGAGAGCTAATAAAATGAAGTCTGTTTGTGAAGGCGAAGATTACCTGACGATCGTGTGGTGGTTAGAGAGCAGGACTGATCATGCAGAACCAAACGAGTTCTCCCTGTTCTGCTGGGAGGGAGTCCAAAGCCACAGCGAGGGCGTGTTTCTCAGCCTCCCATGAGACGAGCTCGTGGGAGATTTCCCTCCTGCAGGTATCGCCTGCACAGTGGACAACTCACCTGTCAGCTCGGGTTTCTGACAACCAGAGGTGGACAGAGTACACAACTTCACTACTTGAGTAAAAGTACAGATACTCCTTGTCAAATATTACTCCAATACAAGTAAAAGTAGCTTAGTCAAAATATTACTTAAGTAAAGTACTAAAGTATTTGCTTAGAAAATTACTTGAGTAAAAGTATTTTAAAAATATCTCAGGAAATACAGGAAAGAAAAGTAGCTTTATTGTCATTATACAATACACTGATGCGATTCTTTGATATGAATTATATAAAAAACATGAACAGAAAGTCAACTTAATCATTCGACTGCACTGCAACAGTTGCCATATTTTTAAACCGTATGAAAAATCATGATACTACAAGCTCATACAGTTACGTTTAAACATGTTCATCTGCCATTTAACAAACATGAAGCTAGCTAACGTCAGTAGCTACTTTACATACTGCAACGTGCTTTTCAGGTTGTGAAGACGAGTTTTTGTAAGCCGTGATAGAATTTGTTCGCTGTAAGCACAACAAACATTTAATCTGAAACAAATCAGTTTTTGTGACAAAAATCTCAAACATGGGTTTGAGATAAGGCCACGGCTGCTCGGTGGGAGTTTCTCCAGTTTCTTCCTCCATTGTATGGATTGTATAGCACGACGTAGTACAGGTACGGCAATACGACTCAGACAAACCATACAGGAATCAGCAGAAACAGTTTATTTTCTCAGAATATTGAAAAAAAAATTATATAAAAAAAAAAATCATCAGCTGACGTAAGTTCAAAAGTAGCGAGTAACGAGAGCATCAATAGAAATGTAGTGGAGTGAAAAGTACAATATTTGTCCTTCAAATGTAGTGAAAGTAAAAGTATCCCCCAAAAATAATACTCAAGTAAAGTACAGATACTCAAAAACTGTACTTAAGTACAGTACTCAAGTAAATTTACTTCGTTACTGTCCACCACTGCTGACAACACATCAGCATGATGGACGTTTGAGTTTTTAGTCGACTCTTCATGTTAGTACTTCGCCCTGAAGAGATTTAGATGTTTTCTCGCAGTGATTGTGCAACACAGACTGCAGGGTGGAGAACACGGGGATAAAGAGGCTGGATTTGAAAGTACATGTGAAAATCGTGTTCTCCTTCACGCCAAACAAGCTGAAGTTGTTTACAGTGCATACATACCGTGGACCAGACTCACTCAGCCGAGCGTCTGTGGGCCAAACGCGGCCCTTTAACAACCCCATCCCGACCCTTTGATAATTTTATTAGGAGGCTAATTGGCTCGTTGCTCGGTTTCGTCTGCTGCCAAGCACATAAAGTCTCTTATTCCTTTTAAACGTTTTGAAGGGAATTTGCGAGAATCGAACCGACAAGAGCAGAAAGGTGTTTCTTTTCCTGAAAACTTGTAAACAAATTATAAAAAAATGTTTTAACACATTGAACTCTGAAGCCCCGTTTACACGAAGGGAAAACGCAGATATTTCCAGGCGGTTTGGCCTCTCATTTACACAAAAACCCTGTTTTTATCACAGAAAACGATTATTTCTAAAAACTCCGGTTATGTGTTGTCGTGTCAGCTGGGAGAAACGGGGTTTTAGCTTCTCACGCTCATTAGGCTATGCGCCAGAAAATGCTTAACGTCACGTGAGCGTTGTTTTGAAAGGAACAGGAAGTCGCTCGTGTTATTCGTTGTTGTTGATTCTGAGGATTCTGATTGGCTTGCATGGCTTTATCCTTCTCCCTACACTGCCGCCCAGAGGTTTGGCAGAGTTAGAATGACGCTCGACGGCGTATTTATGATGGAAATGACAACTTTTTTGAAAACGATGTTGTGTGCATGATGTTGTTTTTGAAAACGGAGGGGGGAAATATTCGTTTCTCTAAATACCCTGCTGTGTATAAACGTGGGCTGAGCTTTACTGGTCCGACACTGGGGATGTAAATGTCCGGCCCCTTGGCACGTCAGTGTTTTTCAAATCAGGCACTTCTAAACATCATATTAAAGAACATATAACGATATGGCCTCAGACAACCTCATGAGATTAAAGTAGGTCGTGTATAAGTTGCCGTGTTCTCGTGAGTATAAAAGCAACTTTGTAGCCAAAACAGGCCTCTGTATGGGCTGCGAGCGCTGCTGTGCACAGGCTTGCTTCAGGACAGCATATTTTGGCACAGCGTCTGCTGCCGGTGTGTGTTGTTGTGTAAAGTATCTCATGACTGCTGCTGGTGCCTTGTGGGAAAGCTTTTTTTGCTGAGCTGTTTGGCTTCATACCTTCGTTAATGTCATTCTAGGATAATAAATCAAAAAATGTTTAACACTAAGTATATGCGTGTTGGAAAAGCTCTTTCCCTGCAGACAGAGTTTTTCTCGCCACCTCTTCTGGTTTCCATTGTTTTACTGTCACTTTCACTGGTGTAGATGCAAATGAACAAAACAAAGGTTGCAGTTATTTTCTTAGTGCAGATAGAAAATGTAGTTGTCTTGACATCTTGACGAGGTGACCACGTGGGTTTCCTCCGGTTTCACCCACCATCAAAAAACATTTTCATTAGGTCAACTCTAAAAACATCCATGTCCTGTCTGGCAGTAATGGAGTGTGTCAAGGTCAAAAACTGGTCTTCAGTCAGTAACTGTTCATTTCCACGTTACCAGGCGACACCTGATCAAAAGGCGAAGGAAGTGACCTGCTGGCTGGTTCAGGCGTACGACGAGCTGCTGGAGGGATGGGACTCCACGGAGGGCGAGAGCTACTCAGAGAGATATCACGTGCGTAGAGACGTTTTGAAGCATCGCTGCATCTTATTAACAGCTGTACATCCATATTGTATTATTACAACAGGCCAATGATAATCAATGAGTGGCACTAAAGATGACGTTCTCCATCCCCCCCAGGTGTTTCATACATTTCTGGTGTCCTTTAACGAGCAGCGGCGTCCCATCATGCCTCTGTTAACCGCCATGAGACGAGCCCAGAAACTGAGCGAGGATCAGCGAGCTCTGAGAGAGGCGTGGGACGCTCTCACTGCAAAGGTACTACACTCAAATCTCCTTTCCAGCTGATATTGATAAATTCTAACCATTTTAATTTCAGTTAGGTTAGATAGTAACTCTCCTTTTATTTATGAATGCAACTAGACAGATGTATTCTTGCTTTTGTATGTGTTTTAATCTGAAAGACATTGAGTTAATATAATAAAATGTGCCTTCTTTTCCTCCTGTTTCTAAATTTAGCTGCGTGAATACAAAATCGAGTTAGATATGAGCCTCCCGGCGCCGCTGACCACGGTGGCTCGCTGGCTGCTGAAGTCAGAGGGCGCTCTGGCCGAGGAGGAGGGCGACCCGCAGGACCACGGCCGAGCCGCCGACGACGCCAGGGAGAAACAGGAGCTGCTCAAAGTGAATATTCACTGCGTCTGTCCCTTAAGATACACGACTTCAGGAAGTGGAAAGAACATAAACAAGCAGGGTTTATACAATATCAATCGATGCATATTCTAGAATTTTCCAAATTAAGATTTTCTATAGAATTACGGCTACAAATAAACAACTTCACTTTTTTAACACTCTCCATTATGTAAATTCTGCAATGAAGAAGTGGAGGATCAGTTACATTTATTTTTTTACTGCCCACATGTAGTTAGACTGTGGTTAGATATTCAAAATTGGTTAAGACCCATAAATATTAATTTTGAATTCGCACCGCTAAATATTTTGTTGGGAGTACTTGATGCAAATTGCCCACAGATTGTAAATACAATAATTCTTTTGGGAAAAATATTTATATTTAAGGCTCAATCAAAAAGGAATTTGAATTTGTTTTGTTTTTTTTAAATAAAGTATGAAGCCAATTTCTTTTGGAAAAAATAATCGCCACAAATCAAGACAAAGTAGAAATGCATAACAGAAAATGGAAAAAATTAAGTTTTGAGTAAATGTATAATTATAACATTTAATTTTTGTATATATACATCCCTTTTGTTTTTGGTCCTGCTTGTTTTTTTTTGTTTTTGTTTTTTGTCTGTTTGTTTTTTTTGTTTTTGTTTTTTTTTTGGTCAGTGCGTTGACAGTGTACATGGTATGATTTTGTATGTAACTGCCTGTTTTCCATTAAATTAAAAAAAAAAAAAAAAGAAAACAAGCAGGGTTTTCCGCTCTTAAAATATAGATAGTGTTCATTTTTTAATCCACTGTTCAGAAAAGTGGCAAACATAGCGGCATATAAGTCACTTCCTGGAGTATATTTGTTTTTTGGATGATGTGGATTCCTTTGTAAGGCATTAAAATATAGATCTTTGTTAACAGAAATGATAATTCTGCTGGATATCTCAACATAAGTGTGCATGCAGATGTGCTCACCTTCTCATGCTGCTGCAGGTCTGTCTGGAGGAGATGCCGCAGCACGTCAAGACCTTCCAGTCCTTCCAGAACGTGGATGAATATGGAAACATGATGGTTCCCACTGACAAGATGGATGAACTAAAGAGGAGGTGAGCGTGTGCTTTACCTGGTGGACCATGTGTTTATGTATGTATTTTATTTAACCCTCTATGGTACGCATTATGATGCCAGTTAGGAAAAAAATGTTTGGAGTGTTTTTTTGTCTTAAAACAGACTAAATAAACATAATCTAAAGAAATTTTTTTTAATGTTTTTTTATTTTTGGAAGTTTTTGGGCTTCGTTGCCTGAACTGAAAAACAAGCATACTTGCTAACCATTCAATAAAAATATAAAGAATAATTAATTACAATTGCATTTTAGAGTACACCCTATCTGTAAATGTGTAAATGGAGGAAAGTATAAGCAATTAAGACAGGCAAAGTTCACTACAATAGTGGATTATGTCCTACAGAGTATACTAATAGCCTCAACTTTACTTTACTGCAGCCAACATCAAATTTATCTTTGTCAAATTGTACAAATCAAAACAAAATTATGATGAATGGCATGCTTTTGAACATTATATATACCTAAACACACACTACCAAAGTCATCATGCTGCCATGGTGATTCCATGATGGTTCACTGTTGCCTCAAGGCAACATATGCAATTTACCATAATGGTATGTTGTTGCCTCAGGGCAACAGTTGCATTTTAACATGTTTCCATTATTTAATTAGCAAATAAATTGCATGAAACTATCAAAACTTAAGCTTTACTAACCTATTAGCCTGAATATATTTTTTTCCAGATGGAAAAGGGCCAGGAAATTATGTTTTCGGATGATTTTGGTAGCGCAAAATGGCAAAGCTGTTTCCTTTGAATGAGTCTGCAAAAAAGGGTTCCAAGATAGCCTCCTAAAAGTCATGTGACAAATTAAAACATTGTTATTGGTTCCCTATGGTTTTCCCTCTTTTTTAAAGTATTGCATCATTCAAAGTAATGCATTTTGGAGATTTAGCAGGCCAAAAATGGGTTTGTTGCATGAGGGCAACAAGGTACCATAGTTAACTCTGGTGCTGTCGTGTGCCAGTGAAGAACACTGTCAGATGTTGTTTCAGTTCAAAAGATCTTATTTGCACAAAATGATACAAGAGAAGCAAACTGAACTTTAAGCTGATGGATTATGACGGTGTATTTTAGGAACGCTGGCTACAGATCATGGAAATGTGAGATTTCTAACATTATACTTCCCAACGGGGAGTTTGTTGAGGTGGATTTAGTATCTTCTAACCTGCACTGTCCCTTCTCGGTGTTACTCGCGATTCATTGGTGTGAATCTTCTGCAGTTACTGAGCTTTGTTTGGCACTTTCACAACTTTATTTGTGGACGTCCTCGACAGGTTCACCAGCGTTAGAGTGTCTGCCAAATACCACGGGATCAAGCTGGAGTACAGGGAGCACCGCCACACAGTTTTGGATCTGTTGGGGCAGATCAGGACCAAGCTCCGGGTCTGGAAGAGGCCTTATATCTCCCCGGAGGCTGTCAGGGTGTTGCTGCAAGAATGGCATGTGGGTAGTCCTCGATCAGATTTGGCATCTTTGGAATAGAATTTTATTATTGGGAGTGGTTTCTATCTCTTTTGTGTGCACTACCCTGTCTTGTCATGTTTAATATACAGTATGTGCACGATTAGTTACCACAAACAAGGGGGTGGTTTGAAGGTAGTAGTGTTAGATTTTGGGTGATAGTATCCTCATGCTATGGTAACAGCATAGCCTTTCCTCTGCTGCCACTCTCTGGACAAACCTACAAACAGCTACATGTTTTCCCCTCTTGTGTTACAAGGTTTCAAGAATCAATCTCTCAGTTTTTATATACAGAAAATGTTCTTTCTTCTGTTTAATGAGCTTTGTGTTTATGTGAAATATATCTTTAAATGCAGGAGCTGGTAAACACACAGGAGCTGCCTTCTTTGTTGGAGGCAACTCTTCATAAGGTGAAGCAGGTTTCTGAGAGATATTCCAGCAAATCTGCCCTCGGTAAGTGTTTTATGACTTCTAGTGTATTATATTCCTTAATGAAAGGAAACTGTGCAGGACTTTAACCTGGAATTTGAATGAACAGATCAGTTTTGCGGCTTGTAGTTAGACTGAAACCTTCCCTCGTGACCAGACTGCTTCCTCTTTGATCTTCAGCTGCAGATTACCCCCAGGTCAGTCAGCAGGTGAAGCAGATGGAGGAGGACACCGCCCTGGTTTTGGAAGAGGTGACCACAACCAAGAGCACCATGGGACGGGTCCTGTCAGCCTGGGACTCGTACAGCGACTGCCTCAGCTCCCTGCAGGCTTGGCTGCAGCAGGACTCTGTAACACAAAGCCATGGCCGCAGATCAGAGGTATTATTGACACATAATCACAAGAAATTGTGTATTGTTTAATTAGTGGCAGGCAACCCACACTTATGTTTTTCACTGGGCTTCAGTCTTTAGACAAGCTTTATTATGGCTCTTTTGATCTGCCTACTAAGAGTCAATGCAAAAAATTAGAATAATCCTCCCTCCAGTGGAAATGGTGGTGCAAAAATCTTCTAAAAAATCAACTAAAGTGTATCACAATAATCAGAAAAATGAGATCAATTAAGATATTCCATATTCATGTTTTTGTGGAGGTGACGCCTCAGTCTATCTCTGAGTGGGGCTCCCGACACGCCCACCTGAACGAGGTGGGTAACTTCCTGATCGAGTCAACGGACCCTCAGACCAGCAGAAGTCTGGCGGAGGAGCTGCGCAGACTGAACATGCACTGGGCCGAGTTCATCAAGAGGAACACATTTGTAAGTTAAGAAAACCTAGTTGGTGAGGAAATCTGATGCTGTTTGATCAACGCTGTTTGCTTTGCTCAGATTTTAGGTGCCAAGATGTGTGCAGATGATACATCTGTTAGAGCATGCACCTTATCACTCTTTATATATTTAGCTTTCTGCCATGTTTGGGCTTTATTAGGGCAAGTGGCTTTGTTGTCTTAACATGATGGCCTAGTTTCATCTGTGTTTTTTTTGCTGTCATGTAACAAGTGACATTTGAGGACTTAATGTGTCAGACCTTTGGAATTTGAGACATAATCGTCCCATTGTTATAATTATTCCCACCCTGTGATATTAAGGAGTGGCTTCAAGTTTGAAAGTTGCACTCCGCCTTTACTCATTGTGTGAAGACAATTATGATTGCAAGGTTTTTATAGTGTTTGATTGCAGGATATTATTAGCTTAATTGAGTTGCACATTGGACAGGTGTTATTAAAACCAACCATCAGGCTTTTGTATCACATCCACTATGGTATTAAAGTACAGGAAGCAAGTTATGTTATTGTCTTAAACTAACTTTTCTAATCACCTGATCATCTTTTTGCATTTTATTGTCTTCTGTGCTAAAAGCAATTCATTATCTCTTTATAAACTTATTGTAACATTTTTACTTTTTCCAGGACAATGTGGCTGAGCCCAGTGCTGATGCCCAGGCCGGACCGCAAGACGCCCAAGCACTAATCAGAGAAGCAACACTAATCCTCAAAGAGCCTCTTGAGGCCATGGCAGTTCCCTTACGCACCTACAGAAAACGAATACAGGTAGGACTAATGGATTAATGGATCAGTAATGGAGTATCTCAAAAAATCAGTACACAGTTTGCACAAAGTGAAGAATGGTGTCTTGCTTATGGCTTTAAACATTGAACAAGATTAAGTCAGTTACAACCTTCTGCCAAACAACTAGCCCAGAAGAACTGCTTTCAGAAATCAGGAAATTTAGAGCAGTCATTAAATATTAATTTTATACACTGATAACAATTTTACTTTAAATGACCAGACTTATTCTTTTTTTTCCTTCAGTTCATAATGAGAAAGATAAAAGAAGTGGATCTGGATGCTCTGGCTCCCTCCCCAGAATGCCCAGCGGATCAGTTACAGAAAGTGAAGCTTGTTATACCGGAAGTATGAAAGATTTCTTTCATTTTTGTTCATCTTTCATACAACTTTCATAAGTCTTAGAATTTTAGAACAAAACAGCCACTCACAGCTACCATTCGTGAATGTACAGTGTGCACTGTAAGTTTATGTGTTCATCATCATCCCTTCCCACCAGGTGATGCAGACCATGCTCGAGGCAGAACAGGTATGTGCAGAGCTGCAGCACAGTGTGTCAGGTCTGGACAGTCGCCTGGCTGAACTCCTACACTGGGAGACTGAGGCCAGGGAGCTCTACCAGCTGCTGAGGGCCGCAGAGCGACAACAGCGGGGCCAAGACCCACGAGCCAGGGTATGATGAACCACAGAATAAAACGTTTTTTGCTGCTCCAGTGACAAGCCTAGCCTATTGTGCTTTCATGAAGAACTCCTGAAGAGTAACTGAGGAAACACTTATGGTTGTTCAACACCATTTATTCCCACAGGCCCTGATATCTCGTGGTCTACAGCTGGAGGGTCAGGTGGTCACAGAGGAACAGGACCTGCAAGTGATGGTAATGACGAGTCAGAAGAACTCTCCCATCCAGTACCTCCATGCCTCCGCCATGCAGGACCGAGTGCGAGCCGCTGTTGCTCAGTCGCAGGCAAGTTCTCTATTTGTAAATTCCCTGGGAAAACCATTTAGTCTGGCATGCTCTGCACGTGAGACAGCTGGGGAGGGCACAGCAGAGAATATTCATGTTATATAATTACACAGCAGAGAATATTCATATTATATAATTACAATGTGAGATTTTTCTAATGTGTGTGATTTCAATTCCAGGAAGCTGTAGGTATGTTGAGCAGCCTGGGAGCCAGAAGGGACAGAAGCAGAAGCCCCCCAGAAGAGTCCCCTCCATCAAAAGTCTTTATCCAGGCAAAAGGAACGCCTCAACATCTGAGAGAGTCGGACACCAGGCACCAGACTCTGCAGACCGAGAAAAAGATAGTTTCTCATCAGCACCATGGAACCTTTGTGCCAAAAATAGTGGTGCAGGAATACAAAACAGAAAAGACGACGTCTCCTCCAATGCCATATACCTATGCAGAAGCTGTGATGCAAACCAGAACAAAGTCACCACCAGAAGTCCAGGTACAGGTCTGGACAGAGACAACTACACAACAACAGCAGAATCAGGAACAAGGATTGAAACAGCAGCAACAGCAACCACTACAAGAACAACATAAGAGACAAGAAACAGGAAAACAGGTACAACAGCAAGAACTCAAACAACAGCAACAATCAAGAATTGCGACATCAGGAGCTGATGCCAACACAACCACAACAAAAAGAGCATAAGCAAGAACAACAACAGGTGGAGCAGCAGCTAGAAATACATCAGTATCAAGTTCAGCAGCATGTGGTGACTCACACACAGGTTCAACCACAAGTCGGACAGTTGCCGGAGCACCACGAACAGACTTCATCTGAACAACCACCTAAAATAAAACCACCACTGAGCTCCAAGGAGCTTCAAAGCAGGAAGGCACAGGCCATGAGAAACCGCCCATGGCTTCAGAAGCCAGCTTCAGGAGAGCGTAAAACTTCAGCTCCAGATCCAGAATGGGATTCTACTCAGGAACCTATTCGGACCAGACAGACACAGCTGGAGTCAGACAGAGAAACAGTGGGACTAGTTCAGGTTGTTTCTCCGCATACAGCAACTCCCAGCCCACAACCTGACAAACCTGCAAAGGTTACTGAGCAGCCACAACAGCAGCAAAAAGAGCAACAAAAACAAACACAGCAACGTCAAAATCTAGAGCAGCAGCAGAAAGAACAACTGCAACATCAGCAACAGCAACAAAAGGAGAAGCATCAACAACAACAACAACAACAGCGCCCTGAAAAACAGCAACCCCCACCTGTAGTAAAACAGGCAGAACCTGATTCAGGCACCAAGGCTAAATCCCAGACTGTAGCTAAATGTCAGTCAAAACCCCAAACTACGGTCCATCCTCACTCTCAGGCAGCAGTCCAAGTGCAAGTGCAGTCAACAAGTGTGTCCCATACCACCACAGACGGTCAGCTACCATTGAAGACCATGTCCCAAACCAGCGTGAGCCAAAGTCAGTCACAGGTACAAGTTCTTCCGCAGCCCCATGGCCCCATGAAGACACAATCATTGACCCAGCAACAGACACAACTACAGTTCCAGCCCCAGGTTCAGACTCAGCCCCAGACATGTGTCCCAGCTGGACCTCAGCATTCTATGCAGCCTAAGGGTCTAGCCCACGGCCCAGCTGTAGCGCAAGTGCAGACATTGGCTCAAGTCAGACCTTCTTCCCCCATGCAGGTTCCAATGCAGGGCCATATTCAGCCTCCTGTGCCATCTCACATTCAGCTTCGTAGTCATCCACAGTCATGGGCCCCTGTCAGGCCCCCCTCCCCGAAGCCACCAGTCCATACCCAGAGTCAAGTAGATGTTCAGTCAATGCCCCAGTCTCAGGCTCATCCTCATTTAATGCCCCAGTCTCAAGCCCATTCTCAGACCATGGTCCACATTCAAACTCATCCTCAGTTGAAGGCTCAGCCTCAGACCCATCCTCAGCCCATGCCTCAGTCTCAAATACATGCCCAGTCCATGGTCCAGGCTCAAACCCATGCTCAACCAGTGGCTCAGCCAAGTCACGCTCAACCTTCAACTCAACATACCCAAGCTCAACTCTTAGTCCAGCCACAGGGTCATTCTCAGCCTGTGACTCAGCCTTTGTATCCCACACATGGTCAGCCAGCAGCACAGCACCCTGGCCATATTTCCCAGGGCCAAATCCACACTTGGACTCAAGTTAGAGCCTCATCCCCTATGCCTATCCCTCATCCACAGGCTACAGCCCAACCTCCACCTCCACATTACCCCCAAGGTTACTCCCAGGGTCAGTCTCCATCCCAGCAATGGATACCTAAACAAGAGTCACAAAACCAAGCCATTGCCCAGCAGAGGCATCCAATTCCCCAACCATACCTTCAACAAACAGGTCAAGCTCCACAGTCTCAAGCCTATGCAACAGCGCAGGCTCTCCCATCGTGGCCCCAAGCTGGACCCCAGTTAGGACCTCAGATAGGGCATCCCGGATATCCTCACATGGGGCCATCATATACTCAGCCTCAGATGCAGCAACAAACACAAACCCAACCCTGGGCACAAACACAACCCCAAGTGAGACCCCAGAGTTCCATGCAACAACATCCTCAGATGGGAGGTTATGAAATGTATCATGGCCAGACACAACAAGCCCAAGTTCAGCAACAGACTTGGGTTCAGGCACCACCTCAGCTTCAGCCCCAGCCTTATCCCCAGCCTTATCCTCAGCCTCACCCCCAGTCTCAATCTCAGCAATTTCCCCAGGTCCAGCATCATACTCAGCAGCACCCTCAGCCTCAGATGAAAACTCAAATACCTCCCCAATCCCAACCACCACACCAAGCCTATCCTCAACTTCCTTCGCAACCCCAGGTCCAACCTCAACTGCATGCCCAGACTGAAACACACATCCAGGCACAGTCATCAGTACAAGTAAAGCACCAGGCTCAGATTCAGCAGCCTCAGCCCAACATTCAGTTCCAGCAGCCACATCTACAACCAAAACATCAGATTCAGTTCCAACAACCACAACAACCAAAGTTTCAGTCAACAACTCAACCAAAAGGTGAACCAGCTCCAAAACCCAAACCTCCGGCCCACTTTGCACCACAACCAGATGTTCCATCACTAACTCAACCTATGGTTCAATCACCAACCCAGTCCAAGGCTGGGCCTCTGCCACAACCAATATCTGAGCCCCAGTTGCCACCACAACCCATGGTTCAGTCACCAATCAAGACAGAATCAGCACCACAACTGAAATTGCAGACCCAAACAGCACCACTACCTGAAGCTCAATCACCAACTCAACCCAAGGTTCAGTCACAAACCCAACCACTGCCACAACCCAAACCGAAGGCACAATTGCCACCACAGCCCCAACTTCAGGCTCAGTCACCACCACTACCGAAGTCCCAAACTGCACCACCACCTGAAACTCAATCACCAACTCAAGCTAAGATTCAGTCACCAACCCAGTCCAACGCACAACCACAGCCCCAACTTCAGCCTCAGTCACCACCACTAACAAAGGCCCATACGGCACCACAACCCGAAGCTCAGTCACCAACTCAAGCTAAGGTTCAGTCACCAACCCAACCCAAGGCCCAGTCATTGCCACAACCCAAACCTCAGACACAACCACAGCCCGATCTTCAGGCTCAGTTGCCACCACAACTTAAGGCTCAAACTGCGCTGCAATCCAAGGCTCAATCACCTCCACAGGGCAGAACTCAGACCCAACCATATCCACAGTCAAAGCCTCAAACTCAGTCTCCCCCGCAACCTAAACCTCCACACCCCCAAACTATTCTCGTCTCCCAGGTCAATGTACAGTCTCAGTCCCCAGCTGAGTCACCAGACCTGTTCGTTACACCTCCAGCCCTGGCCCAAGCGCCTCCCCAGGCCTACACAGAAGCTTATGCCAAGGCCCAGGCTTTGGCCAGAAATGGATTTGAGGAGGCCAAGCACTGTCTACAAGAGCACATCAGGGAAACAATGAACATTTTTGAAGACAAACGTATATCGGCTGAGCCAGCATCAGTGAAAGAGGTAAACGTAATCACTTCTGTGTTGTAATGTTATTTTCAATAAGTAAGCTTAATTAGTGAGATTTAATCTCCAAAATCTTTGTGCAGTTAGAGGTCAGTTTTGGTAAACTGCATTGCTAAGTGATTGATATGTGTGACATTAAAAGAGGAGATGTTTCATATATAATGAAGTCTGTAACAAAGTAAACTGATTTTCAAGAAGCCAGTCTCCAATTACATACTGGTCTGTCCCTTTAGGAGAATCTAAGGACCTTGGACCCAGAATTGCTGGAGGAGTTCTTGAGAGCAGCCAAGGGCATGGAGGCCTTTTGTACCCCCTCTCAGCTCAGAGACATGGAGTTCTACACCCAGTCTGTCAGGGCACAGTGGGAGGTAAGACACAAACTCACTTACTGTGGGAGTCTAGTGTTGTGTTTGTGGCTTTAATTGCTGTTGATAGGGGATTGTTCACATGTATTAGTTTTAATGAGTTCAAAAGAATGTGCCAGATGATACTTGTGCATGTCAGGACTAAATGTAGTCTACTGTTGCAACATTTTCTGCCTTTGTCAGCATGTCTTTTTTTATGTACATATGAATATCAGCAACATCTTCATTTGCATGCACAGACAGCATTCATATGTTCTAACATGTCATGTGGTTTTCTTGAATTCATTTTATTTCCCAGGCTGTGAGAGCTGAGATCTCAGGCTTTTTGCAGCAATTACGTTTTGACGTAACAAGGAAAGACTTTAATGCAGCTGCCCTGCAGTGTGAGATGCACTTAAGATCCCAATTAGAAAACCAAGCACAGGTAGCTAAAGCCAGAGCTAAACTCTTGTCGGTGTGCTTTGGTGGACGGGTATGCAGCCAGCTTATCTGCTCTGACCTTCTAACCTTTTTCCTCCTCCTTCTTCTTTGTATGCATCAAAGGAGACTCTGTCAATGGGACTTGGTAAATGTCTTACTTCATTCTGGTTGCTCTTTAAGAGAGTGCTGTTTTTACTGGGCTTTTAATTACAGTACGATACAATACTATTTAGTAATACATGTTTTAATTATGATGCAAAATGATGTCTTTTCTCAAGAATTTCCGTACTGCACCTTTAAATGCATAGAAAGCCTTTGACTAAGCATGAGTACAGCATTCTTGTATTTTTTTGTGCAGTATATCAGTGAGCTGGTTGCATGTGTGGGTTGGTCATGTGTTGTGTCAAGGAGATTCTGTAATATTGCAATGCTATTAAGCAGGAAAAGCAAGGTAAAAAGTCTTCACAGATTTCTTTACAGAAGTCTTAAAAACTTTAAAAAAACAAGCTTCAGTTTTATCTTAAGGGGGTTTGAATTCGTTGGCTTCAAATTTGATTATTAACATGCATGTTCATTTTTCACTTTCAACTTTTATCAGGCTTGCATCTCAGAGGATGGCAGCTTTGCCCAGGCAGGGCAGCACCTCGAGGCCTTGAGAAGTCTGTGTGACACCCTGAGCCCTGAGGATGCTCACCGCCTGGCCCAGACTCAGCTGAGGGAGTGTGAGAACAGGCTGGCTGCCATTCAGCGCCAGTTCAGTGGTGACCAAGAGGCACCACTCCCTGATTCTAGGTGATATATTATGATTATTTCTCAACTTTGACATCTATTAGATCTAGATAATTTATGTGAATATTACAGTGCCAGTTGTGGCTGTTTAAAGCTGCCAGTCTTGTGCAGAAGTTAGGATAAAAGTTAAACTCATTTCCATCTCACAGGATTCCTGTTGTCTTCAGTGGTGATCTGACCACACAAAAGGAACCCACAAGACCAGTTGAATCTCTAGTCTCAGCTGAGGTATGACTCACTACCATTGAAACACTGTGTTCTCTTTAGATTTAAGTCAACAATCAGAGCTCCTATAAACCCTTTTTTTCCAACATGGAAAGCAATTCTTTACTCACAAATGTTCTGCATTTATACCTGCAAAGATATAGCCTACTGTCCTCTACAGACAGTTCAAAACTCTGAGCTGCTGACTGGCTAACAGATAAAAGGCTTTTACTCTTTTACAGGTAATTCAAGTGACAATGAAGCCAGTGACCGTGGAGAGGAAGGAGGTTGAAAAGCAGCCATCTGTAGAGGAAGAAGTCACCAAAAAGGAGGCTTTAGAAAGGTAGACCAGTCTGTGCTCTGATAATCCAACAGAACATACAGTAAATTGTACTGATCAAAACTATCTGGAGGTCATTATATTAAATGTTGTACTCTTTGTTTAACTGATAAAATCTTCAGGTATGACAACTGTAAGAGGACTCTACAAGCCCAACTGGCTAAAAATGAACAGAGCATTACGGACGCCTCCTCTGACTCCGTCTCTCTTAAAGGCCTCCACACACGGCTCCAGGAGATCCAGGTACAATATAAGTTTATGTGTATCAGAAACAGATGAGGATTTAAATATGAAAGAATTATTGAAGGATGGTATAAACGTCAGGAGTTGACATTTGTGTTGATCTCCATCTTTCCCAGTTCTTAAGGCAGGAGACGGAGACTCTGTGGTCTGAGTATGCAAACCAGTGCTCCCAGTGTTCCCAGTTGAGCGGGAACACTGGTCTGGAAGAGGAGAAGGCGGAGCTACAGGAGCAGTGGCGCAGTCAACAGTCCAACCTTCAGAAGAGAGGCAGCTCGCTGGGCGCCGCCCTCAGACAGATCGACTCCACCGAGAACCACATGGTAGACTTCACCGACCGCCTGGACCGCTACCTGAGACAACCCAAAGACATCAGTGGCTTCACCCTGGCCAGCACCAACATCCTGAAAGACATTAAGGTCTTCTGTCAGCCATGAATATATTTCTTTTGTGTTTAACTTTGTCAGTCCAGATTCAGATTTACTAGAAGTACATGCAAAAAACACTGCAACCTATATTATCAACAAAAACAAAAACTGTTAAAAACACCACAGGTCACATTTGGGTCAATAAATGCAGGACAAAAATGCTTTGCTTTAAAGTCTAAGAGCACCTTAACATTTTGTCTTCTTTTGCAACAGGAACTGGATGAGAACATCCAGAGCGAGCTGGACCAGGTGTCCCGTCTGGACCCCGAATCTACTGATCTGGACCCCAGAGACTGCTTCCCTCTGTCCCGCGAGGTAGACACTCACAAGACCAGCCTGGATCAGCTCCGTCAGCAGGTCCGCAAGAGTGAAGCAGCTGCACGAGCCCTCGACCGCTTCCTCATGTCCCTGCGCACTGTGGATGAAGACATCTCTGGAGTCCAGGGTGCCCCCTGCAGTGACCCTCAGGTACTGCAGGACTGTCGCTCCAAGCTGTCTCTGATCAGGCAGAGCATCGACAGTCTGAAAGAGAAGGCGCCTCAGCTGGATCTGCTTCTTCAGGGGGCCAGGCTGACGGTCACCAGGGATGGTGTCCCAGCCTCCTGCCTGGACATGGTGAATACCCTGCTGAGGAGGCTGGAGGAGGCCGACAGTGGGCTGGCCGGCCAGCAGAAAGGCATCCAGAAGGAGACACAGAACAAATCCCTGGGTCTGAGGAAGAGGACAATGCTGGGAGAGCTGAGGAAGCTGCAGGAAACGATCGAATCGCAGGGCCTGAAGGAGCCTTCCATGCCTGCTGTACAACAGAGGTGTGTGTTGTATGTCTTTACACTGATGCAACAATACTTAAGCTATCTTTGTGATGGCTGTATTTATTTATTTCTTTAATATGCAACAATGTCTTGATAATCTTGTCCTCTCCAGGCTTCGTGGCCTGTCAGATTTGGAGGGTCAGTTGCAGGCCCAGCATGCAGAGTTCCAGAACCTCCGTGAACTTCAAGAGAAACAGGGTGGAGACGAACACCTCTTCCAGGAGCTGGAGACTCAGTGGAAGGACACACAGAGAGCTTTTTCTGACAGGTAGGTTAGCAAGAGAAACTAAGTGTGAACCTGAACTGGTTAACACACTGACAGTTGCTCAAAGCTTCTGCTGGCTGAAAGCATTGAATGTATGGCAAACAGAAAGCAAGGCTTTCTTCCTCTTGCAGGAAGAAGCAGTGCAACATCCTGCTGGACCTTCTGAAGAAGTTCCAGAGCTGCCGCGGCCAACTGAGTAACACCATGCAGAGAGCAGAGCAGACCATCAGTGATCAGGCTTCCTACATGGGCAAGGACAACCTGCAGAGAAGTATCACCAAGGTTGGTCCACAAAATGACAATTGACCTAATTCTACAGTTATAGTGTGTTTGTACACTATACGTAAGATCAGTCCCTGTGCGTTCAGGTGTACTGTATGTTTACATGTGTGTGTTGGTACAGGTCACTGATATTAAGGAGGAGCTGGGTGGTCTCAAGGAGCATATAGAGGAGATGAGGGGAGTTTGCAGACAGCTGCAGTCCCAACTGAAGAAGTTCCCAGACTGCAGTGAGATGTCCTTTGAAGCAGAGGCTGACTCGCTCATGGACAACTGGCTGGATGTAAGCGTCTATACACGCATTCCCAACATATCGATAGTGTATTTATGTACTGTATTTTCGATGACCTCGACTGAAACACTTGAGCTTAACTTCACTTGATGTTGTTGGTGTCCTTGCAGGTGACGGAGAAGACCGATGCCTACGTGGATAACCTCCGGGTGGGGCTGGAGCTGTGGGAGAAGCAGCTGATGCTTGGGGGAGAGGTGGACGGCTGGGCGGGGGCCAAACTGGCCTTGTTTGCTGAGAGTCATCCTTTCCACAATGAGCAACAAGTCCTCGACATGAGGGTAAGATTCCCATGGAAGTACAACTCTTACTACTTCACAGATCAGCCTCAGCAACTTCCCAAACAGTCATCGCAGATCTTTTAATTTCCCCAACATACGTCATCAACGTATGGAAGGTGAGAGATGTACTTTTCGTTGCTGTGTAGGATGAGATCCATGCCAATGAGGAGAACATTGAGCATTTCCACAAGAAGTCTGTTGAGATCCATGAGATGCTGCAGAGTCAGGAGGCTCCGCTGGAGCTTCAGGTGAGTTGAAAGATTATTGATCTGCTATTGTTATCTTTTACAATATCTGTAACCTTTCTACAATGTGCCAATAAGGTGATGGAGACCCAGCTGAGGAAGAGGATGCAGCAGGTGAAGGAGCTGTTCACCGACTGCACCGACGTCTTTGAGGAGCTGGTGGCTGTGAAGACACACCTGGCTGAGAAGATAGAGGAGTGTCAGTCAGCTGTGGAGAACATCCAGAGTTCTCTCAGCAAGGTCGATGTTTCACAACCGAAGGTGGAAGACCAGATACAGGTACAGGACTGTTTCTACCTCTACATGCTTTCATATCATCACACCTGGACTGTTGTAACTCCACTGTTTTCCCTCTCGTCCTCTCCAGGATCTGTCTGATGATCTGGAGGCTCAGGAGGAGCAGGCAGACGCTGTGTTGAAGGAGGTGGGTTTGGTTTCCAGTGTGGCCAGTCCTCAGGTGATCGAGGCGCTGTCTGTAGACTGCAGCCGGCTGAAGGAGGCCATCTCCCGCACCAAAGACATGATCCACCTGAAGAGAGAGGAGAGAGACAAAGGTCTGCTCAAGGTCATCAAAGGTCAGTGTTGAGTTTATCTCTCCGGTTTAGGAGATAGTTCTGTCTGTATTTATTTATCTTGTAATCATACAAGATGTTAATAATTTTTCATTTTTCCAGATGAAAAGCTGTCGTTTGAAGGATGGTTCCAGGACTTGCAGGTGTCCGTCAACGAGTGCTTTGAGAACCCCGAGAGCAGAATAGATGTTGAAACATCTGTGCAGAGACTCACTGTGAGTGGCTGACTTGATAGGTACGTAGATGCTGTTGGATGATCGATGGGTTCTCACAGGTTCTCTCATGTCCAACAGGCTTTCTTAAAACCAAAGGATGCAGAGAGACGTCTGGAGCAGCTGAGACATCAGCTGGAGAGAGGCGGCCAGCAGGTTCCTCCCCAGCAGCTCTCCGAGTTCAACGACTGGCTGAAGGAGCAGCAGGAGGAGGTGGGAACGTTCAGAACTCACTGCCTCAACAGGCAGAAACAGCTGGAGTCTATCCTCAATGACTTGAACAGGTTAGGACCTCTACGCAACTGTCACACTGTTAGAAAAAGTGTGAGTGTGATGTTTTTTTTGACTTTTTGCATTTGTTCTGTAGTCTTCAGAAGCAACACGACAGCTTCCGCGACTGGCTGCAGACCAAAGAGAAACAGTCTGTGGAGTCAGGCAAAGTCAAACTTCTTCTCAAAGGCCTTCAGGATGAGAGGTGACCTGCAGCTCACATGTTCTAAAACCCTTTGAATTGCCTTGTTGTTGAAAAGTGCTGTACAAATAATTTTTCCTTGGCTTGTTCCGTGTGACAGCGGTCGAGCTGAGACCCTCAGTGAGGTGTTGGCATCAGTACGCAGACAAGGCGTCAGAGCTGAAAGCCTCCTGAAGGACGGAGATAACCTGATACAGCGCTACAGAAACCTGGAGGCCAGGCTGCAGAAGCAGGCGGACGCCCAGAGCGCCCTGCAGGGCAAATGTGACGAGTTCAACACTCAGGCTGAGAGCACCAGGACCTGGATAAGTGGCCTTCTGCAACCTCTCACCTCCCCTGGCACAGACACCCAGACAGAGGAGATGAAGAGCAAAGCACAGGTCAGTAAAAGGACAGATCGACATTAGAATATAAAGACCAGGAGATGTTGGACCAACAGGCTGAGTGTATGTCTGTTTTCCAAAAGGCCGTCCTGAGCTCCAAACCTGAGGGCGACTCTAAAGTGAGCAGCCTGAAAGGACAAAGTGACGCTCTGTGTGAGCAGGAGGACCTGGAGGAGGGCAAGAAGCAGGAGCTCCAAAAGTCAGTCAGAGAGACAGACGAGCAGTGGAGGACGGCGCTGCAGACGGCTGAGGAGGTTCTCAACAAGGCGGTGACACAAGTCCAGTTAGACAAGGACTTTGACGCCTTCAAAACCCAGAATGAAAATGTTCAGTCCTGGATTAGAGAGCAGGAGCAGAACCTGCAGTCGCTCGGTGGCTGCATGCAAGTCGAAGAAAAGCCAAAGATTGCACAAGTGAGTTTAAAATGACTGTCCAGCAGTTTTTCATTTGATTTAATTTAATTTGTAGGACATGTTATAAAGGCTGTTTTGTTGTTCTCTTCAGGCTACTCTGAGCTCAAAGCCTGATGGAGATTCAAAGCTCGAGGATCTGAAGCGACAATGCCAGAGTCTGTGCGACAACCAGAGCTTGGACGAGAGCCGGAGACGAGAGGTTCAGGACGCAGTCAGACACACCGAGGAGCAGTGGAGGAAAGTCCTGCAGGATGCTGAGAAGGCTCTCAACAAGGCTGACGCTGACGCCGCCAACGAAAAGGAGGTTAAAGCTTTCAGAACCCAAAGTGAAACCATCCAGTCATGGATCAAGGAGCAGAAGCAGAAGCTGATGTCACCAGGTGGTCATGTGCAGCCTGAGGAGAGGTTACAGGTCTCACAGGTGAGTTTACGAGCCAATCACAGGTTTTTCTTGCCAAGGAACCACATTGCTTTACTGTAAAAGGTGAATTATAACTCTTTAATCTCCAACATCTTCATCTTCAGGCTCTTATCGCCTCCAAACCTGAAGGAGACTCGAAGGTGCTCGACCTGAAGAGACGAGCTGAAGGTCTGTGTGGGCGTCTGGAGGAGAGCAGGAAGTCAGAGCTTCAGCAGCTGGTCAAAGACACAGAGCAGCAATGGCAGAACGTTCTGCTGGCAGCCCGGCAGGCCGAGCTCCGAGCTCTGTCAGAAGACTTCGACACTCAGAGTAAAGAGACTCAGTCGTGGATCAGAGACCGGCAGCAGAAGCTTCAATCTGTGGGCGCTCACACACCACCTGAGGAGAGAAGTCAAACAGTTCAGGTCTGTAAATATAAAATTTGAATTGCAACATGCTGAAAACCCAAGCCAAATATTATAAACCAACTCCTTTTCTTCATTCCTTGTTTCAAATGAAAATGTGTTGTGCCTGCAGACCATCTCGAGCTCCAGACCTGAAGGTGACCGTCAGGTGAACAACCTGAGGAGGCGAGGTCAGACTCTGTGTGACCATCCCGACGCAGGAAAGGCCAGGAAGAGTCACGTTGAGCAGACGGTGAGAGACACGGAGGAGCAGTGGAGGACGGTCCTGCAGGCCGCCAAGGAGGTGGAAGCTGCTGCAGGAGCCGAGCTCACCCAGAGGACTGAGAGGAGACAGTCAGAGGTGAGAGAGGAGCTGTCGACAGTGACTATCACTGAGCTAGGGCTGGGCGATTTGGCCGAAAAATAAAATCTCGATTTTTTCTAACTAATGGACAATTTTCGATTTAAACCTCGATTTTTTTCTGTTTTTCTCTAAACAAACTAAAAAGTATTAACACAATAAAAATAAATGAGATTACCAAGTAATCTAGGCCTATGTGAACAAATCAGTTGTTCAAGAATAAAAAAATAAATAAAAATAAAATAAAATCAGCACCACTTGGCTGTCATTTTTGTGCAAAGATTTTTTTAAATAATAAAAAAAAATTCTCTTGTAGGCCATCCCTGAAAAAACTTGTAAAATTCAATACAACAAATAATAAATAATGATAGGCAAGGCAAGGCAAGTTTATTTGTATAGCACAATTCATACACAAGGCAACTCAAAGTGCTTTACAGAATCATAAGAAGACATTAAAAATTGCATATAAAAAAAAAAAAAAAAAAAACATTTAAAAACAAGTTAGAATACATCAAGAAACAAAACATTAAACAACTTAAAAGGTTTAAAAGATACAAGACTAGAAAATAAAAATCACAGTGCAGTTAAAAGCTTTAAAATGGCTTCAGTGAAAAGCAGCAGCAAACAGAAAGGTCTTCAGTCTTGATTTAAAAGAGGTGAGAGTTGGAGCAGACCTGCAGTTTTCAGGAAGTTTATTCCAGATACGTGGCGCATAATAACTGAACGCTGCTTCTCCATGTTTAGTTCTGACTTTAGGGACTAAAAGCAGACCTGTACCTGAAGACCTCAGAGGTCTGGATAATAAAATTTATAATAAAAAAATACTCTCAAGCAAAATATCATCCCTTTAACTTTCTAGGAAGTTGTCTACAGGTTTTTCGCGAGGAAGACAAGCCTGTCTACTGCAGCTGGCTTGAGGCATGAGGTGGGTCTTGTTGGGTTTTTAAACCACGTGACCACCCAAATGTCGTGTGGTTGGCCGACAATCACGTGAATCAATCAGACATACACGCAAAAACAAATCTGCGGAGTCTAGAACTGTTTTTAAATCGCGATTTTTCGGTTCAGCCATTTCACAAACCGTAGGAAAGTAAAAATGCAAATTAATCGTTTACACCGAAAAAATCGCCCAGCCCTAACTGAAGGTTATCATCTTAAAACACAGTGTATGTTACAAGTAAATATTGGAGAAGAGAAGTAAAGAAGTGCTACATCTGTTTCCCTTTTCAGCTGAAAGAGTTTGACACCCGTCAGCAGGACACCAGCCGCTGGCTTCAGGACCTCCAACAACGAGTGGACTCACTGAGCAAGCAAACCAAACCTGAGGACAGACTGCAGTCAGCTCAGGTGAGGAGCTGAGGGGTCATGTTACAGTGAGAGAGGACATCCTCTGTGTTAGGATTAATAATGAAACTATTTTTGATGAGATTTCTCACAAGTTCAGCTGCTGGTGAGACATCTTGGTTCGTCTTTGCATTCTCACCAACCCACATTCAGAAAACGACCTGAATAAGCAGGTTTGTGTCCCCCAAAAAATAATAAATACGAATACAAGTCTCAATCATGTCTCTTCCCCTCAGGCCATTATGAGCGCCAAGCCCGAAGGAGACTCCAAGCTCCAGGAGCTGAAGAGACGAGGCCAGAGTTTGTGTGGTCAGGACCTCGAGGAACACAAAAAACAGGAGCTCCAGAAGAAAGTACGAGGCGCTGAGGAGCAGTGGAAGAGAGTGATGAAGGATGCTAAGCGAGCACTCGATCAGGCTGAGAGGCAGTGTGCTCTGGACGGCCAGCTGAGGAGCTTTAAAGAGCTGAGCCAAAACACCAAAACATGGCTGGAAGACAAGAAGCAGAGCCTCGTCTCTCTGGGCGGTCAGACAGATCCGGAGAAGACAGTTACCACTGCACAGGTCAGCTTGAACAATAGAAGCAGAAAATATCCGTCTATGCTAATATAAAACACTGTAATCAGACAGAGGATGAACTTTTGTTTTTTCTCCTCAGACCATCCTGAGCTGTAAACCTGAAGGAGACTCCAAGCTGACAGAGCTGAGGAGACAGAGTCAGAGTCTGTCTGAGCAGAAGGACCTGGAGGAGGACGCTAGACGAGAAGCTCAGCAGGCTGTAAAAGATTCAGAGGCGCAGTGGAAGACAGTCCTGCAGGCCGCTGAGGACACCCTGAAGAAAGCTGAGGTCCAGTACTCGCTCTCCAGGGAGCTGGAGGGCTTCCACGCCCAAGCAGGGAGCACCAAAACCTGGGTCAAAGAGCTGCAGCGACAGGCCGAGGCCAAAGGGAGCAGCACTCAGGGCAGCCGGGCTCAGATAGAGGACAGGCTCAACACAGCACAGGTAAGAAAGAAAATATAAGGATTGGATTAATATCATTGGGTAAGAAAAAACTATAATAATATCTGCGATTGTATCTTTAGTCCATCTTGAACTCCAAGTCCAACGGTGAGGCTCAAGTAACGGAGCTGAAGAAACGAGCACAGAGTCTGTGTGAGCAGAAAGACCTGGAGGGAGACAAGAAACAGGAGGTTCAGCAGACGGTCAAAGACACTGAGCAGCAGTGGAGGACGGTCCTGCAGGCTGCTGAGGACACACAGAGGTACAGGAAGCTGTTTCTAGCTTTTTGAGGAGTTTTCCTTTTACATTAATGTCGTTGTGAGAGCTCAGCTACAGATTAGCTGCCTGATCCAGGATCCACGTGTATTTACAGTCTGTAATCACTTAAATTTGAAGGTTGAATCCAAACTGATGTCATCTTCCATCTGTTGTTACCCACCAGACAGTTGCAGGGTGTCGTGAAGCGCCTAGTGTCCTGTCAGCAGCAGCGAGACCAGGCTGAGGCCCGCCTGTCCGAGCTTCAGAAGCAGACGTCCGACCTGCCGCGTGTCTTCCCCTGGCCGGGTCTGGGAGAGCGGAGGCAGGCGGTGGAACGGGCCCGGACCCTGCTGGACCAGAGCACAGCTTTGGCCCCCGTCCTCTCAGACGTCCGCACGCAGGTATCAATAATTTTGTGTCAGTTCATAACAAAAGTTAAAAGTCAAATGAGTGTGATTAAAAAATAAATGAGATGCTCATAAAATCTTATGGATCATAAGGTGTAATATAATATTGCACGGTTCTCCTCAAGGCTGCAAAGCTGTTTGAGATCACAAAGGACTCCGGCTGGTCAGATCCCTCCTGGACAGCAAAGGAGGAGTCCATTCCTGCTATGCTCAAAGAGCTGACTGTGAGTTCAGAGACATTACACACTAATCGTCAAGAAAAATACAACTGCCTTTAATGTTCATTCTTTTTAGGGAGTCATAAAACTACTCACTGTCCAAAAATAAATATATGTGTTGATGTAAGATAGTAAAAGGAGTTTGACGACTGGCTAACTTCCTCTGTCTGTGAAACTAAAACTACTGCTGTTTCCAGGATGCGGTAACTGACCTGGAGGAGGGCATCATGACGGAGCGGCAGTGCACCCAGCTGGTGGAGCAGCACGAAGCAGCCCAGGACTGGCTGAGAGAGCAGGTCAAAGGCCTGGGAGCTCCTCCAGCAGACAGACAGGGTCTGCACAGCACCGTCAACACTCTGAAGGTCAGATTGTAAAACACAAACACACTATTGCTAGATGGATTCCTGACAGTGGACTGTGGCACCTATTTTGATCTGCCACTGAAAATATTCATGTTGTATCAAACTCACAAAATCCCTTAAAGGGACATGGGGCAGGATCAAGAAATAAAACTCAATAGTGACACGACGGCCATTAGGGTAGCTGCAACTACCAGCCGGCGCGGAGCGCGCAGCTACGAAGAGTATTAGGGCCATAGTAAGAGGAAAAAAAATTAAAATAAAAAAAAAATTGGGGGAAATTACGAGAAAAAGTCGTAATGTTACGAGAATAAAGTCGTAATAATACGAGAATAATGTAATAATAATACAAGGGAAAAAAGTCGTTTTAATGAGAAAAAAGCTTCGATAGAGTTGATTCTGATGTGACCAGCTCAACCAAACAGTTGCCTTAGCCTGAGCCCAGCAGCCGCAACTCTTCAAGTGATGCTCAAGATTCCTCATTCTAACGCAGCGGGAAGAGATCTCATTAAAATTACTTTATTCTCGTAATATTTTGACTTTATTCCCGTAATATTTTGACTTTAATCTCGTAATATTATGACTTTTTTCTCGTAATATTTTGACTTTATTCTCGTAATGTTTGGACTTTAATCTCGTAATGTTTGGACTTTAATCTCGTAATATTATGACTTTTTCTCGTAATATTTTGACTTTATTCTCGTAATATTATGACTTTATTCTCGTAATTTGCCCTCCAAAATATTTTTTTCTCTCTTAGCTCTGGCCCTAATACTCCGTCGTACGCAGTTGATGCTGTGACGCTGTTATTTCTTTACTGGCTGTTCACGTGACTGTTTACTGCGCATGCGTCCGCGGAAAGACGTTGGTAGCCTACACCTGCGAACTGTGTTGTGTGTGAGGGATAGCCTTATCCCCTACACACGAAGCAGCCGGGAAGCCGGCTCGCTGTGTGTAGCGACACACAAGCGGCGAGTCTGAAAGGCACAGGCGAAAGCAAAGACGCCATGTTTGGGGACAAAAACATCGTCTCTGATACGGGACTGCTGTGTGTTAGCGGCTAACGCTACTACACAGACACAAACAAACCGTTAGCATGTGGCTACAGCCAGCTGCTAACGTCACCTCCCGGACAACAGGTTGGTCTTTCAGTCCCATATATAAAGGGAATATATTCGGTTTCAGACTAAAGGACAGTGGAAAATGCGCAGTCTGTAACTGTTCAGTGTTACACAGCGGTGGACTAAGCTACATGTTAGCAGCTAACCGTTAGCAGCTAACGCTACTTTGCACTTAGGTCACTCCGAGTGCTCGGTGATCTCATATGATTTTCAAATCAAGCTCTAAACATGACCTGTAATGTTTTCTTACCTGGTCACTAGGAAATGAGCCATGTCAGCATCTTTTTTTAGTCCTAGTTCAAACTGAAGCTGCCTCCATGAGTCGAACCGTATCATTGTTTTTATCTGATCTGGGCACTATACATAGCATTTGCTTCCCATGTTTGGATGTGTTTTGCAGTTTTCAATCAGTTTTCACCTGTAAAAAATTGATTGAAGGCCAAAGTGAGCCAAGTGAAAGGTGATTTCTGCCTAAATATGTCTTGATCTCATTCATGAGCTTCATACTATAAACACTAGAGCTCACAGGACAGCTTTGAATCCTTTTAAAGGACCATTACAACACAAAATGGGTCATTTTCACCTGCCAAAAATTGATTGAAGGCCAAATACAGTTAATGAAAGGTGATTTCTGCCTAAATATGACTTGATCTCATTCATGAGCTTCATACTATAAACACTAGAGCTTTCTATGACTTTTAAGTGGACTTCGTGTGGTGGTGGGTCGTTTTCTGGCCGCAGCAGAATCCATTACTACCAAAACACTAGCTTGGGTCCACCGCGCTTGTCTTCTTCCTGTTTACAAGCCGTTGAGGACACGCATTCAGTGTCACCTGACGTCACGTCCGCAGGACTGCGTGGGAAATTCGGCCGAATTGCAGTACATTATGCAGCACACAGCCTGTTCAAGGCAACGGAGAGATATGTGGGTGGCCTCATTCTTTTTGGTTTTGAACGCTTCATCACCCATTAGCATTAAAAAACTTAAAATGCATGTTTATTTTTTCACAAATCCTGCCTCAAGTCCCTTTAAATAGTAACAAACCAAAATGTCATGACATTTCTGGAGCTGAGCAACTTTTTTCTAAACTAGAGCCAAAAGCTCCTAATAAAGATATGTAATAATGTTTCTGTATTTTAACAGTCTGCCTCTCCTCTTTCTCCCTCCTGATGTCAGGCTTTGCTCCAGACGGTGAACAGGGAGCAGAGGGAGATGAAGGAGCTGGACTCTGCCAGGGATAAACTGCTGAGCCTCTGCACCCCTGGAGGTCGCGATGCCCTGACCCTGGAGGTCGGCCATCTCCATGACCTCTGTGCCACCTCTGAGCAGGAGGTGAAGGAGCGGCTGACGGCCTGTGAGACGCGGCTGGGGGAGCTGGACGGTCAGCTGGCCAAGAAGGCCCAGGGGCTGAAGGACAGAGCTGCAGCACTGCAGTGGGAGCTCCGCTCTCTGGACCAGGCGCTCAGTTACAGTGAGCCACAGAACAACATCGATCAGCTCCAACAGCACTATCACAGCCTTCAGGTGATTAGTACTTTATTTATCCAAGCGCAAAACCTGAAATTTCTGACCAGGCTACGTAAACATGAGGAAAAAGTTATGTACACTAGTTGAATATAGGAGTTTGTAGCTTGCATGATAACTCACATTCCACCTGCAGATGTGTGAGATGTTGTCGCAGAATTGTGAATAATACTTTACGATTTTGATGTCCTTCTCCCGTCAGAACTGCGAGAAGTCACTCGAAGATTTGGGTGTCAAAGTTCGTGACCTTTACCAGGAAGTAAAGGCTACACCTGCCACTGACGAGCTCCCCACAGAAATAATCACTGTGGTGGAGTCCCTGTCCCAGCAACACGACAGGTAACACACCTTACAGCTGTTGTCACAAATAGAAAACAACATCAAACACACTATATGGGTGATTAATTATGGCTCCACCAGCACCTGTCATACCACTTAATGTTTGATATTTATTTTATGAATTTTATTATGATACACATATTTTTATTTGCTTTGTATAAACAAGAAAACCAAAACAAACTCACATTACATGCAGTCACATCTGTCCACTCCAGCACGAGGGCTTCTTAAAATTGTACATAGCCTCCCTGAAACAAATTCTACACGACAAGTTCTCAGCTGCCGTCCCTCTATTTCAAATTAGCTTTCAATTATTCTTACATACGAGCTACATACCTTAGTGGTTCATTCTGCTCTTGACAATGACATGGAAACACAGAGTTCTCCTGATCTATAATCCAAAGATTGCATCTCATCTAATCCCTGGTTTCTTTCTATTCATAAGATTTTTGCTATTGTCATTTGTTCTGCCTGTTTTCATTTTTATCTAATCTCATATAATACCTGCAGATACCAAGCAAACTATTGTTTTTTGTTTTTTTTTCACAATAAATGTGACTCAATTATCTCTACAGTTTGAAATCCAGGCTGAGTGAGCATCAGAGTACCTGCTCTACAAACACAACTCGCTGCCTGATGGACAGTCTTCACGCCCTGCAGGAATGGAACCAAAGCAAACCATCAGAGTCCAAGTCTTCTGTGCAGGTTTCTGTCTTTTAATACTTTAACTGTTAACTGTTAGTGTTAGCTGTCATGGATATTTACTGTAGTTAGCAATTGTTGGACATCACCTTTAACTATAAGCAGTTAAATTATGTTGTAAATGTGTTTGGAAAATATATGTTAATTAAAAGAGAAAGATATTTCTTTAAACAGCTGTTAATTAAAGAAAGGGTGGTGGGTTTAGGGATTTGTGAAGTGAAATATTCCAACATGATGGAGCTCTTGTCAGTAGCTTATTTATGCTCTCTTGGTATTGTGTCACACATGTTTTGAATCACTACAAACACTTCTTTTTACTTCTGGTGTTAGGTGACTTTAGAGGAAGGTGAAAAGCTGCAGGTCAACCTGCGGGAGGCGCTGTCTCACCAGCAGTTTCTAACAGACTGTTTGATGCCAGACCTGTTTAAGAAACTGGAGAAAGAGGGTTCAGAGGCACTCAGAGAAGCAGATGCACAAAAGGCTTCTCTAAACCAGAGCTTAAAGGTATTTAAATCATGATAAATTAATTTACATATAATATTATTCATTATGCACTCACACCTGTAGTAATTGATGCTATTTTCATCATTTCATTAAAGAAACTTGATGGAAGGAGTAAACAAAAGCTGCCTGAGGTCCCCCATGGTAAAGTAGAGGAGACGATGACATCTGTAGTAGCACCGCCACGAAAAAGCAAGCGCTCATCTGAGAAAAAACAAGTTGAACTACAGAAAGTGGAACAACAGAAAAACATTCCCTTAACAGATAAAGATGATGAAATGACAGTTTCAGCTGTGCTGCAAACTGAGGATAAAACATTTAAAGCTACTGTGCCAGCAGCTGTGGAAGACACAAAAACTACAAGTGTGGAGCAAACAAGAATTGAACCAACCAAATTGAAACCTCAGAGTACGACCAATGCTTCAGAATCTTTTACAGCACAACCTTCCAACACAGAGGGGCAGTCTAAAGCCATAAAGCCAGATATCACCGCTGAGCCTGTTGTGAAACCTGCTGCTGAGGAACCTGTACTGATCCAAAAGGTCATTAAGCAGTCTGCATCTGGTGTTGAGAAAACTACACCTGTAGCATCCAGGAGAAAGTCCAAGACTTCAGCTATGGAAACTGTTGTTGTTGAAGAAACAAAGAATATAGAAACCATTACACCTGGTGTATCAGAGCCATTCACGACAGAACAAGCAGAGACTGTTGTTTTGAAAGAACCAAAGCTCACACCAACCAGGAGGAGGTCAAAGGAAGGCCCCGACAGTCAGAAGCCAACCGAAATCACTCAAACTACTGTTTTGGAAAAAGGTAAGCTTTCGCCAACCAAGAAAAAATCGAAGGATCTGAAACTCTCCCCAGAACTTGCTACAGAGGATGTGACCGAGACCATTAAAGAGCCTGTCAGACAGAAGTCTTTAGAGCAAATTGAAGCTGCTGTTGTGGAAGAAACTAAGGTTGTATCATCCAGGAGAAAGTCAAAGGAAGGTCCACAGGGTCAGAAGCCAACTGAAATTACTGAACCTACCGTTTTGGAAAAAGGTGATCTTTCACCAACCAAAAGAAAGTCAAAGGGTTTGAAACCGTTCTCGGAACTTGGTTCCACCGAGCTGACAAAGACCAAAGAAGAGCCTAGCAGTCAGAAGCCATCTTCAACTCCAGATGGGGCCACAGGACCAACTGAAATTATTGCTGTGGAAAAGGGAAAGCTTTCACCAACCAAAAGAAAGTCCAAAGGTCTGAAACTTTCCCCAGAACCTGCTACCATAGAGCTGACACATACCAAGGAAGAGCCTGACATTCAGAAGCATTCATTGAGTTCAAGAGTGCAAACTGGACCTGTTGCTGTTGAAGAAACAAAGAATATTGCAACAATCATTCTAGATGTTTCAGAGCCATTGACTACAGAACAAACTGAAACTATTGTTTTGAAAGAAACCAAGCTCATGCCAACCAGGAGGAAGTCAAAGGAAGACCCTGACAGTCAAAAACCACCTGGAATTACTGAACATATTGCTTTGGAAAAATCTGAACTTTCACCAACCAAAGGACAGCCAAAGGGTCTGACACTTGCCACAGAACTTGCTACCACAGAGCTGACAAAGACTAAGGAAGAGCCTGAATTGAGCTCAAGAGTGCAAACTGATGTTGTTGAAGAAACGAAGAATATAGCAACCATTATTCTAGATGTTTCACAGCCATTCACTGCTGCCCCTGTAACAACTGATCCTGAAGTGTCAACAGTGGCAGATTCAGTTACTCCTGTTGATGGAACTACTGGCGTGAAGCCAAAGGAAACAAAGCTTGTAGCAGCCAGGAGAAAGTCAAGGAATGGTGACTCTTCTACAACTTCTCAGACAGTCAGATCACCTGATGTGGAGCCTGAACAAAATAAGAAAGAATTTTACATTCAAAAGTCCTCAGCTCCAGATGTGGTCACAGGGCCAACTCAAAATATTGTTGCAGAAAAGGAAATGGGTAAAGTCTCACCAACAAAAAGAAAGTCAAAAGCACTGAAACTCTCCCCAGAACTTGCTCCAAAGGATGTAACAAAGACCATGAAAGAGCCTGACATACAGAAGCTGACACAGACCAAGGAAGAGCCTAAGACTGAAAAGCCTTCAGTGAGTTCAAAAGTGCAAACTAAAATGATTGTTGATGAAGAAACAAAGAATATAGCAACCATTGTTCTAGATGTTTCAGAGCCGTTTACTACAGAAAAAACGGACACTGTTGTTTTAAAAGAAACAAAAGTCATGCCAACCAGGCGAAAGTCAAAGGAAGACTCTGACAGTCAAAAACCAACTGAAATTAAGGAAACTACTGTTTTGGAGAAAGGTAAGCTTTCACCGACCAAAAGAAAGTCTAAGGGTCTGAAACTCTCCCCAGAACTTGCTACGAAGGATGTGACAGAGACCATTAAAGAGCCTGAAAGACGGAAGTCTTTAGAGCAAACTAAAGTTGCTGTTGTGGAAGAAACTAAGGCTATACTAACCAGGAAGAAGTCAAAGGAAAGCCCTGATGGTCAGAAGCCAATTTCAATTCCAGGCATGACCACAGGACCAACTGAAATTACTGTTGTGAACAAAGGAAAGCTTTCACCAACCAAAAGACAGTCAAAGGGTTTGAAACTTGCCCCAGAACTTGCTACCACAGAGCAGACACAGATCAAGGACGAGCCCGACAGTCAGAATCTTTCATTGAGCACAGGAATGCAAACTAAAACTGTTGTTGAAGAAACAAAGAATATAGCAACCATTATTCTAGATGTTTCAGAGCCATTCACTACAAAACAAACTGAAACTGTTGTTTTGAAAGAAACAAAGGTCATGCCAACCAGGAGTGAGTCAAAGGAAGGCCCTGACAGTCAGAAGCCAATTGATATTACTGAAACTACTGTTTTGGCAAAAGCTAAACTTTCACCAACAGAAAGACAGTTGGAGGGTCAGAAAATCTCCCCTGAACTTACTAGCACAGAGATGACACAGAACAAGGAAGAGGCTGAAAATCAAAAGCCTTCATTGAGCTCTAGAGTGCAAACTGAAACTGGTGTTTTTGAAGAAACAAAGAATATAGCAACCATTATTCTAGATGTTTCAGAGCCATTCACATCTGTCCCTGTTAAAACTGATCCTGAAGTTCTACCAACTGGGAAAAAGTCAATGAGCCTTGAGGTTTCCACAGTTCCAGAGTCAGTATCTCCCCTTGGAAGAACTACTGGTGTGGAGTCAAGGGAAACAAATCAAGAACCTGAAAATGATCCTGTGGTCCCAGAATCTGTTCAAAGGCAAGCTGAAAATGCTATTGTGGAACAAACTAAGTTTCTACCACCCAAGAGAAAGTCAAAGAGCACAGAACCTGCAACTGCAGAGTTGGCTAAGAGCAGGGAAGAGCCTGCCAGTCAGAAGCCATCTTCAGCTCAAGAGGTGGTCACAACATCACCTCAAACTACCGTTGTGGAAAAGGACACAGTTTCACCATCCCAAAGAGAGTCAGAGGGTGTTAAACCTTCCTCCGAATTTGATACCACAATGCTGACAAAGACCAAGGAAGAGCCTGACAGTCAGAAGCCATCTTCAGCTCCAGAGGTGGTCACTACAACAACTGAAATTAGTGTTGTTGAAAAAAGTATGCTTTCACCAACCAAAAGAAAGTCAAAGGGTCTGAAACTTTCCCCAGAACCTGCAACTGTAGAGCCAGCAAAGAGCACGGAAGAGCCTGGCAGTCAGAAACCACCTTCAGCTCCAGAGGTGGCCACAACAACATCTGAAGCTGCAGTTGTAGAACAGGGTACACTTTCACCAACCAAAAGAGAGTCAAAGGGTCTTAGACCTAACTCAGACTTTGCTTCCACAAAGCTGACGAAGACCAAAGAAGAGCCTGCCAGTCAGAAGCCACCTTCAGCTCCAGAGGTGGTCACTACAACAACTGAAATTACTGTTGTTGAAAAGAGTATAATTTCACCAACTGAAAGAAAGTCAAAGGGTCTGAAACCTTCCCCAGAACCTGCAACTGCAGAGCTGGCAAAGAGCAGGGAAGAGCCTGACAGCCAGAAGCCATCTTCAGCTCCAGAGATGGTCACAACATCACCTCAAACTACCGTTGTGGAAAAGGACACAGTTTCACCATCCCAAAGAGAGTCAAAGGGTGTTAAACCTTCCTCCGAATTTGATACCACAATGCTGACAAAGACCAAGGAAGAGCCTGACAGTCAGAAGCCATCTTCAGCTCCAGAGGTGGTCACTACAACAACTGAAATTAGTGTTGTTGAAAAAAGTGTGCTTTCACCAACCAAAAGAAAGTCAAAGGGTCTGAAACTTTCCCCAGAACCTGCAACTGTGGAGCCAGCAAAGAGCAGGGAAGAGCCTGACAGTCAGAAACCACCTTCAGCTCCAGAGGTGGTCACAACAACATCTGAAGCTGCAGTTGTAGAACAGGGTACACTTTCACCAACCAAAAGAGAGTCAAAGGGTCTTAGACCTAACTCAGACTTTGCTTCCACAAAGCTGACGAAGACCAAAGAAGAGCCTGCCAGTCAGAAGCCACCTTCAGCTCAAGAGGTGGTCACTACAACAACTGAAATTACTGTTGTTGAAAAGAGTATAATTTCACCAACCGAAAGAAAGTCAAAGGGTCTGAAACCTTCCCCAGAACCTGCAACTGCAGAGCTGGCAAAGAGCAGGGAAGAGCCTGACAGCCAGAAGCCATCTTCAGCTCCAGAGATGGTCACAACATCACCTCAAACTACCGTTGTGGAAAAGGACACAGTTTCACCATCCCAAAGAGAGTCAGAGGGTGTTAAACCTTCCTCCGAATTTGATACCACAATGCTGACAAAGACCAAGGAAGAGCCTGACAGTCAGAAGCCATCTTCAGCTCCAGAGGTGGTCACAACAACATCTGAAACTACAGTTGTAGAAAAAGGCATACTTTCACCAGCCAAAAGAAAGTCAAAGGGTCTGAAACTTTCCCCAGAATCTGCAGAGCTGGCCAAGGGCAAGGAAGAGCCTGACAGTCAGAAGCCATCTGCAACTCAAGAGTTGGTCAAAGAATCAACTGAAATCACTGTTGTGGAAAAAGGAGAACCATCACCGTCCGAAACACAGTCAAAGGGTCTGAAACCTTCCTCAGAAATTGCTACCACAAAGCTGACAACTACCAAGAAACAGCCTGATACTCAGAAACCATCTTCAACTCAAGAGGTCGTCACTACAACAACTGAAATTAGTGTTGTTGAAAAGAGTGTGCTTTCACCAACCGAAAGAAAGTCAAAAGGTCTGAAACTTTCCCCAGAACCTGCAACTGCAGAGCCAGCAAAGAGCAGGGAAGAGCCTGACAGGCAGCAGCCAAAGGGTGAGGAATTTTCCACTCCACCACATTTTGAATTACAGGAGCCTAAAGATGCCACAGGACAAACAATTACCCAGTCTTTAGAAAGAGTATCATGTGAAGTGTCTCAAACACAGCCACCCCTCTCCACCAAACCGACTGACACACCAAATTTGGCAGATTATATAGAAGAGTTATGGAAAAACACAGATGAGACTGAGAAGAGATATATAGTCCTCGATCTGCCTGATACAGGAGTAACCCAGACAGCTGAGATAAAGCCACATCAGCCAAGTGAAGCAGAGACAACAGTTTTACAAATAAGCACATCTAAACCAGACACAGTAACACCAAGCCAAAAGTTGGAGGTCTTGAGAACTACACAGGAAAGACCCAAAGAGTTCAAGGAGTATGATGCCCCGGTCAAGCATGGTAAAGTGTTGACACATGATGTGCATGATGAACCCAAGAGCCTAGATGAAAAGTCTGTTAAGACAATCCATTTGGGGCCTGAAGTGTGTGTTCTAGAGATAGACATACAGACCAGGCCAGAGGAGGAAAACGCCTCTGTCTCAAGAGCAAAAGGCATAGATATTGTTCAGACAAGTATCCAGAGGGAAGGAGTGCCACAAAACAAAGATATGAGTTCTGCTGAATTTAAGCCAGAGAAGGGTGCAATTAAGATGACCACAATAGAAGTACAAGAGAGCAGCACTAATGGCCAAGACAATATGGCTCTAAGAGACTCTGCCCAACCCCCTACTGCTTCTAAAGCATTGCCCATAGATGAAGCAGAGACAGAATGTATAGAAATATGCTTCTCTGAACGAGATCTGGTGAAGCCAAGCCAAACTGAAACTCAAAAAGGCCTCTTAAAAACCACACAGGAGGAACACAAAGTGGTCAAGGAACATGGTGTCCAAGAACAGAAATTGGACAGTGTACCCAAGAGCTTGGATGAAAAGTCAGTTTCAATGGAGAAAATCCTTATGGGGCCTGAAGTGTGCATCCTAAAGCCAGATACAACAACCAGCCTGGGGGATGATAAAAACACATCCGTCACAAAAGCTAAAGAGCCAAGGGTAGATGTTGGACTGACAAGCATCCAGGGTGACAGAGTTCCAGAAAACAAAGGTATTCCTACTGCTGATGTTAGACCAGAGAAAGCTGCAGTTGAAAAGATAAAGGTGCAAGAAAGCAGTACTAAAGGTCAAGACAGTGTGCCTCGAACGGACTCTGCTCAACCAACGTCTCCTGCTTCTGAGACTTTGCAACCACATGTGACAGAGACAGAATTCATAGAAATAAATTTATATGAGCAAGACATCCTAAAACCAAGCCAAACTGAAACTAAGATAGAGCTCTTGAAAAGCACACAGGGTAGACCTACAGAGGTCAAGGAACATGGGCTCCGAGATGAGCATCCTAAAGTGCCAACATATGGTATGCAAGATGTACCCAAGCGCATGGATGAAAAGTCTGTTAAGATGGAGAAAATCCAAAAACCAGATACACAGGCCATTGTAAAGGAGCATGAAATCACATCACCAACAGTTGATGTAGATCAAACAAGTATCCCCTGCGAAAAAGTTCCAGAAAACAAAGACCTGACTTCAGCTGCTGTTCAGCCAGAAAAGGATAAAGTCAAGATGACCATGGTCGAAGTAAAGACGAAGGAACTTGATCAGCAGGAACAGCATCCCAAAGTGTCGACACATGATGTAGATGGTGCAACCAAGAGCGTGGATCAAAAGTCAGTCACAATGGAGAAAATCGTCAAGGAGGCTGATGACGGTGCTTTACAACGGAATATACCTGTGGTTCAAGTGGAGGAGGAAAACATCTCTGTCATGTTGACAAAGAAGCCCGGGAAAGTTGAGGTTCAGACGAGTATCCAGAGTGAAAAGGTTCCAGAAATCAAAGATAAGACTTCAGCTGATGTTCACCCCAAGAAGGCTGCAGTTGAGACAAGAGTTGAAGTGCAAGAAATCAGAATTGAAAAGCAAGAGAATGTGACTAAAGGTGACTCCACTTGTCTGCCTACCTCTGCCATTCTTACAGCTGCCCAGCCACATGATCCAGGGAGAGAATTTGCAACGATAAGCTTATCTGAACAAGACAAATTAAAACCAAGCCAAACCGGGACTCAACTAGAACTTGTCAAAACCACACAGGACAGCCCCAAAGAGGTCAAGGAGCAGGTTGTCCATGAAAAACATGCTAAAGTGTCACCACGTGACATACATGGGGTACCCAAAAGCCTGGATGGAAAGTCTGTTGACAGGGGGGAAATCCAACAGAGTCTACATGAAGACAAAACTGTCACAATAGAAAAGGAGCCAAGGATGGAGTCAAGTATGCAGTTTGAGACAGTTACCACTGAAGTTCAGCCTAAGTCTACAGTTAAAATGACCAGAGTAGAAGTGCAAGAACGCTTCACTGAGTCCCTGTCTGAACCCAGTGTGGTCCCTAAAACACAAACAGAGAAAAGCGCATTAGATGCAATAGAAAATGAAGAAGACCAGAAAAGGGGGAAGAAGGAGACAATTCAGGAAAAGGAAAAGGACACAATGGTTAAAGTAGAAATACAAAGATGTTCTGCTCCCAATGTCAACGACTACCACCACTGAAGTGAGGCTTCAGAGTGCAGATTCACCACAGGTAAGACATGGGGTCACAGATTGTTACATATCATATACTGTATCAAATATATATATATATACACTGTATGATATTACATACTCGAAGACAAGTTGAGTAGACAGTGTGAGAATGAAAGCACTATCCAGTGAGAATGAGGATAAATATAGTTTTCTTGCTCCAGGGAAGTTATATATGTGCATTGCTTATCTTTGACATGCTTGATTGTACTTGCTTTCTAAGATTCTTGCAACTAACAGGCGCATGGTTGACTGATCAATGTACCTTTCAAGGCTTTGCAAAAAGTTATACATTTCACAAGCAAACAATTTTTATTAGTATTAGTATTACATGGTAACCAAGATTACCAGCCAGACAGGTTAACACCTGTGCTACCAAAGGCTTTTTGCCTCAGGGTTGCAATATGAGCATGCTCAAACAGGTTTTCACTATCGTACATGCAAGGGGGGTAAGACTTGTTATACTTCCAGAAAAAAAATGCAAATGGGACGGTCTTGTTTCAGCATGCGCAGTTCTCCGCACAACAGAAACAGTTGACGATTAGGAGTGTTTGTCAGAATTGTTCCTGCATTAATGCAGCGTTTTGTCTTCACAATGGGAGCAGGTGTGCAAGGGTGACGAGATATCACCGAAACCTTCAACACTCCAGAAATCGTCAGCTAGCAATACCCGGGGTGAGGTTACCTGGGTGGAAGGATTTCCCTATCAGGAGGACGAAGCTCAAGCAGGAGCGACTGTTGCGAAGACTGAGAAACCTATTTTGGAGGAGCCAGAGGACTCTGCTATGGGGGGCATCTTCACAGTAGTACAGCTACTCATAGGGACAGGACCCAGCAGTCAACTCATTGAGGTATCGTGATTATTTAAAACTTCATAATTGTCAGGAATATTTCATGAAAATACCAGTGTAATGAACATGTCATGTCAGCATTGCTGGTTTGAATCTAGCTTGTGGTTGTCACATTACTTTTAGTCTTTTTTACATCCTTTGTGTTTCACTGCATATAAATAAATACACAGTGAATTGCCAAAAATTGGCAACAAGGAACATTTAGAGTACTTACTAATACATTTATGGGGTCAAATTACAAGTTAAACTGTGGTCATGTTTGGAGCTCACCAAACCCCATTCTGGGCCTCAACTGGAAATTTTGAGACTCTGGGCTCTGATGTGTTTCTGTGTCTTCAGGGTAAACTGCTGGAGGATACTCCAGAAGCTCTGATTAAATCCACCAGTGATCCGGACATCCGTCTAAGCAGGCTGGTGTCTAAAGTCCTGAGCTGCAAGAACCACCCAGCTGATCTCAACCCAACAGCCATGGCCAAGCAGCTGGAGGACGCTCAGGTGAGATTTAAAGGGGTGCATGACTCACCAGAGAACTAAAAGAATATTTTATAGCTGCAGCTTGTTAATAAAATAACAAATATATGTTAATAAAAGTATTTCTTGTGTTTCTTTTGCTTGCTGAGTACAGGAGTGCCAAGAGACTGCCCAGGCACAGATGTCATTGCTCTCTCAGATGAAAGAAACTGATGCTGAGAACAGGGACGCTCTGGAGCTTGCAGAGGACCAGTGGTACACTGTAGTTCAGGATGCAGCTGCTGTCATCCAGAGTAAAGAGGCCCAGCTGCAGGTGGTGACTGATTACTGCAGACAGACTGAAGCAGCCAAGAACATGCTGGAGAAACTGACAGCAGAACTGGACACTGTTAGAATGTGAGTTATCATCTTGGGTTTCATTTTGATTTCTTGATTAAAGGTTGCAGCTACTATACGATAGACTTGTAGTTCTCGAGACCGGTCTCGGTCTCAAGACCACTTTTCCGTGGTCTTGGTCTTGTCACGGCCTCGACAGTCTTTGGTCTTGGTCTTGATACTCTCTGGTCTTGGTAGTGTCTTGGTCTCAGTTTAGGCGGTCTTGACTACAAGTCTACTCAAGACATAAATGCATTCATGATGTAGTCTGCCTTTTGTTCTACAGTTTGAATGTATATGTTTATGTATCTGTTCTTTGTGATGTCTGTGTTATATTGTTCTTGTCCCACTGAACTACAGCTACAACTACAACTTGATAAAGTGTGTTATAACTGAGATGCCATTGCACACATCAAGGTGACCAGTTCTTCCTCTTGTTAATGGACAATTTGAAGAACAATTTTGTACTATTTGTACTATAAACTATTTGTATTTTGCATTTAATTTAATGCATTTTTTGGTGCACCTGCGTGCGGGTTCTACAACTCATGCAAAATGGCAAAAAACTAGTCTTTTTTTGGTCTCGGTATCGGTCTCGGTCTCGAGCTGAACAAGTCTTGGTCTTGGTCTTGGTCTTGATACTCTCTGGTCTTGGTAGTGTCTTGGTCTCGGTTTAGGCGGTCTTGACTACAAGTCTATTATACGACTGTATTATTCAATATGTTGCATTATTGCATATAAATAAACTGGTTTGATGTAATAAGACTTACTTTATAAAGGATTTAAGGCCAATCCTACATGCTTAATCAGCCAAAAAGCCACCAATAAGGGCCTGACAAGTGCCAACAGTGAAGGACACATCGCTACAACACAGGCGCTCACTGACGTCCAGAAGCTTTAAATCATTGTAAAGCAATATTTTTTATATTAACATTCAGTATATTGTAGATCTCAGATCTCAACTCTCAAAACTCACAGTTGTAACATTTTAAAAGCCAAGCTCATGATTTCTAAACTCAAACCATTTTTCTTTCAGGTCCCCAGAGGAGAGCAGCTCCAAGGCGGCAGAGAGACTATCGTCCTTACAGAGAAGTATGGAGGAGAGAAGAACAGTTCTTGGGAAGATGCTGTTGAGTCATACCAAGTTATGCCCCCACCTCAGCCGATCTGAGCGAGCAACTGCACAGACTGAGCAGAAGAACCTCCAAGGGAAGTGGAGATGCCTGGAAAGAGATGTAGAGAGGACCTTATATCACACAAATGCTCATTCTCAAGAAACCAGCAGCCTTCTGTCTGCGATATCAAGTCTTCAGAAACAATTGGAAACAATTGGCAAAGACCTTGAAGCCAAGTCTCCTTCATCTACTCCATGGACTTGCAAGAAGGCACAGGAACTGATGGTGGCAAATGCCGAGGTTAAGGCTGCCCAGCAAAAACACCTTCATTTGCAGCACCTGGCAGAGGCGCAACTCCCCAGCTCACAGTGGGAGAACGAAATAAAAGAGATACAGCATGGGCTTTTGAGGGTCAAAGACCAACTTAGTCACACAGAGAAACTGGTTTCCTCTCACACTCAGAGCAGCAGCAACCCCATCATGGAGAAAATCATCGTGGTGATGAGGGACGGCCTCGCCTGGGCAAAGCAGACAGAGAGCGACATTGAGGGCAGGAGGAAGAGGGTGGCTCTCCTCCCTGAGGAGGTGCACCGTCAGCTCAGAGATCTGAAGAAGCTGCAGTCTGAGGTCATGGCCAAGCAGGGCCAACTGGAGTCACTGGTGGAGGAGGTGACAGAGCTCCTTCCACAGCTGGACCAGACTGAGGAGGTGCCCATGGTGCGATCTTCTCTGGAATCCCTTGAAGAACTCTCTCATTCGACCACTGAGAAGCTAGCAAAGGCTGTGAGAGAGACAGAGTCAGGACTGCAGACCAGAGAAAAGCTGTCAGAGCAGATAGCTGACCTGGACTCCTGGGTTGTGGCTCATCTGCACAGAGAGGCCTCCAGGTGTCCAGACTATGAGCTCAGGAGCGCTGCTGAACTCGATCGCAGAGTTCGTCAGATCCAAGAAACCCTGGCTGAGGCAGAGAAACAGGCCGCTGTCTGTGAGGCTCTGTTGATGAAGAGTAAAGACATTGCCCCTGAACTCAGTGTCACAGAGAACTGTCAGCTTTTTGACAAGCTCACCAACCTTCAGGAAGACATCCAAGCCATCAGCAGCTATGAGAAGGCAAACCAACAGGACCTGGAGGAACTCACCAAGACTGTAGATTCAAGTCAGAAAAACCTGGTTACAATAGATAAAAGTCTCAGGCAGATGTTAATAGATCTGAGTAGACACAGGTACCCTGTCACAAGAGAGTCCCTACAAGCTCTGGAGCCTTACAAACACACGATTTTGGAGCACAAGTCCCAGGTTGACCTTCTGCAACCATGGGTTCCCCAGGAAAAGACAAGGGAACTGTACTCTGTCATTTCTGAACTTCACAGCAAAATGGGCACCCTGGAAATTAAATCCAGAGATCACGAAAGGTACCTGTACTTGAGGCAGTGTGTGGAGGACCTCAGGGAGAACATACAGGACCAAGTGCCTGAGACCAAAGGAGACGGCAGGGAGCTGCAGGAGAAGTACAAACTCTGTCAGAACCTCCTCATCCAGTTTCCTCTGATAAAGTATTTGTCTGGGGAGGCTCACTCCAAACTCCAGATGATCTCTGCTGACCTTTACCCCTCACAGCTGTCTGCAGAGCAACAGAGGCTGAAACAAAACGAGGAGAGCCTCGACACCTTGGAGATGACGCTCAACAACAACCTCAGCATCATAGAGAGGACCGTGCTGAAGGATCGAGACTTTGAATCGGAGAAGGATGCCACTCAGGCCTTCCTTAGGAAGATCCAGGAGGTGCTGAAGAAAGTCCCCGTGGTCGAGCCAAATGAAAGAGCAATTAAAAACATCTACAGAAGGATCATGTCTTTGAGAAAGAGTGTAGAGTCGAAAATGAGAGAACTGGAGGTTCTGCAGCAAAAGAAGGGAACCAGACGAGGAAGTGCATCTCAAAATCTGATGGACCTGAAGAATGCAATCATCCGTGAATGTGACTCACAAATGGCAAGTAGCATCGTTATTGTTTATATGTTTTTATAGGTGTTATAATGATACTAACAATCTCACACGAACAATAACTAGACTAGGCATGGGACATTTTATGTCATAATTATTAGGCTTTACACGATCAGGATTTTTTGGGCCGATCACCGATCAGACTGTTTTAAAAAACCGATCACCGATCCGATCTAGACAATAAAAGTCTATTGGTCTTTATCACAGATAATATCCAATCAGTAAAATTAATTTCACTATGATTTGACCAAAAACAAATTATTTCCACGTAAATGTCTGTGGTCAAACTAATCGAGGGACTGTCTTCTCTCAGAAGGCGTGAGAATAAACAACCCGGTGCAGCTCGTTAAGTCCGGTATCACCACAGTATGTGTGTCCTGGGAGGCGATAACGCGGATCAAAATGCGCCAGCAAGCGTTGGAATGCGGGGTTCTCGACAATATTAAATGGCAGGTCGGCCAGCACAATAAACTCCATCAGCTTTCTTGTACCCACCCTTGCCTTCTCGCTGTCACGGCTGTACGGCTGGGCACGGTCCAGAGTCGTTTGCTGTAGCCGTTTGGGTGTCTCTTTTTCCTTTTCTGCTTCTGCTTTTTGAAATCAGCATGCTCCTCGTTATGTTCTTTCTCTAAGTGCCTAATTAAATTCGTTGTGTTATAAGCTTTTGCAGATTTACTGAAATGTTACACAGGGAGCAGACAGCTTTTTTTGTATCGTATTTACGTGCGCGTCGCGGCGTATTCAGGTTTATAAAACTTTATTGTCCCTCACAGAGCTCAAAACACACACGTCGGTGCTGCAGTCACAGTGCAGTAATGATGATGATAACGAGACATATTACAAGCCAGCTGTAATCTTTACAAATGTCATGTCTCTATAATGTTTTAAATATTGTAATAAAGTTTGTCTGTTTGTTTTTTTTTAAATGTCATCATGACGTCATTGATCGGATCGGTGAATGAAGACTTTAGGGCCGATCACAAAAATTGAAAAAAATGTGAAATATCGGCTGATCCAAACAAGCCGATCCGATCGGCGGAAAGTCTAATAATTATCTCAGCCAAGATAATTGCATTTCAAAATAATTGAATCATGAAATAAATATATGACCAAGACTGGGAAACTATACTCCTAATACGATTTGAGTATGTGGTTAAGAAATTGTGTTTATTCTGTTTTAGGAGAACGTCTCTCAGGCCAGCGAGTCTTTTAGAAGCTACACATTTGCTGTCAGACAAGCGGTACAATACCTGAGGGACATCGAGATCGCTCTGCTGCCCCCGCAAGGCTCCGCTGGCCTCTGCTCTGAAAGGCTGGAGGAGACTCAGCAGGCTTTGGCCTTGCTGCAGCAGCAGTTCCAGGCCCATGTGGAGCAGCTCCAGAGCCAGGCTGCCCTTCATCCTTACCTGTCCCCCCAGAAGGTGGAGCAGCTCCAGGAGAACGTTCTGAGCCAGCTTCTGGTGAGGATGTCCACCCTGCAGGCGAAGGGCCACATACGACTGGAGTGTCTCAGCAGGTAACAGGCTCACAGACGAAAGTCTAATTTCTTAACTCAAGTCAAATTCAAAGGACATCAAGGGAGCTAAGTTATTTCTGTGTTTCAGGTGTGCGGAAAATCACAGAAAATACATCAAGTGCCAGGAGGAAATCCTCCTGAGTGTGAAGAGCGCAAAGAGCAGCCTCCTACAGGTCATCCGTCAAAAGGTCACCTGTCTCGATGACTGCACCGGCCAGCACGACAAGCTCCGAGTATGTATGAGACCTGTCCTCTTGGAGGTTCACTGCTCCGGGGATACGTATTTTCCACCACTTAATTATTTGTATTCAAGAAAAACTGACCTAAACAATGCTCTATCTCTTGTTCAGGCTCTGTCTGAGGAGGTGGAGTCTCTGCAGGGGCGTCTAGAGGAGCTGAAGGAGTGGTGCCCGGAGCAGAGCTGCTGTGGAGGCCGGGTGGCCGCCGTGACTGCTCTCTCCAAACGGATATCAAGATTACTTCGCTGCACACGAGAGCTGACAACTCGCAGTAAAGAGAGGATCGCAGAATGGAGTGAAATTACCAGCAGTGTGGAGAAGGCCTCTGTTGTCCTTGAGCAGGTAGAGGCGGAGCTTCCTACCAGCACTGGGTTAAAGGCCACCACCGAGGAGCTTCACGACCTGCTGCAGTCCTGGGAACAGTACCAGGACAGCCTGGACTGCGAACATCGAGCCCTGTCCGCGCTGGAACTGCGCACCGCCAGGCTGCAGGGCGTCTCCGCCGACCTGGAGCAGGCTCCTCCCACTCCGCTCTGTCAGAAGCTGCAGGCGATGCAGGCTCGATATGGCAGGTAAGGTGGAGTTTGATGTGTTGGTTGCAAATTTTGGAGGAAGGAAGGAAAACAGTTTAAATATTTAAACTTTAGATGGCAACCATTACCTCAGAAAAGACCGCACGATAACAACACACTGCAGCTTATGTCTCCAACTAGAAACCGCCATCAAAAAGCCACAATTAATGGTGAGAACAGCAGCAAACTTCAGCAACAGTACATGTACAGTCCCAGCACACAGTACGAAGCATCAAACATCTGCTAGCTTTGCCGGATTTGTATTAAAAACACAGCACAACTCACCCTCTCCTCCAGCAGCCTGCCTGTGTGGGGAAGCCCTGACGAGTCGATTACCGAGTGCAGTAGATTTCTGCAGCTCAAGGATGAAAATGTCTGATTATTACTCCATTACTTCCGTTCTTTTCCCTGTCAGCTCTCGATAATAAGAACTGAGCATTCCATGGAGTAATAATCAGACATTTTCATCCTTGAGCTGCAGAAATCTACTGCACTCGGTAATCGACTCGTCAGGGCTTCCCACACAGGCAGGCTGCTGGAGGAGAGGGTGAGTTGTGCTGTGTTTTAATACAAATCCAGCAAAGCTAGCAGATGTTTGATGCTTCGTACTGTGTGCTGGGACTGTACATGTACTGTTGCTGAAGTTTGCTGCTGTTCTCACCATTAATTGTGGCTTTTTGATGGCGGTTTCTAGTTGGAGACATAAGCTGCAGTGTATTGTTATCGTGCGGTCTTTTCTGAGGTTGCTAAAACTAGCTAAGCTAGCGGTCAGCTAACTTGACCTCTCGAGGGGGAGTCTTACCCGGTGTCAAGGTGTGTTAGACCATGGATTAAACTTACACCGGAATATCCCTTTAAGTATTCCCCACCGGCATCACCTTATTTTATCATCCTGCCCTCGTCCACTAAAACAATAAATCCAGTTTGCTGTCTACCATCTATGTAAATGCAGCATTAGGCTGTTGACACAAAAAACTCAACTACCCACAAGCCCTGCTACGCCTGGATAAACAATCAGGGTAAAGTGGGTCGGACGTAGACTGCAGTGCCTCCGAGGTTGTACAGTATTTAAATACATTTACAGTGACAGTACTTTACCATGCAGCCCTGCGCTCTGACTTTAACGCTGGATGTTGCTCTCAGTGCAAACTGTCACTTTCATAGGCTGAAGGTGAATCCTTGTATGCGTGTGTGTTGTCACAGTGTGAAGCAGAAGAGCGGCGAGGGTTTGGAGGCGACCAGGATGGAGCTGGAGGAGAGAGAGAAGGTCCGGGAGGAGCTGCAGGGCACCCGGGTCTGGCTGGAGGCTGCAGACGGTCTTCTGTTAGAGATGGAGGAGAGCGGCAGCACGAAGGAGCTTCAGGTAGGATGCTCGTCTGAACCAGTGTTCATCAGTGACTGTTTTCATTGGTCCGAATCCTAAAGGAAAAGTTTCAACGTAACTTTACAGCAGAGTTTTCATATGTTCAACATTGATTAGTGTCACATAACACATAACTTTCTTTATTCTATGCTACAGGAGAATACAAGAATACAAAAGATGCTCATCTTTTCTATGTAAAATAAACATTTTACTTCATTTGGGCGACTTTCTGTGACCCATGACATGAAAAACAGTCGTCACTTTGTATTGTTAGTAGCTATTTTGTACAGTTTTTCAGATTTAATTGGGCGCACTACTTTGTTTTTGTGATTCCTAAAGTGACCTGTCTGCTCTGCTTGTTCAGAGTCTGCAGCTCTGCTTTCATGCAGCAGACTGTGTTTGTGTCTTTTAGTCAGTGTGACATTCTGCATATGATAAAAACAGTGACCTTACTTATTAGTTCAAATACTGTTTAAAATTAATTCAACACTAGAATGGCCATGAATGACCTTTTTCAAACTCATATTTGCTGTAACTCATTAAAAAATGATTTTTATATGAATTACGCAAAAGGCAACAGGTGTTCATATATTGGTTTATACACCTGTAGTGAGTTCTTTAAAGATATTCCATCACAATTAAATGCATTTCTCTGTATATTTGGCATTTATCATGAAATATTATAGAGTTTGGAATCTAGCAGCCACTCTCTGCACTTCTAGTGTTACTTGACTGTGTGGAAACAAGTTCTCCTTCTGCGTACAGAGATAATTTACAGTATTTTGATGGATTCATGCAAAGAGGCGCCATCATGAAGCCGTTATTTTTCTCTCAAATTAAGACATGTGATTTACAGAGCCGACGTCCCGTGGCAGAAAACAAATAGTTTCAGTTGGACCTGACCCCCCGGGACCATCTGTAGGACCTCTGAGTGTCTCCAAATTCACTTTCAGAGCCGTCACAGCGAGCGCAGAGCCGGAGTGTGTCTCTCTCTGCAGCCGGCGGAGTGTAAATAACGAGTCTCTAATGAGATGGGACAGTTTCATCGTCTGAACCGAAAACACAATGATGCAATTGTGCTCAGTGCGCCCGACATTACAGGTCATCGCTATTTTTGTTAACAGCACATGAAACACACTTGTTTAATGCTCAGCTAAAGTAGTGGCTGGGCAATATGGCCTTTAAATTGTATTGCTATATTTTTAGGATTTATTCAAGTCACAAGATACATCTCAATATTTTGAAATCGCCTCAAAAGTACCTCGATATTGATATTGAGACAATATTGTTTGGATGACTATAAATATTCAAACAAATCGATTGTTGTGATTTTATCCGAACTAAACGCAGAGAGTCGGAGGCTGTCGACTGTGTGGTGTAAGCGTCCGGTAAATATGAAGCGTCTGAATGTAACCGTTGGTTTGGCCTCGGGCCCGAAGTCTGTTTAGCGCTCACTGTGTGAACCCACCAACCGGCAGAATCACTCTGCCCATTGTCCTGAAACCTGAGCAGAGGCCAGCATCTCCTCATCCACTCCACACACACACACACACACACACACATGCATTTCCCTTCCCCTTGCAGAGGGTCTGAGCTGATGAAAGACCTGAACACTCCCCCTCCACATCGCCCCCCATCACTCCCACTCCCCTCGCCCTCCTCTTGTACCAGACACCTTTTGTTCTGGTCTGTAAGTGGATCTTCCAGGTGGCCTTTGTCGCCAAGTCATTCCACAGACACACACACACACACACATTTCTGCTTCTGTATTTATGAGGACACTCTTTGACATGATACATTCCCAGAGCCTTAACTTCAGTCTGTAACTTTAACCCTCAAACAGGGCCGAAGAAAATGTGCTCAGTTTACAAAAATGTCCTCACCGTCCTTAAATCGTAAATGTGCGGACTTTCCAAATGTCCTCTCTTCATGAAACTGTGAAAATGTTCAAAATTGTCCTCACTTTCCAAATATGTATAGACTTGCTTTAAATTGCTTATTTTATTTAAAATTTCGTCCTCATTTAAAAAAAAACTTAAAATGAAAATTGGTCCCCATAAAGATAGACACACAACCACACACACACACACACACACACTCATGTCCCGCTGTAAAGAAACCGTCTCCTCTCTCTTCCATTGTATCACACACACACACACACACACACACACGCTCAGTTTCCCGTAGTGATAACAAGATTCACCTCCCGCTTCAGCAGGGCATCGGACGCATTCAGACCAGGTAGTCTCCTCTGCATTATCTGACATTTTTCTTACGTAACGTAGGTTGTGGTTGTTGAGGAGAATCTTGTGGAGGTGCAGAGAGTTCGTTTTGTTTTTGTGAAATTGAAGGACTTTGTTTTTAATGAAAGCGGCGCAAGAGACGAGAGCTAACTGCTGAACAAAGCACCGAGAGCTTCGAAGCAGTTTGTGGATAAGATCGACGTCTCTGTCTTTTCCTTTTACGAAATACTGCAAGAACTCTACTATTTGACTAAAATAATATACAGTTTCATAAGCATTGTACTCGTCCTGTGCTGGTGTTGATGCTTTTTATTATTGCTGCAGAAGAAGAAGAAGCTTTATCAGACTTACTGTTTCCTTTTTCCAACATTTCTTCCGATTTCTCTGTCTTTTGTTTTTGTTGTCTTTATTGTCATTTACACATTTCTGCTCCCTGGATTCAGGAGGTTCACGGTCAGCTGTGCACCCAGAAGGCTTTGGTTCAGCGCATCATGGAGAGCCTGAAGATGAAGTACTCAGACATGTACTCTCTGGTCCCGGTCGAGATCGAAGGGCAGCTGAAGGAGGTCAAAGAGTCGATGCAACAAGTCGAAGTGAAGGTACACAAGACTTTGATTATAAGGAATATAAAAACGTCTGTGTATTGCTAACAAATCAAAGACTTCTACAGGTCTGACTTGTTTCCTACTGGACACATTCAAATGTTTCGTACTTGATTGGTCCATCAGGTTGGAAAGGTGGTGGAGAGGAGCGGTCCGGTCCACAGGCTGGGGGCGAAGCTGTCTGAGATCCAGGCTGGCCTGAGGTCAGTTCAGAAAAGACTTGAGCAGAGAAGCCCCGGTGTGGCTCACGCAAAGATCACTCAGAAGGTGAGTAGTGACGTGGAGGTGACCTGGCTGGATTGTTACCTTATTACCTCATTTATTCTTCTGAAGTTATATTTCATGTGTTTCTGTTATAACGTCCACCTGAAGTATAAATCAGTAAATAATTGTGTGTGCTCAGCGTGTGTGGGACGAGCTGGACGTGTGGCACTCGTGTCTCGCGGCGCTGGAGGTGGCCATGCAGGACTTGGAGAAGCCAGAGGAGGCGCTGAGCCTCACCGAGAGACTCGTGGAGGTGCAGCAGCTCCACTCACAGCTGGCCAAACAGGCGGAGCAGAGGACCACCATCATCAGCAAGGTCAGAAGGACTTCAGGTCCTTTCAGTCCTCCTGGTTTGGTTTCCTGATTGAGATTTTAAACTACATCTTGTTGGTGTTTCTGCTCAGATTCATACGTGGCTTCAGGAGCATCAGGAGATGATCAAGAGCTCTAAAAGCTGGAGGAACGAGGCCGAGTCGTGGCTCGCCGCCCCCTGTACCTACACCACAGCTAAATGTCTGAGCAGTCACGTTCAGGCTCTGCAGGTCGGTACACTGAACTCCTTCTCTTAAAGGTTGTATCAGCGATTCTGGGCCGAAACATAAATGATCACATTCATCTGCTTTTTCCTCACGATCCGCTTGCTGCCCGCCCTGTAAGCAGGCCGTCAAAAAAACGCGTCTCTGTAGGCAGCCTAGGCTCCGAGATCGCACACAAAAACAAATGGTACTACCAACAACTCAAAAGCAAAATAAACAGTGTTCCAAGCAATCACAGACAAGGGGTGGGTCGCCAAAAGAGGTCAGCTGACGGTGTTATCAGAAGCTAGAATGGCGGAATCAATACCCAAGAAGAGAAAGAGTGAGAGAATACCAGCGTGTATTTTCCAAGACCAGAATAAGTATCGGGAAGGCCATGGAAAGATGGAAGGAAGTAAAAGAACTAAAAGGATTTAAATCGGATGCCGAACTCGCGCTGTTTCTTCTGGACATGTGAGTAGCAGCCAACTGCTAGCACTGCTAGCACTACTAGCACTGCTAGCGTGTTGCTTGTTGACTTGTTTGGATGTGAAATGTGACCGAAGCTCGTCTAAATTTGGATCGGTCGAGCAAACGTAGATGAAGTAATGCTGAACAGAGTGAATATCAGATTTAGAAATGTGAGTTGCGTTTGTTAGCTAGTAGCGTTCATGGTCATGCACGTTCATGAAAATGCACGTCCATGATCATTTTCAAAACACGGGAGGGAGGGGCTAGCTGGCTCTGTTTATTTGGGATCTCGCAACGGACGTGAGGGCAACCAGGATCGCTGATACAACCTTTAATGCCGCACTTACTGTAACACTCTTCTTGATGGATCTGTCTTGTGTCGCAGACGGTGCTGGACGACTCGGCACAGATCCGGTCCACCCTGCAAGGCTTCAGCTCAGTCCTGAAGGAGATGTCGCAGGTGTGTGACATCACAGCTCTCCAGGAACAGCTGATCGAAGCCGACCAGCAGGTGGCCGACGTGCAAGACAGCTTCACCGCTCCTCTGTCTCAGCTGGAGCACGCTGCTGCGGTGAGTCTTCAAACTCCTATCTGTTGCTGCTATCTACTTGTGTTTTGTTAGTATTGATGGATCTTTTGCCGTCTAGGAGGTGGAAGCCATCGAGAGTGAGGTCAGGCGGATGGAGAGTGACGTGGCTGAGATCAAGACCTTGTTATCGTCTCCAGAGACTTTGCCCAGCCCCAGAGAAGAAAGCCTCAAGGTAAGACATGGCGAAGGAAGTGGGTTTCTTTTGATATCAACATGGTGTGATCTTCAGGATAAGAAAAGACCGAAATCTAGAAATGCTAAATGGTGGAAGTTTGTTTTGAAGAATCTGTTTATGTTTGCAGACTGTTGAGCAGAAGATCCAGTCCATGAGGAGAACTGTAGCGGAGATCCAGAAGTGTAAACCAGGTCTTTGTCTTCCGGACAAAGCCGAAGAGACTCTGACTGTCTTTACTGTCGTGGACCAGCTCCAGACTCTGCTGCTGGAACTGGAGAAGGTCAGTATATGCATCGGTCAGCCAGTCAGATACATCTTCTAGAAGTTCACTGAACCTCTGAGCTGTACTGAACCTTTTATTTTACTCCTCTTGTAGAAGGTCCCTGCTCTGTTCATCCAGCAGCCTCCGACTCCGGTCCAAGCCAAAGCTCCGTCACTTCAGCAGACGACCTCTCAGCCTCAACTCCTCAAATCCACTTCAGTGGAGGCTGAGGTGAGTTTGGTTCTAAGCTTTGCCTTCAAATTAATTTAACTTTTTAAGTTATTTGTCTCATCCAACATTGCCTACAATGACAGTAGCCCCTTTTAGATAGAAAAGGTGGCACATGTGCAGCAAGGTAAAGGCTGCAATGTGCCTCCTTGTCTGTCTAAAAGGGAGGTGTAATATTCCTCCTTTTCCAAACAGCCTCCACTTTTCCTCCTCTGGTAGGCGTCAACATGTGACGTGACGTGAAGCAGGAAGTTGGGCGTGAAGAGAAGCAGGGCAGTTTCTGCTTTTCTCCCAAAATCCTCTTCCCGTTTAACATTGGGGCTTATGGGGCAGTTGCTGGAGTTTGTGTCGGTTAGACGCAGATAATTCAAAAACCGTACATCCTCCCGATAAAGTGGACACGTTGCCAGACAGAAGACAAGTGTGGCTACGTTCTTGGAAAATATCACTATTGTAGTGTGAAATCTGTGGCTAGGATCGTCATCTAAAGAAACATTTTCGGAGAGTTTTTTTCAGGCTCCCCCACTCTGCCAGTTGGTGCTGCGCGAACATTCCGCAATACACACTCATTGAAAATCCTGAATTTTTCTGAATTTTTCGAAATCACTCACGATCAATTAAGGGTCACCGTTCAAAAACTAAACATCGTAGAAAGAAAGTTCAAATACAACTCAAATAGATGAGACTTGTGCCTACATTTTAAACTTTGAATGGTGTCTCTAGGTCAAAGTCTGCCAGAGCAGGAGATGTTTGAAAAACGTCGATGATTTTGTGACTTTTTTGACCCCGTCCCATTCATTCCTTATGGGAAGTTTTTCGCAGTTTTTCTTCAAAATAAGAGCTTTACATTGCACCCCATCGGAGTTTAGAACTGGGTTCTTAGCGGGGGGCTTTTAATTTGAAAGTAGCGACTGCTATTAGCTCGCCGCTACAACAGCAAGCGGACAACCAAGACAGCTACAGAGAGCGAGGAGACGCTAGCATCTCCCGGATCTCAGCGGCTTTCCAGCTGCTCATCTTCGTGGATGAAGTGACGAACTGACTGCTGTGATCAGCTGTTTCCTGGTTTTAAAACTCCCGGCTGTGGGTGCGCAGCAGTGCACGTCATCCACACCTCCGCCCATCTCAGCATCTGCCACCACATTGCCGCCTCGGATTTACACAGCAATGGAGGCGCAGAATAAAAACGGCTAGTGACTTCAACAGGGGACTGAGAAATCACTGCTCTTAACCCTAACCTCTAACCCAAAGTTATCATAAAGGATGTATTTGACAAAAAATGGTACTTTGTTCTAATTCTCAGAAGGCCGACGTGGAGCAGGGCCAAATCAGAATCGCCCATGTTGAAGCAGACGTGCTGAGGAGATCTGGAGCCAAGCTGCTGACTGTGGAGCAGTCCACACCTGAACAGAGGAAGTCCTGGACACCTGACAGCGCTGAGGTAAGGAAGCCGGAGAAGATCCACCATGCTGGTTCTGAACACTAAAAGAAGCACCGACACTAATGAACACATGTGTTCAGTCTTCAGTGATGTGTTTGTTCTTACTGTTATTATAAACGACATGAAATTAACAGCACTGGATGATAAAACTTGTGTTTTAAATATCAAATATTCACCTATAGCCTAAAAATGTGACTCTTGGGGTAAGAGGAGAGGAAGTGGAGAGGACGGTACTAACATTCCTGCTTTCCCCGTTCTGTGTTACGTGTTTTTAACAAAGTGATTTAACATATTCCAAATGTTGTGTGTTTCCCTGCATGCTTTAAACTCCTACATTTTTCTACTGGAAGTTGTTATGAGTTCATTTCATACTGTTAAAAGTGCAGTGGGACATCAAGCTAAAGTTTGTGGTTTGCTGTGAAGTCTCCAATGTCTGAAAGTACCAGAAATGTTCAGAGGAAAATTATTCAAGAGAACTATATGCAGGGTGGGAATTTCGTCATTTTAGGGGCTTAATTTATTTTATTTTTTAGGGGCACCAAGGTAAAATTGAGTAAAATTCGATGGTTTTACCTTTCAGATTGATACCATAACATCCTAATTTATAATAAGACATGGATTATGTATTAAAACATTTTTAATACCAATATCAAGTTAATGTTACATTAGAAAACAGTTGTTTTGTTTTTTTAAGTAGGATTTTGGTGACACTACACTGAATATTAATGAAGTTATTGAATATTTCTCCCAGATAAATATCCAGAAATTCGCCAAAATTATGCCAAAGCAAACAAACAGTTGTAGAATTTTGGAGTGATTTTGGTGACACTACATTGAATAATAGTGAAGTTCTTTATTTTTTGTAGTATCTCTTTTGGGTGTTGCACTTTGTAGACGGTCCCTGCACCCTCGTCTCACAGATGGCTGACCTGAGACCAGTGTTATGTGTCCAGCCCGCTCGTTTTGATGAAAATATGGTTGTAGCTCGTTGTCTACCTTACTACGGTAGTTAAGAGTCGTCGTTTGTGTTTTAACAATGTTTCGCTTATGAGTTGTTGATGCGGGAAGTTCGAATCTGTGATTCCGTGGCCGCCGTGAATTTCCCACCCTGACTATATGTGACATGTTCTTCCATATAAAGAGGACTTGATTTCACTGGGCACGTCTCTGTTACCTGGCTTTGTGTGACACAGTTTTTGTTCTGTCCAAGAGAGAGGAGACGGTTTCTTTGCAGTTTTGTTCCACCTGGCTTCATATCCCACTGGGAACGTGTCAGAAGCAGAGGGTCATGCCTTCCTGATGCTGTTGACGTGCTCAGATTTGGTTTATTTTGTCATTTTCCTTGAAATATGTGCTACAAAGTTAATTTTTTTCTTTGTTTGTATGTTTTAAAATAGTTTTTTGATGTTAATTCCGACTGTGTTGTGCTGTCGGGTGTTAGGGCTGGTGAAAAAAATTGATTATTGATTAATCGCGATTATAATATTGACGATTATGAGTTTATTTAATATTTTTATTTTTATTTATTTTTATTATTTTTTTTTTTTTAAATTGTAATACAAACCGGAGTCCTCCTCTTACTGGCTGTCATACCTGATTTAACCCGGAGGTGCAAGGTATTACACAGCTGTCCTGTGACCACAGAAAGTTCCAAAGCATCTGCATCTTTGTTATATGGAGAATAACATAAATAAATAGAATTTGGACATTTATTCACAAGTGTGGACATTTTTTTAACAGTGAAAGACTACATTTAAAACAAAGTAAAAATAATAATTTGGATATTACAGTTACTCTATACAATATTGAAGGTGCTGTGAGGTGTGAATCAAAAGAGAAGTAAAATAATTCAGCAGCTGACTGATGTTAAATGGAATATCAATAATCGTTAATAATCGAATCGAGACTTCAATAATCGGAATCGAATCGAAACGGGAAATTGGGCTGATTAACCACCCCTATCAGGTGTTTTACTTTGAAAATCTACCAGATGCTCTATGCATTGTCGCGGCTTCTGTCAGCTTCCGTCAAGAACTCGGTGCACATTCTTGGTGGGGAGAGCGTCGGCGTGCCTTCTAAGCGTTGTTTAGAACAGCCATGAAAATCTCTGGCAGCCGTATCATAGGCGTGTCCTGTAGGATCTGATAGTAAGCCCTGACAAACATCCCCAAACCATCATCCAACCAGACTTTAAAGTAAGAAGTATTCACTCAGGTAGGGTCCATCCAGTTGTGGCGTGCTTTCACACTACTCCAGCTGATGCTGCTCAGCCACGGAAACCCATTTCATGAATCTCCCGAGGCGATAGTTCATGTTGCTTCCAGAGACAGTTTAGAAGTTTGCAGTGAGTGATAGTGAGATGATCTGGTTTTATTGGCCCCGCTCTGTGTACTCTGAGTTTGCACGGTCTACCACTTCGTAGTTGAGTTGTTGTTGCTCCCGGGCACTTCAACTTCACAATATCACTTACAGTCGACTAACTGAGCAGAAATTTTCACAAACTGACTGACACTGAAGGTGACATCCTCTGACAGTGCCAAGTTTGAGGTTACTTAACACTTGATGACCTATTTTGAATCCTAAATGTTTGTCTATGGAGATTTCATGGCGATCTGCTGGATTCTATGTACCTTTTAGCCACGAGTGTGGCTGAAACAACAGCAGCCGTTAGCAGAAACAGATCACAGCTCAGTGTCCCAGATGCACTTTTGATCAACCCCCTCCCTCCCCACCCTCCCTCCCCCACTGTGTGACTCTGCACATGAGCGTGTTTCCGTGTCAGCAGCGGGAGCATCACGGCGTGCTCCAGGCTGAAGAAGCCGGGGAGAAAAAGGGAATGAGGAGGAGCTCAGAATGGAAGAAGGTGGAGGAGGTGTTTTTTGGTGGCTCTGGGATGCTTTCCTGGGCTCTTCTCCAGAGGTAACGATGATCGAGAGCTGCTGTGGAAGAATCTGTCCATTCATTTTCTTCATCTGTCCACCCTCTTCTTTCCCCTTAGAGATGCTTGTGACCCAAGTTCAGCTACTCACCACACTCACCACAAATATTCTCTTAGATTAAAATGACTGATCGCAGTTCTAGCTCGATCTCCTTCAGATTAAACTGATGAAACTCTACGTCTATAATCTGACCTTCTTGACTTGGGTCACTCTGCTCTCCACATCCCTGCTGGCAATGAATTCCTCACCTCTACTACCATCTCCCTACTCAAGATATCAGCTGCTTGTCGCTTCCAACCATTCCCCGGTCATTAACACACCTCTTCAGTCAATATCCATGTGTTCCACTTCAACCTCCTTGCACATCTGTTTCTGGATTATTCCTCTAGAGGGCAGTGTTGAACAGTGTTTGTAACTTGTGTTTGACAGCAACCATAGACGACTCAATTCTGTTAAGACATGAGAGTGTTCTCTCTTAAAACCATTTAACATTCTTGCTTTGGTTGTGTGTGTATATTGACTGTTTTAATATTTGGCATTGTTGGTGTTAGGAACCCATGGTGGCTGTCCCGTTAGAGGCTGAGGCTGCCAGTGGACGAAGCACTGAACAGACTGGAGGAGAGAAACTGGTGAGTCAGACATCATCACTGGTTCCTGTCGAATCAAAAGACTAAAACCAACAATGAATTGATCCTACTAACAAGTGTCCAAAGCCTGATATATACATTTTTCTATGCAGCGCCATTTAAAAACATTCAACAACTAGTGTTTAGCTGTTTAGGAAACTATTTTGACTTTTTGAAAAATGCAAAATATACACAGATCAGCCACAACGTTGAAAAGACAAATGGGTGAAATGAATAACAGTGATCATTTCGTTACAATGCAATGTTCTGCTGGGAAACTTTGGGGCCTGGCATTCACTGGATGTCACTTGACATGCACCCATCCAAACACTGTTGGAGATCAAGTACATGTGAGCAGTTTGTTGTGGCTTTCCACACAGGACAGTGCGTCCTAACACACCACAAAAACTGCTCAGGAATGGCTTGAAGAACGTGAGAATTGTACCCTCAAATTCCCTTAATCCCAATCGCTCAAGCATCCATGGGACATGCCGGAGCAAGTCTGATCCAGGGAGGCCAAACCGTGGACTGGGTTTGGTTCAGGACCTCTGGGGGTGCATGGATCGGACTTATGCCGTTTTTCCACCGACAGTACCAGCTCGCCTCGCCTCGACTCAGCTCGCCTTTTTTGCGTTCCCATTACTGAAATCTGGTACCTGGTACCTGCTAAAGTGGTGCTTTTTTAGTATCACCTCCGTATAAGTTCCAACCGAGCTGAGCTGATACTTCTGTGTGACGTAAGCTGGCAGCCGGCCACTGATTGGACAGAGAGCGACGCCACTTGACGACTCATGACGAGCGCGACGTCCGAGCCTGACGCCCGCTACCTTTAAAAACTAGCATCTGCGTTCGGTCAACGTAGCGATTACATGGAAGGAACAACGCGCAGGAACACGGCGTGGACCGTGGCAGAGGTGGAGACGCTCCTGAGTGTTGTCGCTGAAGACGCATCCAGAACGAGCTCGATGGTGCGACAGGAAATGAAAAGGTGGACGTGTTTTGCGTAGCCCACAGCTAGCCCTGTTTATGTGTCGCGTGGATAAGTACGTCACTGATGACGACCCGTCCACGTTGAAGACGACCCGCCCGCGTTGATGACGACCCGCCCACGTCGATGACGACCCGCCCACGTTGATGACGACCCGCCCGCGTTAAGACGACCCGCCCACGTTGATGACGACCCGCCCACGATGAAGACGACCCGCCCATGTTGAAGAGAAACTAATTCTAGATGGAAACACAACGCGTCTGAAACCAAACCAAGTAGAGCCACGCTGAGCCGAGGCGAGGCGAGCTGGTACTGTCGGTGGAAAAACCGCATTATAATGGCAGGTACCACAGGTGCTTGATCCAATTTGAGTTCTTTGGAATTCGGAGGCCATTGGGGAGTGCTGCGGCATTCGGGTGTGTACTTGGTCTGCAGCATTGTTTGGCTGGGTGGTGCGAGTTAAGTGCCAGGACCGAAGCTTTCCCAGCAGAACATCACGTTGTAATGAGATGCTCAATGTTATTCGTTTAACCTGTTAGTTCTGTTAATGTTGCAGCTGTATATCTGATATCTTTGACCAACGTTTTAAGATTTACGTAGGAACATGAGCGGGCTTGGGCCACAAGGCAGGGATGGAAATCGGAAAATACACATTGTTGGTTTTATTCTTTGACAATAACAAAAATATAGAAAATCACAAGCCTGAACTTTTAATTAATCTCTATTATAGACATTGTTTATTTCTTATATTGTTCTTAACTTTCAATAAGACTTGAAAACTGTCAATGAGAGCCACTGAATTTGTTTTACGATACAGCAGATAACACAAATATGTCAATAACAGTATGATGTATAATTCCGTAACAGAGTGTATCAGTTAACTGTGTGATTCCTTCTCTGTCACGGTAACCCTGTACACTAAATGATCTGTGTATTTAACGGACTGACCTGACTGATCTTCTAACCCTGCTCATGTTTTCTTCAGGATGTTGAGGGCCCCACTGACACCACAGAAGCAAGTTCATCTGAAGCTTTATCAAAACCGCTGGGCACTGTCAGAACTCAGTCCCTGCCTCAGAGCATGGTAAACACTGCCTCCACCGTAAAATCCGTCTCCAAATCCGACCCTGGAGCCCAGCAGAAATGTGTAGTCTCCTAGATCTAGAACTTGTACGAGTAGAACTTCTCACTTCTTCTTGATCTGAGCATTGAATTTCCAGCTTTGTCTAGAGCCATGTTCTGAAGGAAGCATGCTTGTTTCTCCTACCAAACCTTCAAAGTCATATCTTCTTCTAGAAAACCAAAAACCTTGATTTTTTTTTCTTGAAGATGAATGTTTTCACCACAGAGCCTTAAATCTCCAGAAACAAGTTCTATTAACTTCTTCTAGATCCAACCGTAGAACACAAATGTCACCTAGAAACTAGGGTTGTTCTAGAGTGGCCATTTTTCTTGATTCAACCCAGAACTCCCTGTGTCTTCTAGAGTCAAGCCTAGATGTCAAGACTATCTAAAATCTTCTAGAACAAGCCATAGAAGGCCCAAGTTCTTGTAGACCAAGTCTTCATCTTCTAGATTTACAGATCTAGAGCTCCCTATGTCTTGTAGTGCCAACTGTAGAGCTCTGCTACAATCAAACCTCAGAAAATATCTTCTTGAACTAAATCTAGAACACCAATTTCATCTAGATCTCCCAAAGTCTTGTAGATCCAAATGTAAAACTTTTAAGTTTTCTCAAGAATCCAGCCAATTTCTTCTACACCCAATTGTAGATCGGCCTATTTTTTGTTCTAGTTCTAACCATAGAACGGCATGTCTTCTAGAAACAAGGCTTCCTCTAGAGCTTTTTTCTTTATTCAACCTTGGACCATCCTCAGAACTCGTCACGTCTCCCTGTTTTAGATCTCCATCCTTCTTGTAGTCCTCTCTAGAATCTGACTTAATTTCAAGTCTTCCTTGTAGAATCTTGTAGAACAAGACTTGGAACTTGCTTCACACTTTTTCCTGAACCCATTTTGTCCTGAACCAAACTAAGAACTCTTACCTCCTTGTAGAACCAAACCCAAGACACTAATTCTCCCAGAACCGAGTCTAGATCAACCTAAAATATTCTCGCACCAAGCCTAGACCGTGAGGTTCTTCTAGAAATGTCTCAACCTTCAGTGCATTTACATGGCAGAGAATTCCAGATATTGGCTTCCAACAGTTCAGAGCTGTGGACGTTTTGTTTACATTAGATATTAGAATCCTTTATCAGTGTTTTTTCTGTATTACGACGAAACAAAAATAGAGGATAAGACTGAGTGATGTGTGCCAAAGAAGTAGTTTTTCCAAGTTTATATGTGTGTTTACATGAAGGACTACTGAGCTCGCCCATCCTCAGAGTAATTCTGCCGAGTCATTGACACGAGTGGTCGCCACCGACGTGGTTAAAGACGACGCAGCACATTATTTGCAACTATGTGAGAAGTGGTTGTCAGGGTGACGGTTAATATTTTACCAAAAACTGAGAGCAGACCGATAGTATTCAGCATGTGGGGTTAACAGTCTGTAATAAGCTTCTGCATGGACCTTAATTGTGATGGTTTAATATGTTTTTATAAAAAAAAAAGCAGAAACAAAGTGTACTAATAGACATATTTTGTGAATGATGTTTTATAATGTATCATATAGGGACTGGTGGTTTAAAATAGTTTATGATTGTTAGCCTTTCATTTATCAGCTGAGCTCAAATGCAGATCTTTTGAAATAAACTCTTGTTTGCCTGCTTATATGCATCTGCTATTTGTATTTCTATAAGTCGAACATGATAATTGATTGGTTTTGTACAGAGTTGATTGATTAACTGAGTAATTAGTACTTCAATTAATTGCTCAGTCACTGCCTGGCAGCAGGAGAGAGTATGGAGAAAGATTACCTTTTCCCTTTTCTACGATGACTGTTGGCCATGGAAATGCACTGGTTTGACATGATTACTGATTAACACGCTGCTGCTGGCAGGTGAAAACCACATAACTCCAAATGTAGTTTAAGGATTGTGCTCAAATAGTCCAAAAAAAGGCTTATTTTTAACTTCAGCAAGTCATCAATCCCAATTTAAAAACAGTAAAAACACCCAAGAAGCTGCCATATTTGGAGATTTAAGGTTTTCACCTGTACGCAGTGGTACTGAGATGTCTTAAATTACATGGCATGTTGCTGTACTTGTACCTTGTTCCACTTGTTTCTTTCCAATCTGTCTACATATCCAAAACGAGAGCACAAATACGAATAAACCCACATCAGTGATCCACTCCTCCGTCTCTCTTTCTCTGTGTCAGGAGCTCACACACAGATACACAAGAGACACTTTGAAAAGGAAATCTTTATAGTCGTAAGAAGCTTGTGAATATTCTCATTCATCCAGGTCATAGTTATCTCAAGGAAATTGAATCGAACGCAACTGGATTTGGTTTTTGTCTTGAAGACGTTTCACCTCTCATCCGAGAGGCTTCATCAGTTCCTGCTCCCTTGACTAGGCTGAGACTAGTCCAACTAGCCGGTGTGGAGGTCCAGCTATTTAACCTCTTAGGAGGCGGTCACAAGGCCACTGATGTCTATGGGTCGTATGTGCTCCATTATTGCCAACGACAGTCGTTAGTATGGTCGTTGGGGATGGTGGAAAGTTGGTTTCGACTTCGTTAGTGTTCTATTGTGTTGTAACGACAGTCGTTGGAGTCACATGAGGCCCTTTGTGCACAGCCGTTGTTCTTAGAGGCTAAGTTGTTGAATCTCCTGGGAAGACATGAAAGGGCAGCATTGTAAATTGGAGATAGGTGGTGTCGCAGACCCCCTCCTCTGTTTAGAGATGGTTTTTCAATTTTTGCATATGCAACTCCAATTTACACGACTGTCGACGACTGTTGTTACAACACAATAGAGCACTAACGAAGTCGAAACCAACTTTCCACCATCCCCAACGACCGTACTAACGACTGTCGTTGGCAATAATGGAGCACATACGACCCATAGGCATCAGTGGCCTTGTGACCGCCTCCTGAGAGGTTAAATAGCTGGACCTCCACACCGGCTAGTTGGACTAGTCCCAGCCGAGTCAAGCGAGCAGGAACTGATGAAGCCTCTCGGATGAGAGGTGAAACGTCTTCAAGACAAAAACCAAATCCAGTTGCGTTCGATTCAATTTCCTTGAGATATTATAGTCGTAAGATCAGAAAACGGTGAGATGGACAGCGGTCGAGTCAGTGGAGACAAGTTCTGCCAACATCTGGAGAAGTTCTCTAGAAACAGCAGCAACCACAGCCACGACACATGCACATGCAGCCTCTTAACCACAGTGCAACATCAGCAAAACAAAAAAAAAGCGCCAAAAATCAACTGGTTCCAGCATGAAACACAAACAAAAGCACTGTCCTCCTCCTAACCCTCTAACTGTGCAGGAGTCTTGGGTCTGGTTGCATATAAATAACTCACTGATGGACTGAAGTGACACAACTGGGGTTCAGCAGCACCAAGACTATGACCGCTAGCTGCACAGCTAAGTGAGCTAACTAGCTAATGGCAACTTAAGTTGGCGGCAGTTAGCGGTTCTCTGGTGGTATTGCCTATTCCTATTTGTCCGAAGTATTAAATGGCAGATGGCTGATTCTTACTAATGCACCTTAAATGTATTTTATGCACATGTTGCATTTATATTTGTGAATTTAAATATTCATACTGAGCCCAGCAAGCATCAGGAGGAGCAAATTTATAATGATGTTTTCATAAATTAGCAGATTTTCATCTGAAATCTATTTTCTGTTGCCTAAATCTAGTCATTTATACTTTAAATGAATAATTTGTGTGCTTGAATAACAAAATTGTGCAGTTTCGACTGAGATAAATGCATAAACTCAAAGTCTTGACTGCTTAACGACACCTTGTGTTCTCCGTGTTGATGTCTTGCTGCCCTACTTAACAAAGACGGGAGCGGCCAGGTTATTCCCAGAGCATGATTTACTGTTTCTCAGGCACAAGTTTTTAATTTGAAGGAGCAATTAAAGGCAATTAGTCACTAAAAATAAACTTCCTCATAAAGGTTGTCTCAAAACTATTCACAGGAATACTTTCTCTGAACAAACAGGGAGCTCTTTATCTTCACATTAGCTTAAAGTGACATCAAAGTCTGACATTCAGAGCAGGTTTATTGACTCTTGGTGTTCCCTTCCTGTTAAAGCTGCAGCAGATCCTCAGTAGGTTGCTGGATGCATCGTGAGTTTGAACTTGCACGCTCATAATTCAGTCTCCAAAAGGGAAGAAGAGGAGAAGAAAAAGAAGAAGAGCACTAGACGAGGTTGTGGTCAAACGAGCGATCAGATGAATGACAGCGTGAGGAGGAAGTGTTTGTGTTTGCTGCTCGCTCAGCTCAGCCGGTCGGCGGCCTCAGCTCCACCCCTGCAGCCCGAGGCCTCCTTTCTTTCTCCTCTTTCTCTCTGTCACTATCGCTGCTCTTCCTGTGATAAAGAGTCGCTGCCACCAGCTCCAGGAAGTGGTTTTTCTGCCACAGGTGGGTGGAGCAGAGAGGGAAAGAAAGAGGAGAGACACTAAGAGCGAAGGGGAAAGAGAAAGAGAGATAACCAGGGAGAGAGACTGGAAGTGTGAGAGGGAGAATCTGTTTAAATATTAGAGCTACAACCGGTTCAGGTGACAGTTCAGCTCCCTCCTCCCTCCCTCTGTCCTCTGTATCTGTGACCCTGGAGCTCAGAGGTTCAGCCGGGTGTGTTGTGTTTGTGTCCCAGGCCCCGGAGGAGCCTCGCTCAGCCGGGTCCCGCCCCGGCGAAGGTGTCCTCCATGTGTGCCTGCAGAGAGTCGGCCAGCTGGAGCTGTGGCTGCAGAAGGCCCAGAGGAGCCTGGTAGCTGCCGGAGCTGCCGGTGCAGAGACCATGCAGGACAGCGTGGAGCAGCAGCTGCTCACCTGCCAGGTAAGCTCCGCCCACCACGGGGACGAGGTCACGCCCAGGATCTGCAGTGAGTTAAAACCAGGCCGAGTGAGGTCAAAGAGTGAATATCTGTAGATAACGAGGTTGCATTTAGCTTTCGTTTCAACAGCATTTAAATGACTTCTTTTGCTCCAGTTAAAGATTTTATATGCAACATTTCTGCATCAAAATGTCGTCAAAGTGAGGACAACTTTTTTATATATGTTGTTGAGTCGCATCCAGTGAAAACCTTTCACCTCTGCATAGATAGATTCATTAAAAAAGTGTCTTACATGTCAAGAGGTTCCTGTCAGGCAGAAATGTTCACAGACAAAGTAATATTCAGTCCCGTTCGCTGACCTCCTTCCTCAATCTCTGACTTTCCTTCGAACTCAAAGCGACACGAGACGAAATAAAACGCACTGTTACCTCGAGTGAAATTAGGATTTCTCTGGGTTTGAACATTTTTGGAAACGTTTAAGATGATTCAATGTGCAAAATGAGTCAAAGACAACATGCACAGTGCTCATTTATCTTTACGTTTGTGGTGCTCAAGAAAATCTCCAAATAATCTGCAAAAGTGAGAAAGAGTCATTCCTGCACACACTGTTCATGCAACTAACTAATATCTAGGACGTGTCAATGAAAGAAAAACAAAGCAATGGTCAGTTGAAACGGTCGGCTTTAATCGAGTCGAGTTAGGATCTCAGAAGTCAAACTAGTTGAACAGTCTGAGATCATAATCTCCTTCTGTTGTGTCTGTGAGAAACAGGCAGCTCAGAGCAGAAACAGTCAGAGGTCGAGTTGCACAGTGTCACTCAGAGAATTTGACCCTTTTCCAAATTCTTGCAGCTTATTTAAGATCCTAAAACATGTTCTGGTATCTCAGAGGTTCGGATTTCCTGCCAGGACGGTTTTATTTCTGTCCCAGATGATTTGAGATGTTAACACATCAGTCAAAGTTCAGACAGTCAGTTAAAGTTGAACACCGTCATGTTTTGATGACACACAGTCTGTCTGGTAGCTCGTCCAAGAACAAGAATAGTTACTAGAATTGATGGATGATGATAATTTAACACAATATATCCACCCAGCAATCTCAAAAATAGGGTTTTGCTTTCTGTCCTGCCAGCTGAATACTTTTAGAAATGACTTATCTTTTGAATAAAGTTGATTTTCTAACACTAAACTATATCGCAGACGCAGGATACAATCATCATTCTGTCTGCAGCTCTGTGTTATTGTGACTTCCTTGTTCTCAGGTGAGTCTCAGAGAGCAGAGTTCATTAACGTCACCTGTTCTGACTTTACGACTTCTACAGTTTCCTTTAAGTCTGCTGCTAACGGTCAGACGCCTCAGCACACATTAACTCAAAGTGCTCCTCTCTCACTCTCTCCTTTTTTAATATTTAGTTGAATATCAGCCTCTGTTCGTCTGTCACAAAGTTTAACAAGCAGCATGTCAGTGGTTGTATTTGCATTGAGGGCGCAGCGTGGCCGCACAGATCAACACGGATCAGGACGTCAGAAATCAAATGTTGTTGGTTTAAACTCCCTGACGACCAAACAAACACACAGAAACAGTCTAATATCAGCCGGTGTTGGATTTTACGCAGCGTAAACCTCTCAGTTTCCAGTTCTGCGGTGATGCTTGTATAATAGTTTCCAGCCCTCACAGCTTCATTACTCGGCCCTCATTCAGAGCTCTGGCAGGTATTCTCCTCCCCGCTGACCCCGAGAGTGCAACCGGAGCCTCCATTAAAGTTTCAGGAGTTAAACACAGTCACGCGTCGTGTTTGAGTGAAGCTTTGTGTGCAAACAAACTGATGAGGTCACATTCAAATCTACTGGAGAGCCTCGATCACAGAGACGCCTGGTGACTTTAAATATGAAGCTTTGTGCTGCTTTAACTAAAGATGCTGCCCTGTACTTCGTGTCTGTGTGTGTTCATGTGCAGGAGATGTTCCTGGAGATCGAGCAGAAGGTCGCCGGCCTCTCGGCCCTCGGCCCGGCCGCCGCCGCCGCCGACCTGCAGCAGGATGAGCTGGGAGCTGTGGCGTCCCAGCAGGAAGCGGCTGAGCTGCTCTCATCCAAACTGGAGCTCCTGAAGGCCAACCTGGTCCGCTTCCAGCAGCTGCTGCAGGACCGCCAGGGCGAGGAGAGAGGCGTCACGCACAGAGAGCCTCAGGAACAGGTACGAACGAGCTGCATCTCCAGATGTTGCATTGACTTCCTGCTCATGGTCCATCTCATCTCTCTGACTGCTTCCTCTCTCATCTTACTTGTATTTATTTCACAGTGTAAGAAGGTGTGTGTGTTGCCGCCTGCAGAGCCGACGCTGCACACGGCGTAAAGTCATTCCCTGATAATTATTAACACGTTTGCAAATAAACCCATTACAGGCTCAGGAGCACCTCGTTAGAGGTTTCCCACTCTGCGTGGAGGCAGGTCTGTTTAGTCTGACACATGTGAGTGTGATGCAAAGCTGTTTTCAGGTCTTTGAGGTAAAAGTCACGAGTCTGAATGAGAAAATTACAAATAGAAAATGAAAGTCTGTCAGGTCTGAGGGCGGAGAACACGTCCTGTCTGCAGGGTTTTATTGTTCCAGGTTGAACCAGGTCAAAAGTCCTCACTTCTGTCAGTTAAGTGAAAAGTTCAGGGCTTTGGTGGGAAAAGAAAACGAAAACCTTTGTGTGTCTCTTCTCTGTCTCATCCTCAGAAGTCCGTACCTCAGCCAGAGCGCCACCAGCAGTCCAAGCTGAAGCGCAGCAGCAGCGTCCAGGAGATCTTCTCCTCACCGAGAAACAAACTCCTCCGACAGAGCAGCCTGCAGCAGCAGAAGGTACCGGACTCTGCTGACTGCTTCACCGACGGGTCATCAGTCCCGGTCGAGCTTCGTTAGACCATCAGAACTCTTCACTGACAGCCAGAACTCACACATAAATGGCCAAAATCATCATCTATTAGCATTTAGGTTTCTTCTCGTGAATTCGAGCATCTTATATTTTAGGAATCTATTACACAAGTACGTTAAAGACACACTGTGGAATTATTTCTCCCATCTGGTGGTTAAATGTTATTTTGCATTCAAACGAATACTGCTCTCTAGCGCCTCGCGTTTTCAAACGTGCGTTGCAGCCTGTTGGAACTACGGCAGGCGGGATGTGTCAAGATTCAAGAAGCTGTGACAACAACGTGTCTTCAAACAGCACTTCATCAAGTTTAGTTTCGGGTGATGAGGTACGTTATTTCAAACAGACTTCAAACTGCAGCTGACGAGCGCGTCTGGCTAAGCTCCTTCTCCGTTCCACAGTCACGCTGGCTCTGAGTGAAAACGCCTTTAGCCTTATCTGTACCACGTAGAGCTTTTTGTCCCTCTCACCAGTTCATCGTTTTTTATAGAGCGGAAGGACATGGAAGCCTCCGTTTGAAAAACTTCCCATAAGGAATGAATGGGACGGGGTCAAAAAAGTTGCAAAATCATAGACGTTTTTCAAACATCTCCTGCTCTGGCAGACTTTGACCTAGAGACACCATTCAAACTCTAAAATGTAGGCACAAGTCTCATCTATTTGAGTTGTATTTGAACTTTCTTTCTACGATGTTTAGTTTTTGAACGGTGACCCTTAATTGATCATGAGTGATTTCGAAAAAATTCAGGATTTTCAATGTGTGTGTATTGCGGAATGTTCGCGCAGCACCAACTGGCAGAGTGGGGGAGCCTGAAAAAAACTCTCGGAAAATGTTTCTTTAGATGACGATCCTAGCCACAGATTTCACACTACAATAGTGATATTTTCCAAGAACGTAGCCACACTTGTCTTCTGTCTGGCAACGTGTCCACTTTATCGGGAGGATGTACGGTTTTTGAATTATCTGCGTCTAACCGACACAAACTCCAGCAACTGCCCCATAAGCCCCAATGTTAAACGGGAAGAGGATTTTGGGAGAAAAGCAGAAACTGCCCCTGCTTCAAACATCTCCTGCTTTGGCATACTTTGACCTAGAGACACCATTCAAACTTTAAAATGTAGGCACAAGTCTTATCTATTTGAGTTGTATTTGAACTTTCTTTCTACGATGTTTAGTTTTTGAACGGTGACCCTTAATCGATCGTGAGTGATTTCGAAAAAATTCAGGATTTTCAATGAGTGTGTATTGCGGAATGTTCGCGCAGCACCAACTGGCAGAGTGGGGGAGCCTGAAAAAACTCTCCGAAAATGTTTCTTTAGATGACGATCCTAGCCACAGATTTCACACTACAATAGTGATATTTTCCAAGAACGTAGCCACACTTGTCTTCTGTCTGGCAACGTGTCCACTTTATCGGGAGGATGTACGGTTTTTGAATTATCTGCGTCTAACCGACACAAACTCCAGCAACTGCCCCATAAGCCCCAATGTTAAACGGGAAGAGGATTTTGGGAGAAAAGCAGAAACTGCCCTGCTTCTCTTCACGCCCAACTTCCTGCTTCACGTCACAATGTGTGATTCTTCCCTCAGGAGGAGAAGTGAGATTGTTGGCAGAGATCATTTTACACCAATGAGGACTTATTTATGAATGAAGACGCTGATTTGAGGTCATAAATTACTTAAAACACTACACAGTGGAGCTTTAAAGTTGCGTTACGTTGTGTATTTGTAACTGTGTGTTGCACAGGAGCTGGAGCAGCAGCTGACGGAGCAGAGAGGACTGACTCAGGCCATCGCCAGGCAGGGCAGCCGAGCTCGACTCCTCAGCCAGGACTCAGAGGACCAGGTGTCACAAAGGTAACGTATTTTAATATTACTGCATGTGAGATGCATTTTGTAACTCTTTTTCTCAATTTCATTCAAGTTTGTGCTTTTATTGACTCCTAAAAATTCAAAATTGAGTGAATTGAATTGTGAGTATTAGTTTCTTTAACACGAGCGGACAGAATCAGGCTAAAATAAAATAAAACGTAAGAACAATGCTGTAATGGAAATGTCGTTCACTGACACATGTTAGCCCCGGTGGTTTGGATTATTTTCCAAATTGCAGAGAGAAATCGACATGAAGTTTAAAAGTATACTTCCAAGAAAGAAAGAAAGGAAGAAAGATGAAGTTAATTTTCAGCCTCTTGTCTCCCTGCAGGCGTCCTCCCGCTGAGCCTGATGTGGAGGACGACTCTGCTCAGAAGAAGTGGGATCGCCTCCACAGTCGGCTGCTGAGCGTGGAGGAGAGCTGGCTGCGTCCTCCCTCTGAGGTAAGATCTCCGTCGTGACAGCTGAAGAGTTTGATTATCACGTTTCAAACACAAGAGAGAGAGAAATCGCTGCTCTCGCCACGCTTGATTATCACCTTCTTTGAGCAGAAGGCACTTTGTTGTGTCTTCGGTGTGATGGGGACTCCTGCAGGGCTTGATGAAAGTTGTGTGTTTCTCTCTCTCTCTCTCTCTGAAGGTGACAGACTCATCTCTGAGGCGTAGTGATGGAACAGCAGGACGCATGATTGGCACACAAACCCTGAAAGAGCTCCAGACTCACATCAGCCACCTGAGAGAGCTGGGACACACGGCAGCGCAGAGCCTGGATCAGGTGCGCACAGATGTATATGTTGGGACATGTGACTCCTGGACAGCTACAGGTGTTATAGTGGAGCCTCGTCATGTGACAACCTCCACATCGTCTTCCTCCTGAGGCATCACGAGTCAGAAAGTGTGAATCTGTGTCAACCTTCTCAGTCGTGTTGTTAATAGTTTGACTAACTCTCCGTCTCCAGGCGTCCCCTGTGGACGGCTCCCATCAGACGCTGGACGAGGGTTTGTTTCACGTGCTGTACGGCGCCTCCCTGTCTCTGTCCTCCATCAACACCCTGCTGGACTCACCTGCCGGGGTGACGCACGAGGAGGACGCACAGCTGAGGCTGCTGCAGCTGCAGGTGCGACTCAACGACCAACACAAATCCATCGAAAGAGAAAGTTAAAAAAGTTTCAGATAGGAGACACTGCTGTTCATCAGATCCATCTCTCTTTACCCATCAGCCATTGTGTTTGGGGTTTTTAAAGGGATATTCCGGTGTAAGTTTAATCCATGGTCTAACACACCGTGACACCGAGTAAGACTCCCCCTCGAGAGGTCAAGTTAGCTGACCGCTAGCTTAGCTAGTTTTAGCAACCTCAGAAAAGACCGCACGATAACAATACACTGCAGCTTATGTCTCCAACTAGAAACCGCCATCAAAAAGCCACAATTAATGGTGAGAACAGCAGCAAACTTCAGCAACAGTACATGTACAGTCCCAGCACACAGTACGAAGCATCAAACATCTGCTAGCTTTGCTGGATTTGTATTAAAAACACAGCACAACTCACCCTCTCCTCTAGCAGCCTGCCTGTGTGGGGAAGCCCTGACGAGTCGATTACCGAGTGCAGTAGATTTCTGCAGCTCAAGGATGAAAATGTCTGATTATTACTCCATGGAACGCTCAGTTCTTATTCTCTGAGAGCTGACAGGGAAAATAACGGAAGTACATGGAGTAATAATCAGACATTTTCATCCTTGAGCTGCAGAAATCTACTGCACTCGGTAATCGACTCGTCAGGGCTTCCCCACACAGGCAGGCTGCTGGAGGAGAGGGTGAGTTGTGCTGTGTTTTTAATACAAATCCAGCAAAGCTAGCAGATGTTTGATGCTTCGTACTGTGTGCTGGGACTGTACATGTACTGTTGCTGAAGTTTGCTGCTGTTCTCACCATTAATTGTGGCTTTTTGATGGCGGTTTCTAGTTGGAGACATAAGCTGCAGTGTGTTGTTATCGTGCGGTCTTTTCTGAGGTTGCTAAAACTAGCTAAGCTAGCGGTCAGCTAACTTGACCTCTCGAGGGGGAGTCTTACTCGGTGTCAAGGTGTGTTAGACCATGGATTAAACTTACACCGGAATATCCCTTTAACAGTTGGTTGAATGGACCTCTTTCCTTCTCAGAGTCTGTCTGCAGAGCTGGCTACGCTCAGCAGCGAGCTGGTCTCTCAGGGGTCAAAGGTCAGCAGCGTGCTGGGGTCACAGAGCGGTCAGCAGTGTGTAGACGACGTGTGCAGAGTGCTTCCTGTGGTCCAGGCTGCACTGAGCTGCAGAGAGAAGCAGCTCCGAGACCTGCAGGAGGAGAATGTAAAGCAGCAGGTCAGATATCAGCGACTAACTCTGATTAACTGCACGAGTGAGAACACGCTAATCCACCCTGAAGTATTTAAGTAATGTTTTTATCTTGACTGTTTTATCTTTTTACTGTGTGAGTCGTCCTCCAGTTGCCGTAACATCATAAATCTACCTTATCTTAACATATATTTATAACAAGTATCGTCTTCAAAATAAAGAACCAGTGTCGTGTGTTTAACCCACAGATTCAGCTAAATGAGTTGCATGCAGCCTTCACTTCTAACCAGACGACCGTTCGCCAAATACTTAACGAGTTCAGTGGAACCACGCGCCCTGACGAACAACATCAGGTACTGTTTCCATGGAGACGTTTCACTTTAAGATCAGAGTGATTAGAGTGAGAAGCTGCAGCGATTCATCAGTTCTAGTCTTCTGTGGTCGATTTAAAAAAGGTATTTCTTAAAAGGTCCCGTGTTGTAGAAGGAGGAAAACAAGTATGTTTTATGAAGAGGAAAAGAAAATGTGACTCGTAAACAACAGCCATAAAAGTAAATGTGCTCAGACGAGTGTTTTAACACGCAGTCATAAAGTTTTGCATGTGTTTCTCTTCCAGGTGGTGGCTCAGGTGCAGGCGTCTCTGCAGCAGCAGGTGGAGCAGGTGAGCTCCCTGCTGCAGGAGGCCGACAGACACAACCTCCCTGCTGCTGTTCTCCACCAGGCCTCACAGCTGCAGGTCTGCTAGCTGCTGTATCTTGGTCACAAACTGCATGCAAACATGTTCAGATCTTGATATTGTCCGTCTCTTCCCTGCAGGGTGAGCTGGACGGAGCTCTGGGTGGTGTCCGGTCCCACGCTGATGATCTGAGGAGCAGCGTGGAGCTGCAGCAGCAGTACGAGCGGCTGGTCCACAGCCTGCAGGAGCTGCTGGCTCTGGGCTCTGAACGTCTCACACAGCAGCCCGACTCAGAGCTGCAGGACAGAGCTCAGCTCCAGCAGCAGCTCGGCAGCCACACGGTCAGACAGGAAACACAGCTCAGTGATTTATATGTGGGTCATTCCATGAAATCGGTGCCTTTTCAACTTTGAAAAGTTAAAATTGAAATTATATTTAATTGCTTTTTTTTCAGTAGCCAGGAATTAAAGACAGTTTGAAATGACAAGAAATTATATTGTGCCATCTCAGCTATGGAATTTCATATTTTATAACTGTTTTAGTCAAGTCCTGTTACTGGAAAGGTAACAGGGTTGACAGTAACAGGGTTGACCATTTCAAGCTAATTTGCCCATTGCTAGCTAAAACAAATGTTAGCTAAAGCACATGCTATGTACTTTGAAAGGAAATTACATGTACATATTGATTATATTATGAGAAATAAATAATTGTTTGGATTTATATGTTAAAAAATGGTAACAGGGTTGACGTTGAAAAAACATCAAAAATAGCACATCAGAGATGAGCAAAACTTACTTGTCACTGAGCTGTTAGCATCCTGGTTCAGAGATGATGCAACCTCCTGTAAATCATGTCAAATCTAGAATGTACCTTTATTTTGATAGGGTTTTTTGGTTAGGGTAACAGGGTTGACATAAAATTAGAGGACACCGATAAATTGGTAAATATTTATTACAATTAATATATATTTTTGCCAAAAACACTGTTTCACAATAAGATCATACTTTAAACAATATGTAAATGTGAACATTTTAACATTTTGCCAACATTTTACAAATTAAAAGTCCTGCTGACGTACAACAACAACAGTGAGGGACAGGCCAAAAACCTCACCCTCATCAGCTTAAAAATCATTTTTATTATTTAAAATAATATTTAATTGATTTTAATTTGATGTTTTATTGAGGAGAGAAGACATGGTAATGTTATATTTTCAAATTACATCTTTGTTTGTTGTTACTGTAATTTTATGACTGATAATTTCTTGGGGACACAAAAGGCACCGATTTCATGGAATGACCCACGTGAACATAGAAATATAATTTTTAACCATGACATACTCTTCTTCATGGTAGAAGTTCTTCCAGTTCCTGGGCCAGCACTTTAAGATCCTGCAGTACCTGACCCAGAGAGTCCCAGAGAGCGCCCTCCAGAGGTGGGAGGGTGTAGTGAGCGGCCTGCAGGGTCAGGTGGCCCGACTGCAGCAGCACGGACTGGAGGAAGGGATCAGGATGGAGGAGAAACTACAGGTAGGGCAGTTTATTTATCAAGGACAAAACCATCAGGACTGAGAATAATCACAGAATCGGTTCTTACAACATCTCTTCTTCTGCCTCAGATGTGGTCACAGTGGGAGGAGGACAGCATCTGGTCAGACTCCCTGCTGAGAGGCATCGAGACTTCATTTCCCAAGATGCACGAGGGGGGTGATTCTGAAGAGCAGATTTCAGAGAAGCTCTCCGTCTACCAGGTAATTTTTTTGTTAATACATGTGCTCTGTCTGAGGATGATTCAGGACGGGGGAGCGTGTTCTCCGTTGTTCCATTCTGCTCATTTGGAGACGGTTGGGCGGCGCTCCTCGCTCTCAGCACTCAAAAACCTAATTGGCTCAATTAAATACAAGCAAATGGGTTGTTTTCTGTAGGAGCACATGATGTTCCTCGGCTTTGATGTGAGTTATTAGCTGAGCGGAGACCTCCAAGTACACTTCTTTTTCGGTTCATATTCCCTGTTGCTTTCTTGTAGGATTGGAAATCATCCTCATTTATCTGAAATGACGAGGGACTCACAGCCTTTTTAAGACGTCTCAGACTCGGCTCGTCACGCTCAGTTTTACACCATAAAACTCAACATTCATTTACTTTATCAACTTTTGCGATACATTGAGTTTAATGCTAATTTTCAGGCTAATATGCTAATTTATTATTATTATTAAAGACATATTGATCTGCTCAGAAAGCGAATACATTCCCAAAATGTCAAGCTAGGCCTTTAGCATAATACTAGCATGCTATGCTAACAGATACAGTCTTATGAAGTTTAGACTTTAGATGTTTACATGTTTTTTTTGGCGTGCACACCAGAATTCAATATGATTTCAGAAACACAGGTGAAGTTGCAGGTTACACAAGCTCATGCTAAAGCTCGTAGCTCGTTGCGAAATAAGAAAAAACAAATCCAGCATCTGTATTTTCAGGCTAATATGCTAATTTATTATTATTATTAAAGACATATTGATCTACTCAGCAAACCCTCAGAAAGCGAATACATGTCAGCTGATTCCCAAAATGTCAAGCTAGGCCTTTAGCATAATACTAGCATGCTATGCTAATGGATCCAGTCTTATGAAGTTTAGACTTAATTTGTATTTTTACATGTTTTTTTTATTATTTTATTTATTTTATATTGTTGCAGGTTGCACAAGCTCATGCTAAAGCTCGTAGCTCGTTGAAAATAAGTGCTAAATAAGAAAAAACAAATCCAGCATCTGTATTTCCCCTTAAAGATTAAATTCAGTTTGAAGTACAAGGTTCAAATGTTGTGGAGTGACAGTTTTGTGCCTCTGACAGGAGCTGCGTGGCGTTCTGGAGGGGAACAAAGCGCGGTTCAGTCGGACGCTGGAGGCGGGGCTCTGGCTGCAGGAGGCGGGCTGTAGGGGAGTGGGCGTGGCCAACGGTCAGCTGGAGGCCCGCTGGAGAGTCCTGCAGAAGAAGCTGGAGCACAAACGCACCAACGTGGACAGGAAGTGGAAGCTGAGGAGCAGGTGAGAGATGAGAAAGGGATAAAACTTTCCTGCCTTTAAGTTTTTAATCCATCATTCATCATCATGTTTTAGCGACGTGTGTTATACTGTGATCAAAATATAATAAAGTTTAATATAAAAAGCACCTGACAAAGATGTTAATGTCCATAAAGTCTCTATGGATGATCAACAGAAGGTCAGACGACGCTGTAGATCAGTAAACTTGTTTCCACCAATAAACAGATTTCTTCGTGACTCTGCTGTGCTGTCTGACTGGATGGGCGGGGCCAGAGAGATGATTGACAGCTGGAGTCAGCTCTCCGTCTCGGCCGAGGAGGAGATGGATGTTGAACAGAGGCGGGACACCTACCTCCAGTTTGTGGTGAGAAGAAACTCTCCTCACTTCTCTCTTCATAAAAGTTGGTCGGTTATTTATAAGAGAAGCTGAAAATATATGTATTTTTTAGGCTTTGACCAAAGACTTGGAGGCCAGATCTGGACTGAAGGTGGCCGTGATCGGTGCTGGAGCTCAGCTGGACCAGCTGAAGGAAGCAGATGGAGACTCGGAGAGAAACCCCGAGGACAGCGAGGCTTCAGACTCAGATCCCAGCTCGGTCCACTCCCAGCTCAGACGGATCGAGCTCGGCTGGTCCGGTCTGCTGGCTGACGTCCCTGTGGTCCAACAAGCTCTGCATAAGGTGAGCGGACTCCCTGGTTTCACCTGAATCCTCTTTTCCTGCCCACATGTGCAGCAGAGAGCAGCTTGGTGTTTCAGAGACCAGCCAATTAGTTTTAAACATCCCTCCTCACTGTGCAGCACAAAGCCACCGAGGACTCTTCTCGCCCTGATTGGTGTGAAGCCATTCTCCCCTCCATCCATCCGTCTGTCCATCTGTCTGTCTGTGTGGATCTCCTCTTTCTCCTTTATTTCTGCTCTTCTTCCTCTATGCTCTCCTCTTCTTCATCCCCTCTCATCTCCTCTCCTCTCCTCATCTCAGTTTTCCTCTACTCTTCTGATTCAAAGTCTTTTCCCTCTCGCTCTTTTCCTCTTCAAGTTCAAATTTAGTTTAAAAGCTGACTTTGGGTACATTCATCTCACAACAAAGACACAATTTAAAGTAAAGACGACACCAAAAATCACATGATTCAAAGTTTTAAATCAACCTTGAGGCTTTCAGGCTGCTGGTGGAGCAGCGTTCTGGATTAGCTTCCAGGTTAGAGAGCGCTGTCATCAGTTACGTTTGTAATTTCCAATCCATCCATCCGTCTGTCTGTGTGGATCTCCTCTTTCTCCTTTATTTCTGCTCTTCTTCCTCTATGCTCTCCTCTTCTTCATCCCCTCTCATCTCCTCTCCTCATCTCAGTTTTCCTCTACTCTTCTGATTCAAAGTCTTTTCCCCTCTCACTCTTTTCCTCTTCAAGTTCAAAATTTAGTTTAAAAGCTGACTTCGGGTACATTCATCTCACAACAAAGACACAATTTAAAGTAAAGACGACACCAAAAATCACATGATTCAAAGTTTTAAATCAACCTTGAGGCTTTCAGGCTGCTGGTGGAGCAGCATTCTGGATTAGCTTCCAGGTTAGAGAGCGCAGTCATCAGTTACGTTTGTAATTTCCAATCCATCCGTCCGTCTGTCTGTCTGTGTGGATCTCCTCTTTCTCCTTTATTTCTGCTCTTCTTCCTCTATGCTCTCCTCTTCTTCATCCCCTCTCATCTCCTCTTCATCCTTCTGTTCTTATTATTTTCCCTCTTGTCTTTTCCCCTCTCACTCTTTTCCTCTTCAAGTTCAAATTTAGTTTAAAAGCTGACTTCGGGTACATTCATCTCATAGCTGTTTCCACAAGTTAACAACAAAGACACAATTTAAAGTAAAGACGACACCAAAAATCACATGATTCAAAGTTTTAAATCAACCTTGAGGCCTTCAGGCTGCTGGTGGAGGGTTAGATAGCAGCAGTCATCAGTTACGTTTGTAATTTCCAATCCATCCGTCTGTCTGTCTGTGTGGATCTCCTCTTTCTCCTTTATTTCTCCTCCTCTTCATCCTTCTGTTCTTATTATTTTCCCTCTTGTCTTTTCCTCTCTCACTCTTTTCCTCTTCAAGTTCAAATTTAGTTTAAAAGCTGACTTACGGGTACATTCATCTCATAGGTGTTTCCACAAGTTAACAACAAAGACACAGTTTAACACCAAAAATCACATGATTCAAAGTTTTAAATCAACCTTGAGGCCTTCAGGCTGCTGGTGGAGGGTTAGATAGCTGCAGTCATCAGTTACGTTTGTAATCTCTCGTCTCCTCAGCGATGGATGAAGACGTTGACCCAGCAGGGGGCGCTGCTGGAGCTGCAGGCCTGGCTGGAAGCTGCTGAGTCGCGGCTGGAGGAGCATCGCAGCAGAACCAACCAGACCTCCTCCAACAGCAGTGAACTGGGTCGGCTCCTGAAGTACTGCAAGGTAGAGTCTGGACCGGTGATCCTGAGGTCCTGGTAGATGTTTGTCTGTTCGGTTGCTGGTACGTCTGGTTGACCGCCTCTCTTCTCTCAGGAGTGTCAGACGGAGATGTCGGCCCATCAGGCCACGCTGGACTACGTGTGTCAGCCGTTACAGACGTGCAGTACCGAGGAGGAGCAGAGGAGGCGCTATGAACACACCCAGTTTGCAGAGGAGCAGGGTCGGGTGACCCATCGGTGGCTCAGTCTGCAGGAAACCCTCAGCTCTCAGGTCAGAACACTGTCCCCACCAGAGTTTACATGTTCTGAAGTTCTGGACCTTCTGTCTGATCTGCTGTTGCTGTTTGTGGTGGTGCACAGATCCAGGAGCTGGAGGAGGAGCTGAGGAGCAGGACGGAGCACGAGGCCCGACTGCAGCAGATCAGCAGCTGGATCTCGGATCAGAACCTCTGGATGGACTCGGCTCAGACGCCCAGCAGCCGGACGGAGCTGCAGAGGAGCATCGACACCTGCCAGGTCAGAGGTCACGTCTGAACTCTGGACAAAACACAAACAGCTACACACATTCTCAGTCTGCTCATTAAGGTGTTCATCTTCTCGCTCCGTCAGGATCTTGAGGAGAAGATCGGGCAGAAGTCTGCAGCTCTTCAGGAGCTGAGAGACAAACTGGATGGTGGAGGAGAAAACAGCGGCTGTGATTTCATCTCTCAGACAGAAAAATGCATCCGGACCTGTGAAGCTCTGAAACTGCAGGTGAACGACACAGAGGGACACGTAGGAATGAAATGTTTAACGGTTGTAGAAGAAACAAATGATGTATGTTTGTCCTCCGTCTGTTCTTTCCCAGAATGCATCAGTCAGACAGAGGCTGGTTGAGGCCCAGCAGCTGTGGGACTGTGCGGAGAAGCGACTGAATCAGATGCTGCTGAGAACAGTGAGGACGTCTCAGACTCTGGATCATCACGGCGGCGCTCAGATCTGCCTGCAGGCGCACAGAGATCTGCATGAACGGCTGCAGGTAGCTCGTCTTTATGATCCGGACGCCTCACAGTCGTGTGTCGTCGTACCTGTGATGACTGACGGTGTTTGTTGTGTTGTGAGCAGCTTCTTCACGAGGAGACGGAAGCTTCAGAGGCCGAGTGGGACGAGCTGAGTCGGACCGTGTCCTCCCTCGGAGACACCGTCAGTCCTGCTGCTGCCGTCCTCCTCGCCGAGCAGCTGGACGGACGGAGAGACAGGTGAGATGAGCCGCTTCTGACACCACCAATTTTGTCATTTTTTTGAGGGCACAAAGGCCATAAAATAAAACAATGATTTTAAGTCCACGTCCATAATGAATTTAATTTAAGGACTAATGACGGGAGGACAGACAGACAGGAGGACAGACAGACAGCAGGACAGTCAGGGGGACAGTCAGGAGGACAGACAGGAGGACAGACAGACAGCAGGACAGTCAGGAGGACAGACAGGAGGACAGTCAGGAGGACAGACAGGAGGACAGACAGGAGGACAGTCAGGAGGACAGACAGGAGGACAGACAGACAGCAGGACAGTCAGGAGGACAGACAGACAGGAGGACAGTCAGGAGGACAGACAGGAGGACAGACAGGAGGACAGACAGGAGGACAGACAGACAGCAGGACAGACAGGAGGACAGACAGACAGGAGGACAGTCAGGAGGACAGACAGGAGGACAGACAGGAGGACAGTCAGGAGGACAGATAGGAGGACAGACAGGAGAACAGATAGGAGGACAGACAGGAGGACAGACGGGAGGACAGATAGGAGGACAGACAGGAGAACAGATAGGAGGACAGGCAGGAGGATAGACAGGAGGACAGTCAGGAGGACAGACAGCAGGACAGGCAGGAGGACAGACAGGAGGACAGACGGGAGGACAGTCAGGAGGACAGACAGGAGGACAGACAGGAGGACAGACAGGAGGACAGACGGGAGGACAGTCAGGAGGACAGACAGGAGGACAGACAGACAGCAGGACAGACAGGACAACAGACAGGAGGACAGGCAGGAGGACAGACAGGAGGACAGACAGGAGGACAGACAGGAGGACAGACAGGAGAACAGATAGGAGGACAGACGGGAGGACAGACAGGAGGACAGACAGGAGGACATTCAGGAGGACAGACAGGAGGACAGACAGGAGGACAGGCAGGAGGACAGACAGGAGGACAGACAGCAGGACAGGCAGGAGGACAGACAGGAGGACAGACAGCAGGACAGATAGGAGGACAGACGGGAGGACAGACGGGAGGACAGACAGGAGGACATTCAGGAGGACAGACAGGACGACAGACAGGAGGACAGTCAGGAGAACAGATTGGAGGACAGACAGGAGGACAGTCAGGAGAACAGACAGGAGGACAGACAGCAGGACAGGCAGGAGGATAGACAGGAGGACAGACGGGAGGACAGACGGGAGGACAGACGCTTCTCCGCATATATCTGCGCTATTTTTTTCCTCATATAGCTAAGTTGCCAAAGACAGTTCCAGTTGCTACGTTACTGTTGTTTGGTCCTGTAACGTTGCTTTGTGGGACATTTCTCTGTATTAAGTTGAGTGAAGGACCTGTGTAGTTATCAGACTGTCCGATCGACACGCCCTCGATACGCGAAGCCGGCTGATCCTTATTGTATAGTAGCCTATAGCCCGTCCGAGCGGTTCATGCCAGGCTCGAATCAAACCCATCAAAAATGATGATTGTCATCAAAAGACGCTTTTTTTCTCAAAAGATGCAGGTGTCAAAGCTTTTTTTTCAAGGGCACAAGGCCAAATTGTGGCCATGGCCCTCGTGGCCCTCGTGAAATTCCTGCCCTGGCATACACGCAGTCACACTCACTAATCAGTCGTCTTCGTGTCCTCCAGGTGGACTTCTGTGTCCAGAGCGTTGAACCAGCAGCTCCAGACGAGTCGGGGTGTCCTGCAGGTGTGGGAGGTCTACGGCCGGCTGGCGGCGTCTTTCTCCGAGCGACTGCAGAAGCTGCAGAGCGACGTGCAGACGGAGCTGAGCGGAGCGTCGACGGGCGATAACACGGTGGAGCAGATCGCTGTCAAGATTCACAGCGCTCAGGTGAGAAACAACTAACTTTTCTTCTCTAACGTGGACGATTTCATGTCATATTTTCCATGTTGTGCAGCGTGAGCGGCTCTTTACTCTGTCTGACAGTGACGGCCATAAATAGAACCTGAATCCTTCCAGGAGGAATTTGTTCAAGTTCATAAAAGCAGGCTGTGTGGATACAGCAGGAAGCAGCAGAAAGAGATATTTAAAGACGCGAAAATCATCAAAAACACATCCATTATTTTTGTTTTTCACTCTCAGTGACTCATCATCTGTCGTTCTCAAAACTCACCATCTGTCAGAGTTTAAAGATTCGACACTTTCATGTCACATTTTCAAAGTTTTGGAGAGTTTTTTTAAATTCTGAAACTTTCTCAACATCAAAACTGATGCACTGATGAAAAGTCCTCTTTTTCCACGATGCTGTTTCTGCACAAACCTCAACAAGATATGAAGATGTGAACTTAAAGGGATATTCCGGTGTAAATTTAATCCATGGTCTAACACACCCGTGACACCGAGTAAGACTCCCCCTCGAGAGGTCAAGTTAGCTGACCGCTGAGCTTAGCTAGTTTTAGCTATCTTCTGCTAGCTTTGCCGGATTTCTATTGAAAACACAGCACAACTCACCCTCTCCTCCAGCAGCCTGCCTGTGTGGGGAAGCCTGACGAGTCGATTACTGAGTGCAGTAGATTTCTGCAGCTCAAGGATGAAAATGTCTGATTATTACTCCTATTACTGGACTGCTCAGTTCTTCCCTGTCGAGCTCTGACAGGGAATAAGAACTGAACGTACCATGGAGTAATAATCAGACATTTTCATCCTTGAGCTGCAGAAATCTACTGCACTCGGTAATCGACTCGTCAGGGCTTCCCCACACAGGCAGGCTGCTGGAGGAGAGGGTGAGTTGTGCTGTGTTTTTAATACAAATCCAGCAAAGCTAGCAGATGTTTGATGCTTCGTACTGTGTGCTGGGACTGTACATGTACTGTTGCTGAAGTTTGCTGCTGTTCTCACCATTAATTGTGGCTTTTTGATGGCGGTTTCTAGTTGGAGACATAAGCTGCAGTGTGTTGTTATCATGCGGTCTTTTCTGAGGTTGCTAAAACTAGCTAAGCTAGCGGTCAGCTAACTTGACCTCTCGAGGGGGAGTCTTACTCGGTGTCACGGTGTGTTAGACCATGGATTAAACTTACACCGGAATATCCCTTTAAAGGTTCATTCTTCACCGCTGAAACAGTTTGACAAAAGAAATCTGAACCCAAATATCCAGTTATTAGCCTTAGTGGAGATCTCAGCTGCATCTTTAGACCTTTTCAGTGGTTTATTAAGGGTGTGACAACTGTCCTGAACAAAACTATTAGATTATTTCATTTCTGAGTTTCTGAGTCTGCAGTTTTAATGCTCATGATGATTTCTGGCCTGTCACTAGTTTTAATAATAAATAAATGAATCCAGACCCTGAACAGTCTCACGAGGAGTTACACAACATGCTGAAGTCCTCTTATTTCTTCCCCAGAGTCTCCAGGAGAGGACGGACACTCTGCAGTCTGACCTGGAGGGGGTGCTGGAGGCCTCCAAGGAGCTGATTGGCCACCTGGAACCTTCAGCTGCCAGCCTGGTCCAATCGGAGAGCCGCTTGTTGTCGCGTGGGGTCCAGCAGCTCAGCAGGACTCTGGCAGGGAAGCTGGGTCAGCTGCAGGTACGAATCATGAATGAAGGAGTGTGTTTGTGGGACTGAGTGACACTCAGCTGATCAGCTGAATGATTAACTGACTACAAACCTGAATGTATTGATTTCACTGCATCCTGCTGCTGTTTCACTGCTTCTGTAACCATTTACACGTTACAATATGATCATATTTCTGTTGTTTACAAAGAGAAAAGTCAGATACATGCCTGCTCTAGTTCCTATTCTTAGAGTGTACAGATATAGCGTGTTGTCAGGGTCGGGCTTACCTGTCTCCTGACCTGACCTATAAATTAGCTCACAGATGGTCGTGTGTCGGTGTGTTTGCGTGTAGGAGGAGCTCGAGCGGCTGCAGGAGTTCGGAAGCGTACTGGTGTCACTGGAGACGAGTCTGGAGGTTTGGCAGCAGCGTCTGCAGGATGAAGCTCGGACAGCAGAGCAGGTGAGAGAGCACGACACGAGTTCATGAATTTCTTCTGAGTTGACTGGAAAGGTTTTCTTCTTGTAAATTAGAGTTTTTTTAAACTATTTTTGTATGAAATTAACTCGATTAAAGGGTTTACAAGAAGCAGGTTTCATTGTTCTGTCTTGTAAAAAGATGCTAAATAATAATTAATTGAATCTTCGTCAAACCACAAGTCGATTTTGTTGCTATTCTGGATGTTGGTTGCTCAGTTTTCGTGAAATCGTCGGCGTTGAATATTCATTTTTGAAAATATTGAAAGCTTCAGAGCATCTACAAGGTGTTTGTCTCCACCTGAGAGAAGAGACTTTAGATCAATGACTCAAGAAATGACGGAGGGGGGCAGAAGAAGACAGGACATGCGTGTGGCGTGTCGGTGATGTCATGCGTGAACTAGTCCAGACTTGTTGTGATCTCCTGTGATCTGAGATGCCGCCGTATGTCTCTGTCAGTCTGGCCTCCTGGAGCTGAGCGGCCTGTCTGCTGACCTCGATGTGCTGAACGAGCTGAGCCGCAGCCTGACGCCAGGCGACGCTGCAGCACGCCGCCTGCAACGCCTCAACCGCCGCTGGGCCGACGCCGCCGCCCGAGCTGAGGAGGCCTGCAGGTCAGAATGAATCTATGATGTCATGATGCAAACATGAGCTGCATCACATGATTATTTTAATTGTTGATTGTGTTTTTGTGTCTCAGCGAGCTGCAGACGGAGGCGCTGAGGCGGCAGAGCTTCGAGCAGAAGTGTGAGAGCTGGATGTCGTTCCTGCAGAGGATGGAGGACGGTCTGACTGTAGACGTGTCCGGCTCGTACGTCGGCCTCAGAGAGCAGCTCTGCACGCACAAGGTATGAAACGTGACAAACACGCTCGCCGACAGACTTCAGAGTTCAGTACGAACACGCAGAGATGTAACCCTCTCCTGGTGTTTCAGCGCTTTCAGGCCGAGCTGTCCATCGGTCACCAGATCCTTCACTCAGTGGTCACTGAAGCTCTTCACCTGCTGCAGAAGGGAGAGGTGGAGGACAGGTGAGAAGATCAAACTGTAGAGCAGCAGGCCTGGATTCTGTGTGTGAACAGGATCCAGTATGAAAGTGGGAAAAGTCTAATCTTACGACGGAGTATTAGGGCCAGACTAAGAGAAAAAAAAATATTTTGGAGGTGAAATTACGAGAATAAAGTCATAATATTACGAGAAAAATGTCATAATATTACGAGAATAAAGTCAAAATATTACGAGAATAAAGTCATAATATTACGAGAATAAAGTCATAATATTACGAGAATAAAGTCATAATATTACGAGAATAAAGTCATAATATTACGAGAATAAAGTCTTAATTTTACGAGAAAAAGTCAAAATATTACAAGAATAAAGTCTTAATTTTACGAGAAAAAAGTCAAAATATTACAAGTATAAAGTCAAAATATTACGAGAATAAAGTCAAAATATTACGAGATTAAAGTCAAAATATTACAAGAAAAAAGTCAAAATATTACGAGAATAAAGTCAAAATATTACGAGAATAAAGTCATAATATTACGAGAATAAAGTCATAATATTACGAGAATAAAGTCTTAATTTTACGAGAATAAAGTCAAAATATTACAAGAATAAAGTCTTAATTTTACGAGAATAAAGTCAAAATATTACAAGTATAAAGTCAAAATATTACGAGAATAAAGTCAAAATATTACGAGATTAAAGTCAAAATATTACAAGAAAAAAGTCAAAATATTACGAGATTAAAGTCAAAATATTACGAGAATAAAGTCAAAATATTACGAGAATAAAGTCTTAATTTTACGAGAAAAAAGTCTTAATTTTACGAGAAAAAAGTCAAAATATTACGAGAGTAAAGTCAAAATATTACGAGAATAAAGTCATAATATTACGAGAAAAAAGTCAAAATATTACAAGTATAAAGTCAAAATATTACAAGAATAAAGTCAAAATATTACGAGATTAAAGTCAAAATATTACAAGAAAAAAGTCAAAATATTACGAGAATAAAGTCAAAATATTACGAGAATAAAGTCATAATATTACGAGATTAAAGTCAAAATATTACGAGAAAAAAGTCAAAATATTACCAGAAAAATGTCAAAATATTACGAGAATAAAGTCAAAATATTACAAGAATAAAGTCATAATGTTACGAGAATAAAGTCAAAATATTACGAGAAATAAAGTCAAAATATTACGAGAATAAAGTCAAAATATTACAAGAATAAAGTCATAATGTTACGAGAATAAAGTCAAAATATTACGAGAAAAAAGTCAAAATATTACGAGATTAAAGTCAAAATATTACGAGATTAAATTCAAAATATTACGAGATTAAAGTCAAAATTATTATTTTTACGACTTTATTCTCGTAATTTCCCCTGGCCCTAATACTCCGTCGTATAATCTTGCTTGTATCTGCAGGAGCGACTTCATCCTGAAGCTGGCCTCGCTGCGGGAGCACTGGCAGGGGGCGGTGCAGCGGGCGGACCAGCGGCGCTCCCTGGTGGAGGGGCTGGTGAAGCACTGGCACCTGTACAGCCGCAGCCTGAGGAAGCTGCAGAAGTTCCTGTCAGAGACGCAGACGCTGCTCCCGCCCGCCGGCCCGGCCCGCTGCAGCCTGCAGCAGCTCCGACGCTCCCTCCAGAACCTCCAGGTGAGACGGAGTGGATGTTAGTTCAGGTGAAGCTCAGTCGTCAGAAGCAAACATCTGCTGTAAGACAGAGAAACGACTGCTGCTGATTAGATTTACATGAGAAAGAGACGAGGAACAGTCTCCGTTCTGATTCTTTTAAGCCTCTAATGAAAAGACGAGATGAGATTTGAATTGATTGTCAGTGAAACAGGAAGCTGCTCCTCTTTAAAGACGCCTCTCCGTCTCGCTCCTCAGCACACGGAGCTGCTCTTCCAGAGGTACCAGTCCAGCTTCATCCACACTCTGGACGTCGGCCGCCAGCTCTTCTCCATGGGGGACGAGGAGATCCAGACCCAGCTGCAGACGGACCTGGGGACCCTGCAGGAGGAGTGGGACAACCTGCACGGCCTGCTGGGCCGGAGGATGGACCTCACCGAGGCCATCGTCAAGGTACTCGGTTCTTGTAGCTCGCTGTGGATGCTGAATATCTTCTGTCTTGGATTTATTTTGACCTTATTTGGATCTTGTCAGGACTCAAACACCAACGTCCTGGTCTTGGTTTTTGGTTTTATGTCTTTGAAAATGTCGTCATCGTCTTGTCTCTGAGGTCGTCTCCATATTCGTACTTTCTAAGAGCAGCTATCAAGTTTCCCTCTCAGTAGAAATGTAATCTTGTGTGCCCTGTGATTTATTATCTGTTCTGCTGCGTGAAACCGAACCAGCAGCCTCCAGTCGATGTAAATCTGAGGGTCAGGTTCCGCTGGAGATACAAAATCAATACAACGTTATCTGAGACACAGCGAGAGAGTGACATCATCTTCTTCTTCGCCACACATTTGACCTTCCAGCAAATAATGGCAGCATCTGTGATTTAGATATTGAACTTGGTCATGTTGCAATTTTGATAATATTGAAGCGTATTGCATTCACTTGATAAATTTATTTTTTGGTTTGTTTTTCGGAGTAATTTATTTTTTTGTCTGTTTTTTGGAATAATTATTTCTGTTTTTCTGAGTAATTTTTTTCCTGATTTTCTGAATATTTTTTTTTCTGTTTTTCGGACTAATTTTTTTCCTGAGTTTACGGAGCATTTGAAGATCCATTCATTCATTGAGAGCTCGACTTCATGGTTACAAACATGACCGACTTGTTCAGTTTAATCAAGTTTTACTTTGATCTGGGTTTAAGACACTGGGAGATAGTCCTGTCTTTAACTCATATAGATGGTATTATCATTAGTTTGTCAAGGCATGTATGCGCGGGCAGGAGTCACCATAGGTCCACGACATGGTCCACGGGAGAACGGGAGTCTGTTACAGGTTGGATGTTCTCGCGGGAGTTCGAAGTATCTCGATATTTCAGAAAAAAAATTACTCCGAAAAACAGAAATAATTATTCCAAAAAACAGACAAAAAATAAATTACTCAGAAAAACAGAAATAATTATTCTGAAAAACAGACAAAAAAATAAATTACTCCGAAAAACAGAAATAATTATTCCGAAAAACAGACAAAAAATAAATTACTCAGAAAAACAGAAATAATTATTCCAAAAAAACAGACAAAAAAATAAATTACTCAGAAAAACAGAAATAATTATTCCAAAAAACAGACAAAAAATAAATTACTCAGAAAAACAGAAATAATTATTCCAAAAAACAGACAAAAAATAAATTACTCAGAAAAACAGAAATAATTATTCCAAAAAACAGACAAAAAATAAATTACTCAGAAAAACAGAAATAATTATTCCAAAAAACAGACAAAAAATAAATTACTCAGAAAAACAGAAATAATTATTCCAAAAAACAGACAAAAAATAAATTACTCAGAAAAACAGAAATAATTATTCCAAAAAAAGACAAAAAATAAATTACTCAGAAAAACAGAAATAATTATTCCAAAAAAAAGACAAATAATAAATTACTCAGAAAAACAGAAATAATTATTCCAAAAAACAGACAAAAAATAAATTACTCAGAAAAACAGAAATAATTATTCCAAAAAAAGACAAAAAATAAATTACTCAGAAAAACAGAAATAATTATTCCAAAAAACAGACATAAAAAATTAATTACTCAGAAAAACAGAAATAATTATTCTGAAAAACAGACAAAAAAATTAATTACTCAGAAAAACAGAAATAATTATTCCAAAAAACAGACAAAAAATAAATTACTCAGAAAAACAGAAATAATTATTCCGAAAAACAGACAAAAAAATAAATTACTCAGAAAAACAGAAATAATTATTCCAAAAAACAGACAAAAAATAAATTACTCAGAAAAACAGAAATAATTATTCTGAAAAACAGACAAAAAAATAAATTACTCAGAAAAACAGAAATAATTATTCTGAAAAACAGACAAAAAATAAATTAATCAGAAAACCAGAAATAATTATTCCAAAAAACAGACAAAGAAAAAATTACTCAGAAAAACAGAAATAATTATTCCAAAAAAAAGGACAAAAAATAAATTACTCAGAAAAACAGAAATAATTATTCAAAAAAAAAGACAAAAAATAAATTACTCAGAAAAACAGAAATAATTATTCTGAAAAACAGACAAAAAAATAAATTACTCAGAAAAACAAACCAAAAAATAAATTTATCAAGTGAATGCAGTACGCTTCCGTAGCCTTACAGTCTTAAACATGCTAAATGAAGCATACATGATGCAGGAAAGACTCTCAGGGTCTCTTCTGGTCTGAATTAGCGGCAGGTTTACCTACAGCCTGATGAACGAGGTGTATTTTTGTGTATTGAACCTGCAGGTCTGAGTCCTCCCTCCTCCTCCATCTGTCCCCGTCACCTCTGACCGCTTGTGTTTGCCTGAGAGCCGCCCAGTTAATCCAATCAGCTCTAATTAATGACATGTTTAGGAAGTCAGAGACAAAAGGAGGAGGAGGAGTGGAGCGGCTCGCTCGTCCTTCTTAAAGCCAATCAGTGTTTTTTATTTATCTGTTTTGATTGATTGAGTTTCATTTGTGGGGTCTCAGAACTGGGAGCGCTGCGAGGCCGGACTCGCCGACAGCATGATGCAGCTGAAGGACATGAAGACCAGACTGAACCAGTCGATGCCAGACAGCGACGACGAGCTGCAGAGCGCCGAGAAATTCAACAAGGTACAAATCACAACACACGAAATGTGACTTATAACACAACATCCAGTGGAGACGCAGGGCGACACTGGAGGCAGCTGTCTGATTGGCTGAGTAAAGCCTGAGTGGGAGGAGCCTAAATAAGTTCAACAACACATCACACATTCATATTTAACAGACAGGTGTGAGATGGTTTGGATCTTCTAATCTAACTCTCAGCAAAAACATAAAATAAACGAGTTTCCTTGAAATTTCTTTAAGGTTTCAGGTGTTTACTCCAGTGTGCATTGTTCTGGGATTATTTTAAATCCCCCCCCAAACAAATGTGAAGCACTAGACGACAGGAAACAGACGTGTTGCCTTCAGGGACTTTAAGGAGAAAACAGACACTTAAAAGTTTCAAAGCCAAGTTTGAAACAGGTTTTTCTCGCCTCATCCTCTCTGACCCGTCACAGCCGTTAACCTCCCTCCCTCCCCTCCCCCTCCACTGTCACCCCTCCCCCGGCCCGGCCTGCAGCCCGTGGCCCATAATCCTCTCTGGGCGGGGAGAGAGAGAGATAGAGAGAGAGAGAGAGAGAGAGAAAAGAGAAAGGGGCCGGGCAGAGAGAGAGAGACATCAGTTGAGAGAGAGCGAGCTGTTGAGGGTGTTCCTGACGGTTTGTTGTGCCGGCCGGTGTGTTATGGTATGCAGGAGAACGAGGACTCCCTGGAGGACTGGGCCGAGAGCCTGACGGAGCTGAGCACCATGAAGACGGATCTGTCCCAGTACATCATCGCCGACGACGTCCTGCTGCTGCAGGAGCAGGTGGAGCACCTGCACTGCCAGTGGGAGGAACTCTGCCTCAAGGTTAGTCTGACGGGCTTCACACGCCCGACTCACCTCCTGATGGAGTCGCTCAGCTGCTCCTCCAATCACAAGCCCTGCTCAGACAAGATGCTTTGAGTTTTATTTTACTTTATTCCTTCTTTTAAACACAGAAAATATCTTCTTGGTTGGTTGCTTTACAGTTTAGGTATTCGATTTGGTTTCAAGTTTTAGATTAATAAGCAACTATTTTTAATAAATGACAAATCATTCTCTGATTCCAGCTCCTTAAATGTGAATATGTGCTGGTTTCCTCCTCTGGGACACTAAACTGAATGTCTTCATCGCTGGCTTTGGGAAACACTGATAGATTCGCTGATTTTGACCATTTTCTGACATTTTATAGACCAAACAGCTGATTGATTAATCTAGAAAACAGTCAACAGAGCATCTAAATGTGACAATAATCAGTAGTTTCAACCAAACATGACAGAGTCCGTCACAAGGTTTGCTAGCATCTTTGCTAAATTTGTCTTTGAGGTGCAGTTTCTCTTAAAGTGTCTCTAAGTTTGGAAGAACTCACCTCCTGATGGAGTCGCTCAGCTGCTCCTCCAATCACAGCCCTGCTCAGACAAGATGCTTAAAGTTTTATTTTACTTTATTCCTTCTTTTAAACACAGAAAATATCTTCTTGGTTGGTTCCTTTGTGGTTTAGGTGATGTTGACTTTTGACAATTGACGTTTGATGACGAATCGTTCTCTGATTCCAGCTCCTTAAATGTGAATATGTGCTGGTTTCCTCCTCTGGGACAGTAAACTGAATGTCTTTTGGGTTGTGGACAAAACATTTGCTGGCTTTGGGAAACACTGACATTTTATAGACCAAACAGCTGATCGATTAATCTAGAAAACAGTCAACAGATCAATTAAATGTGACAATAATCATTAGTTTCAACCAAACATGACAAGTACGACGAAACATGACAGAGTCAGTCACAAGGTTCGCTAGCATCTTTGCTAAATTTGTTTTTGAGGTGCAGTTTCCTTTTACAAGTCTCTTAAAGTTTGGAAAAATCCTCTTCTTGATAATATCTGACAGTTTCATGTTTATATTCTTTATCAGCTCGTTCCAGCTTCTCACTGAAGCTGCACAAAGTCAAATGTTTAACTCAAGACTGGTGTTAGGTTTCTCTTCAAACTTAAAATCTTTGTGAGTTTAAACGGTGTCTAGCTGCACAGCGTGAGTCCTGATGGTGGGACGGAAGGAAGAGTTTGTATTTTAAGTGTTAAGACGGATGAGAAAGACTCTCTACAAACTCTTTTCTCTGTGGGAAACTGTTCCTAATCTTTCTCTCGTGTTCCTTTGGGTCTAAAACACACAAACCAGGCTGTCGGGCTTCTGGCTGTGGAGGGTTAATCATTGAAGAGCGAACATGTGTCGCACACTTTGTGTTTTGTTGGTGACTGTGTGTGTTTTTATAGAGCGGCAGGTCAGCTGACACCATTCAGAGAGCGACGGTGTTGTAGGATCTTCTTTATTAAATCAAAGTTTGCAGCCATCACATCACATCTGCAGCTGAACCCGCTCACAGTTTCTTTGTCGTCCTCCTCTCATGACTGTTAAGCCGTTAATGAGGAGCTAAGTTAGTAAATCTTGTGAGTCCTTTTAGGGCGACTGAAGAGACCAACAGGTCTGAGTGTGTGTGTGTGTGGGGGGGTGAGGGGCATTGTGGGTATCGGGGGGGAACAGATGGTGACAGGAGAGAGATGTTGTAACGAGCTGAGAGGCTTCAGGAGGAAGAGCTTTGTATTGAAATGAGTTTTTTGTTGGGGGGGAGGGGAGTCACATGATCACTCTCACTTTTACTGTTACTGTTTGTGTTTGACTCACAGGTGAATCACACCACCTGTTCAAACTGTTGTTCTTCACTGGAGGTGGGAAAGTATTATTCTAAATACCTAATAAACGTAGATCACTGCAGCGATGCTCTTCAGCTCGACCGTCAGAAATTAGTCACGTCATGAAACGCTCCCCTCCACCGACACCGAGTTCGGGAAGTTCTTTAAGATTCTTAAACTTCACTGTCCAGGTGCTGTTGAGGTGTAATAGGTGAGCAGGGTTTGAACTTATTTTCTCCAAAGACTGTCCAAAAATACACGTCATTATCCTCATTTCTAACAGATGATTTGGATTTTCTTCTGCCTCACTCTGGGGCACAAAGCTGTAAATCAACGGAGCGAGTGACCTGATCTAGGATCAGATATCTGCACATGAAAGCAGAATCTGCAGCCAAAGGACAAGATTCCTGGTTTCTATTTATTGTCTGAGGAATATCGACCACTTATGTTTGAGCAGGTTTCAGTTGTATTCAGTCTTTTTCCATCGGCTTCGTTTGATGACCACTTAGTATTTTCCAGCTCCATTCTCGTGTCTTAAGATGCTAATCAGACGACAAACAAGAGATGCACAGAAGAAGAAGAAGAAGATTCCTGCTATTAGCTCAAATGAAATGAAACTGATGCGTGCATGTGTATCATTAATAAGACAGATTAGGCACACGCTTTAAGCATCTTAAAGTAATAAAGCTAATTTAATGTCTTTGTTTCAGGTGTCTCTGCGTAAACAGGAGATCGCGGATCGCCTGAACGCCTGGATCATCTTCAACGAGAAGAACAAGGAGCTGTGCGAGTGGCTGACGCAGATGGAGAACAAGGTGGCGCACAACTCCGACCTCAACATCGAGGAGATGGTGGAGAAGCTCAAGAAGGTGGGAGGCATTAATGCTGCTCGACACGTTTGCATGGCTGTAAATCCATCATCCTGCAGAGCTGATGATTGAAGTGAACCGTGTGAATGAGACACTCTATTTATTAGTTGATGAAAGATGGAGCCTCAGAAAGTTTCAAGGAGATTTCATTTGTTACCTGTGCGTCTCGGCAGAAGATTGATTTTAAAAATGTGGAAAATTTGAATGGGCTTTGGTTGAATTTAAGGATACGGGCAGACAAACATTTAACATTTTGATCAAATACAGATAATATATTTATAAGATTTAGTGCATGAGCTCTGTCGCTGTACAAAAGTTTGACACAGGAACAAGTTCACTTCTGTGGTCGTGTTTGTTTTGCCGTGTCACTCAGCTTCAGAAATTGAAAAAAGTTTCAAGGAGAGTTTTAAAAACGTAGAAAATTTGAATGGGCTTTGGTAGAATTTAAGGATACGGGCAGACAAACATTTAATCAGTTCTTGGTGCTTTGATTAAAAATATCAGGCACATTTATCCTATAATATATAAAACAGACATCAGAAAACAGTTTGACACTGTGTTTTGCCGTGTCACTGAGCCGCTCGGTGTCCGGGTGGTGGAGGTGGAGGTGCAGCAGGGACGGTCCGGGCTTTTCAAAAAAAGCTGTGAACTCCCTCCTGATTGTTAAAGAGCCGACAGCTGTTGGAGCCCCGGCGGCACCACGTGGGTTTGTTTTGTGTCGAGCTCGCAGCTCCTTTCATTCGTCACGGCGTGTGAGGCGGGAGAGCAGGGCAGTAAAGACCATCGCTCGTCTATAGAAACCAAACTTATTGCCCCGGCGGGGGGTTTGAACCCTTTCAGGCTCCGGGAGCTTTAAATTTAGTGTCCTGACGTGAAACACTCGACTCTTGGCGGGAGATTAGTTACTCTGGCAAACCTCCAAAAGTGAAAGGTGTCAACATTTATCTGTGGTTTTAGGTGAAGAGTTTGTTTTAATGTGGTTCATTTCTGATTGAACTTGTAGAAAGTTGTCGTAAAATTAAATGTTCCTTGAAAACGCTTTTAAAGTTGAACTGATTCTTGGTTTTAAATTGATATTAAAAGGTTTTTTTTGTCCTATTGAAGACATTAAAGTAGGGGTAAATTAAGCGAAAGGTGTCAACATTTACTTGTGGAGTTTGTTTAAGCTTACAGAAATTTTGATATGGTTCATTTCTGATTGAAACTGTAGAAAGTTGTCGTAAAATTAAATGTTCCTTGAAAACGCTTATAAAGTTGAACTGATTTGTGGTTTTAAATTGATTTATTTGTGGTTTTAGGTGAAGAGTTTGTTTTAATATGGTTCATTTCTGATTGAAATCCTAGAAAGTTGTCGTGAAATTAAACATGTTCCTTGAAAACGTTGATTCATGGTTTTAAATTAATATTAAAATGTTTTTATTTGTCCTATTTTGGACATTAAAGTGTCAGCCCCATGATAACACCACCAGTATGACATTTTAGTCACTCCTGTGGTTTGAAATGTGAACTTTCAGGTACTTATTCCGTGCTTTCCTCCACCAGGACTGTATGGAAGAGATCAACCTCTTCAGCGAGAATAAAACCCACCTGAAGCAGCTCGGAGAGCAACTCATCACGGCCAGCAACAAGACGAAGGAGACGGAGATCAACGACAAGCTGAAGGACGTCAACGACCGCTGGCAGCATCTGTTCGACCACATCGAGGCCCGGTAAGACGAGATCGCCCGATAACACGCTGCCTGAATATGAAACGTGGCCTGCTGAACCTGAGTCTGACCGGTTGTTGTTGACAGAGCTGAGCGTTGTTGGTTTCCCCTCCGAGAGCCCAGCTGTTCTTCTCCCGTGGCTGCAGATTAGAGTATAAAAGCCTCTGAGCCGACAGAGGATAGAGCGATATTGTTATTAATCCATAAATGCAAATCTCATTCCAGCACACAGAGGAGCTGCTGAAACGTCCAGCAGCCGCTTAGTGTCTCTTTATTGCCGAGCTGCACGAGTTGGAAACAACACAGTTCGCAAAAAAGTTTCTACACCCTTTTATTTTTCCTCTTCCTTAAGAAAGAGTTGATGCATTTAAAGGGATATTCCGGTGTAAGTTTAATCCATGGTCTAACACACCTTGACACCGAGTAAGACTCCCCCTCGAGAGGTCAAGTTAGCTGACCGCTAGCTTAGCTAGTTTTAGCAACCTCAGAAAAGACCGCACGATAACAATACACTGCAGCTTATGTCTCCAACTAGAAACCGCCATCAAAAAGCCACAATTAATGGTGAGAACAGCAGCAAACTTCAGCAACAGTACATGTACAGTCCCAGCACACAGTACGAAGCATCAAACATCTGCTAGCTTTGCTGGATTTGTATTAAAAACACAGCTCAACTCACCCTCTCCTCCAGCAGCCTGCCTGTGTGGGGAAGCCCTGACGAGTCGATTACCGAGTGCAGTAGATTTCTGCAGCTCAAGGATGAAAATGTCTGATTATTACTCCATTACTTCCGTTCTTTTCCCTGTCAGCTCTCGATAATAAGAACTGAGCGTTCCATGGAGTAATAATCAGACATTTTCATCCTTGAGCTGCAGAAATCTACTGCACTCAGTAAGTCGACTCGTCAGGCTTCCCACACAGGCAGGCTGCTGGAGGAGAGGGTGAGTTGTGCTGTGTTTTTAATACAAATCCAGCAAAGCTAGCAGATGTTTGATGCTTCGTACTGTGTGCTGGGACTGTACATGTACTGTTGCTGAAGTTTGCTCCTGTTCTCACCATTAATTGTGGCTTTTTGATGGCGGTTTCTAGTTGGAGACATAAGCTGCAGTGTATTGTTATCGTGCGGTCTTTTCTGAGGTTGCTAAAACTAGCTAAGCTAGCGGTCAGCTAACTTGACCTCTCGAGGGGGAGTCTTACTCGGTGTCAAGGTGTGTTAGACCATGGATTAAACTTACACCGGAATATCCCTTTAAAAAAGAGTTGATGCATTTAAGCAGATGGAAACAAACTTCCATGTGATTCCAGGGTTTTAAAAAGGGAAAGACAGTGATGAATTGGATCGTGGCTGTATTTCCTCATTAGCAGGGAGCACGACCCGACAATAAAAAGTCCCACACTCGATCTCTTCACACTCTCCTGTCAATCACAGCGCGACTAATGGCTTCGCTGTTGAACCGACGCCGTCGTGCGAATCTTCAAACCGGAGTCTGTTTTGGTTTGAATGTTCTGAGTTTGTGGGTAATTACGTGTCCTCGCCGCTAACAAGGTTGATCTCAGACACATGTATCATGCATTAGCCGAGGGTTTTTTTGTGCCCTCTGCTTTCCCGTCGTCAAACAGAACGGTAATTATCATCGTCCGTGTGCTTCGCTGAGCGGATGCAGGGTGGCGGAGTTCGACACAACAATTACTGCCACATCTCTCGGGAACAACAGGGCAGCGAGTTTGAACCGGCGCCTCATAATTACCTGTTTTTCGACCTTTTAGAGGACTCGTCGATGGCAGGTTCATGAAATACACCGAGCTGAGTCAAGCTGAGCGGTGGAATGTTGTCTCGGGGCCAGATGGGTTAAACCAATCCGGGTGGAGGGGGTGGAGGTGACTTATCCTCCATGAGAGCGACTGACTTAGATCTGCCATATGGTGACTGCTCAGCGAGCGAGGCTGCTCTGTCTATTGTCAGGCTGCGAGCCTCTTCACATTTTGTTTTCACGTTGAATTCATCTAACTCAACGTGTATAAGAGACATATAGACATAATATACATAGACGCCTCATGAGGTGCTGGAACGTAATCCAGCATCGCCGCCATATTGGATGGGTCTCCTCACTCTAGGCTGGCACCAGAGTTAACGGAAAGTGAGCAACTATGCCTGTATTTTGTGCAGTTTACGGTTGAAATAACCGGCGCAGTACTGTTACCAGATCGCATGGGATTACCTTCCACAAGTAAGATTAAAAACTAAACTAACTAAAGCTCTGCCGTTTGTAACAAACCAAACCGTGTGAAAATCCGGTAAAAATTCGGGGAGTTATGATGATTATTGTATGATTCCTAAGTAGAAAGAAATACAGGGGGCACATTAGAGACCCATCCAAGATGGCGGCCGCGCTGATACGTCAGCTCCAGTAGGCAGCGTCAGTCTATGAGGCGTCTACGTATATTATGTCTATGGTCTCGACCTCTACAAGTCTCGAGTCTGTAGCCGTTTTTATTCTGGGCAGTAAGCCACCAATCTGCCTCCTTTTGGCGGCTCGCTCCGCAGATTTAGACAGAAGGCGGCAAATTGGTGGTCTGTTTTGTTCCACCAGTTTTCCCCTCGGAGGGTAACGTTACACTTCATTTGCGCCTCCATTGCTGTGTAAATCCGAGGCGGCAATGTGGTGGCAAATGCTGAGATGGGCGGAGGTGTGGATGACGTGCACTGCTGCGCACCCACAGCCGGGAGTTTTAAAACCAGGAAACAGCTGATCACAGCAGTCAGTTCGTCACTTCATCCACGAAGATGAGCAGCTGGAAAGCCGCTGAGATCCGGGAGATGCTAGCGTCTCCTCGCTCTCTGTAGCTGTCTTGGTTGTCCGCTTGTTGTTGTCAGCGGCGAGCTGATAGCGGTCGCTACTTTCAAGCTAAAAGCCCCCCGCTAAGAACCCAGTTCTAAACTCCGATGGGGTGCAATGTAAAGCTCTTACTTTGAAGACAAATTCGACCTGCTTCTCTTCACGCCCAACTTCCTGCTTCACGTCACGTCACATGTTGACGCCTACCAGAGGAGGAAAAGTGGAGGCTGTTTGGAAAAGGAGGAATATTACACCTCCCTTTTAGACAGACAAGGAGGCACATTGCAGCCTTTACCTTGCTGCAGATGTGCCACCTTTTCTATCTAAAAGGGGCTAATGTTGAGCGTGTGATGGACAAACTCCATCCTCGCTGACCGCCTGATCAGTTCTGTGCATGTGCAAGTCTCAACAGAGATGCACGATGCCGTACTTGTTAGCCTCTTTCATCATCAGCTCTGGAGAAAATGATTTTGGTGTTAACTTCACTGTATCTGCAGACAGGACTTAGTAAGCTGTTGTGTGGAGGGTGAAGGTCTCTATCACGACGAACAGAGATGAGCCCTCTGTCTTTAACAACAGACGGGGGACCAGAGAGCAGAGGGAGCGTGACACACAATAGAGGATTTGCCCTCCTCACCCCTCCTCTCCCCTCGGCTGCCTCCCCCCACCCACCCGTCCCCTCAGGGACTGACCAGCATAACGAGGCTAAGCCCGTTAATGAGCCGCCGCTGAGGCACGAGCCTCGTGTCTGTGCTGGAATGTGCCGTTGTCACACTGTTGATTCAGATTTTATTAGACCACAGAAGATAGTTGTTTCTGTGTGTGTGCGTGTCAGCTCATCCCAAACGGGTCGAGAGGGGTCGAGGGCTCGGTGCAGGTCCAGTTCTTCTGCACCAACTGATGGAAACCATCTCTCCGTGGTTTGTGCACTGGAGATTTTAACTGTTGGAACAGGAAGAGACCCTCCTGAGATGCTGACACAAAGTTGGAAGAACACGACGGTCTAAAGGATTATTGTGTTCAGATTTCTCTTCACTGAAACTAAGACGCCAAACAAGGAAAAACAGCCGCAGACCAAAGACTGTGGACATATTAATCATCATCCCGACAGCCAAAACCCCTTTGTGGGATTTGAGGCTCAGGATCTCCTGTTGCAGACGACAGCGAGGGCTGAACTAAGCTGATAAACATGAGGAGTGTCTCTCCTCAAGCTGCTTAACATGATCAGGAAACCTTTTCAACATTGACACGTTCGCGTTGTTCGCTCCTCATCGGAGCAGTTTGGGGTTCAGGTCAGGGATGAAGTAAGATTATTCAGAGTTAGTGTTGGTGTGAAGGGGAAAAAATAGAGACGGGGCTCAAAATAGCTTTGTAGATCGATGGGTTTCAGCCTCCACTTAACCCCCGAGACGAGACTAATCCACCCAGGACACACCCCGACTCTCTGAGCCAATGAGACCGGAGTTAAGGATCTGATGATTTTCCCAGATCTGATTCACAGTGAATATCAAACATTTATACCACCAAGCCACTTTTAATAGCTGAAAGTTGAACTGGAACATCCAAAGATGCAGAGCCAGACCCTCCGGAGGAATAAACACCCAGATTCTGCCATGTTTTGGAGCCGTTTACCGACCCAGCTCCGAGACTTTTTAACTTTTGGGATTAAAAAGTGGATTTATCATCCCTCCTGTTTATCAGCCTGACTGCAGCAGTGATCCTCACTCATGTTTTCAGAGAACCAGGGTTACGTCTGTCACCCAAAGCTATGGTCTGTTCCTTAAAGGTCCACTGTGTCGTGTTTTAAGTAATTTATGACCTCAAATCAGCGTCTTCATTCATAAATAAGTCCTCATTGGTGTAAAATGATCTCTGCCAACAATCTCACTTCTCCTCCTGAGGGAAGAATCACACATTGTGACGTGAAGCAGGAAGTTGGGCGTGAAGAGAAGCAGGGCAGTTTCTGCTTTTCTCCCAGAATCCTCTTCCCGTTTAACATTGGGGCTTATGGGGCAGTTGCTGGAGTTTGTGTCGGTTCAGACGCAGATAATTCAAAAACCGTACATCCTCCCGATAAAGTGGACACGTTGCCAGACAGAAGACAAGTGTGGCTACGTTCTTGGAAAATATCACTATTGTAGTGTGAAATCTGTGGCTAGGATCGTCATCTAAAGAAACATTTTCGGAGAGTTTTTCAGGCTCCCCCACTCTGCCAGTTGGTGCTGCACGAACATTCCGCAATACACACACATTGAAAATCCTGAATTTTTTGGAAATCACTCACGATCAATTAAGGGTCACCGTTCAAAAACTAAACATCGTAGAAAGAAAGTTCAAATACAACTCAAATAGATAAGACTTGTGCCTACATTTTAAAGTTTGAATGGTGTCTCTAGGTCAAAGTCTGCCAGAGCAGGAGATGTTTGAAAAACGTCAATGATTTTGCGACTTTTTTGACCCCGTCCCATTCATTCCTTATGGGAAGTTTTTCATACGGAGGCTTCCATGTCCTTCCGCTCTATAAAAAACGATGAGCTGGTGAGAGGGACAAAAAGCTCTACGTGGTACAGATAAGGCTAAAGGCGTTTTCACTCAGAGCCAGCGTGACTGTGGAACGGAGAAGGAGCTTAGCCAGACGCGCTCGTCAGCTGCAGTTTGAAGTCTGTTTGAAATAACGTACCTCATCACCCGAAACTAAACTTGATGAAGTGCTGTTTGAAGACATGTTGTTGTCACAGCTTCTTGAATCTTGACACATCCCGCCTGCCGTAGTTCCAACAGGCTGCAACGCACGTTTGAAAACGCGAGGCGCTAGAGAGCAGTATTCGTTTGGATGCAGAATAACATTTAACCACGAGATGGGAGAAATAATTCCTCATACAGACATTTCACCTCTTAAATCAGCTTCTCTTATTCTATAACCGTGTCCATTCACTACGTCAGTGATGTCAGCGGTTGGTCCTGCAGCAGTGTGTCACATGTTTGTAGAAGCGTTGGGAGGAGCTGACTCAGAGTCAGTGATGACTGCAGCATCCCTCTGCCTTTGTCCGCATCTCGCCTCACTAACTTGCGGCAGATGACTGCTGAGGCTGGACTTGCGGAGGGATTAGACTCGTTGACACTGGCCCGCTGCTCGTCCTTTGTCCCCCGAAACAAACCGGGCGCTCCGTCAGCCGGCGCAGCAGCTGCCGTCTGCTGACACCAGCCTTTGTGCCGAGCGGGCCCTCGGCCTCCGGGGGCCTCCTGAGGGCCACCATCCTCTCTGCTCATTGTCTGGAGGAGATGCACGCGGGGCAGATGTTTGTCTTTAAAACACAACCTCCCTCCTCCTCCTCCTCCTCCTCCTCCTCCTCCTCCTCCTCCTCGTCCTCCTCCTCCTCCTCCTCTTCCTCCTCCTCCTCCTCCTCCTCCTCCTCCTCCTCGTCCTCCTCCTCCTCCTCCTCCTCGTCCTCCTCCTCCTCCTCCTCGTCCTCCTCCTCCTCGTCCTCCTCCTCCTCGTCCTCCTCCTCCTCCTCCTCCTCCTCCTCCTCCTCCTCCTCGTCCTCTTCCTCCTCGTCCTCCTCCTCCTCGTCCTCCTCCTCCTCCTCCTCCTCCTCGTCCTCCTCCTCTTCCTCCTCGTCCTCCTCCTCGTCCTCCTCCTCCTCCTCGTCCTCCTCCTCCTCCTCCTCCTCCTCCTCCTCCTCCTCGTCCTCCTCCTCCTCCTCCTCGTCCTCCTCCTCGTCCTCCTCCTCCTCCTCCTCCTCCTCCTCCTCCTCCTCCTCGTCCTCCTCCTCCTCCTCCTCCTCGTCCTCCTCCTCCTCCTCCTCCTCCTCCTCCTCCTCCTCCTCCTCCTCCTCCTCCTCCTCCTCCTCCTCCTCCTCGTCCTCCTCCTCCTCCTCCTCCTCCTCCTCCTCCTCCTCCTCCTCCTCCTCCTCGTCCTCCTCCTCCTCCTCCTCCTCCTCCTCCTCCTCGTCCTCCTCGTCCTCGTCCTCCTCCTTCGTCCTCCTCCTCCTCCTCCTCCTCGTCCTCCTCATCCTCCTCCTCCTCCTCCTCCTCCTCGTCCTCCTCCTCCTCCTCCTCCTCCTCGTCCTCCTCCTCCTCCTCCTCGTCCTCCTCCTCCTCCTCTCGTCCTCCTCGTCCTCCTCCTCCTCCTCCTCCTCGTCCTCCTCCTCCTCCTCGTCCTCCTCGTCCTCCTCATCCTCCTCGTCCTCCTCCTCCTCCTCGTCCTCCTCCTCCTCCTCCTCCTCCTCGTCCTCCTCCTCCTCCTCGTCCTCCTCCGTCCTCCTCCTCCTCCTCCTCGTCCTCCTCCTCCTCCTCGTCCTCGTCCTCCTCCTCCGTCCTCCTCCGTCCTCCTCCTCCTCCTCGTCCTCCTCCTCCTCCTCCTCGTCCTCCTCCTCCTCGTCCTCCGTCCTCCTCCGTCCTCCTCCTCCTCCTCGTCCTCCTCCTCCTCGTCCTCCTCGTCCTCCTCCTCCTCCGTCCTCCTCCTCCTCGTCCTCCTCCTCCTCGTCCTCCTCCTCCTCCTCCGTCCTCCTCCTCGTCCTCCTCCTCGTCCTCGTCCTCCTCCTCCGTCCTCCTCGTCCTCCTCCTCCTCCTCATCCTCGTCCTCCTCGTCCTCCTCGTCCTTCTCCTCCTCATCCTCCTCCTCGTCCTCTTCGTCCTCCTCTTCCTCCTCCTCCTCCTCCTCCTCCTCGTCCTCCTCCTCCTCCTCCTCCTCCTCCTCCTCCTCCTCCTCCTCCTCACACCTGTTACAGCTCATGTACTTCTTTCATGGTCCCACAGTTTGACGAGTCGTTAATTTCAAGTGGAGCTTTTACTTTTTATTTAGCGTCGTGTTGTTTGACAGATAAATTGTCACATAAAATCAACACAGGACTCGATTACAACCCTTTCGACTGGCTGTTTAGGCTTTTTTCAGGTGGTCGTCATGGTGATAGAGGCTCACTTCTCGTGTCTCGGTTACGGCAGTGATTTGTTAAGTTTGAACAAGGAGATTTGGAGTCGCCTGAGTCAGTGTGGCAGTAAAGTTGAATTATAGCTGTGTGTGTTTTTGGGCCTTTAGTTTTCAAGCTTTTCTGTGATTCCTGTGTGTTTGTGTATTAATTGTCTTTCTTTTTACACAAAGCCCGGGTTCTGCTGTCAGTCCGTGACAGGTGAAACCGGCGGTTTTATGGACTCCACGTCTGAAAAGCTCTTTAGATTTCTGTTTTATTTCCTCGAACCTTTTTGTCTGTTTCTGTGTGTCCTGTAATACGTTACTTGTTCTTGGCTGGCTGGTTTTTATTTGAAATGCAGACGGAGGTTCCCCGCTGGGTTTGTCTGTGTCGGCGGTAACGTCCGGTAACATCGGCTGACAGCTGCACCTGTAATCAGCTCAGAGCCTGGACTGATTTTAATGGGCTTCTGTTGCTTTGTCTCTGATTGTGCCAGTCGTAAAGTGAACTGATCTACTCAAATATGGTCTTTAATTAAGCAGAAGTATATCAGTGCTGCTTCCAGCCTCTTAAATATGAACATCTGCTGCTTTTCTCTGTTTTATATCATTATAACTTTCACATTTTGGGGTTTTGGACAATTTGTTCCTCTAAACAAGCATCTCTATGAACTCACTTTTCAATTATAACGATCAGTGTTAGTCGAGCTCCTGCTGTGTATCCTTGAGTGAACCTGTTCCTGCATCCAGATGTGAGGAGGAGGGGACTACAGAGGAGGGAGGGAGGTGTGGAGGAAGAGGAGGAGGAGGAGGAGGGGAGGAGGGGGGGCAGTACTTGCTAGCGGATGAGCCACCGCCATGGAGTAGCCTCCTCACCAGCCCGTAAGTACCTCTCGTGCTGATTCCGAGACCTCGTCGCGCCCCGACGAGTCTGAGGAGGCAGACGGGTGCGAGGGGAGCAGATCGGGTGTTTTGTTGTGATGAGAAAGAGGAGGAGAAGGAGGAGGAGGAGGAGGAGGTGGTGGTGGAGACGGGGCGAGCAGGAGCAGAGGGGGATGGGCTGAGCTTTGTCGATGCACGCAGAGTCATTCACAGCTAATTCAGTTCAGACGGCAGCTCCGGTCGTCTCGTTGTGTGTGTGTGTGTGTGTGTGTGTGTGTGTGTGATGGTATTTAAGCGAGGTGGCATCTCGGACAGCAGGTGTGTGTGTGTGTGTGTGTGTGTGTGTGTGTGTGTGTGTGTGTGTTAGCCTGTACATGTCTGTCTCTGATCGCAGCAGCATGTCACGGATGTTGTTCTCCGCCCCTCCGTCTCCAGCTACATCCTCATGTACTGTGGAGACGTGCAGCCTGCAGCTCACACCTGCACACACACATCTGCATGCACACACACACAAACACACAAACATGCATGCAGCTGCGTCAGGAGGCAGGAGGCAGGACGGCAGCAGTCGGCTCCTGCAGCGTCAGCATCTTGAATTGATGATTATGGAAATCAGAGAGCAGTTTTCAGTGACGGTCGGGTGGAAGCTGCTCGTTGCTGCTGTGTTGCATCATTCGGCCGTGCTGACGCCTCGAACAGCGTCTGAACGAGCATGAAACCTGCACACACAGATGGAAAGAGCGTGAAAATATACATCTGTCCGTCTGTTTAACACAACCTGCTGCCTCCTGCACATCAGGATGCACACGACAGAATATTTCTGTCCTGTGAGACTCGTGTTTCTCTGAGTTTGGTGATTTTTTTACATCTTCAGAGCAGCGAGAGGAAAACATGCAGCTTTGTAGGAGGATCAGAAGATCCCACTGTTGTTGAGTGGTTTTGGTCTGGGGGGCGATTTACACTGGACAGCAAAACTGATTGAAAACCAGAATTTGCCTTGTTGGCTGCTTTCTGACTCGTGTCATGACATCCATGCTGTCAGTCCGAAAGGTGCTGAAAAATCCTTCTCATCAAGTAGTTCGCATTTAAAAAGACATTTGAAACAGTTTCTTTTGAAAAACATGATGTATTTCATATAAAAGAAGTTATATTAAGGGTTGATTTTATACATTTTTGTGATCATATTTGAGTTTTCTGGCAAAAAGGGAAGAGTTAGTAACCAAAACAAAATAAACACCAACAAAAGAACATCACTTTCAGTCAAACTGAGCCAAAATGTCACTATCTGTGTAGCATTTTGTCTCCAACACCAGGTTTAACTTCCTCTTTGACAGATGTTGAGAGAACTTTTTTTGTGCTTAGAGTGGAAATATCATCCAATATGATCCGACTGCAGATAAACCGTTAACAGTATCGAGCTCTACTCAGTGAACATGACGGTGCAGCGTGGTGCTGCCGTGTGCAGCAGAATGAAGTGATGTAGGTCAGCGACCTGCGAGCCGAGCTGGAATGCAGCCTCTCTCCCAGACAACAGTCAGATGTAGGTCAGCCTGCAGCTCCGCTATAAAGGCTGCCGTTGTGTCACACGTGAGAGCGACGGCGGCGCTTCCCACATTCTGACGAGCTGTAGTGCAGCAACAACAGGCTGACGTGTGATTCTCAGTGTGGACGGTCGTGTTCAACACGTCTGATCTGTGAAGGTTTCGTTCACGCTGCATCTTGAGGTGAATATTTTTGAGGCGTCCTGCAGATCTGATGTGTCGCTGCACAGGATTCCATCTGCACGAGACAGAAACACCGGAGAAGGTTTATTTTAATACTGAAATCTGAAGTTTTTAATTGTTTTCATGATAGAAACAAGATCTTGGATTGTTTACAGACCTGAGTCTTTCTGTGTTCAGTGTGACAAGCTTCATACAAAGTCTTGAAAGTTTGGAAAATGTTTATTTTTAACCTTCATATATTCAAAGTTAGGACTTTGCTTGAATTTAAATATATAGTCCTTAAAGAATTATACATTTCTCAACATAATCTGGTGTTTTATCGACACAACCAGTCAACCAAACACTGTCTGAAATCTGGAACATGAAACGTTTGTTGTTTCCTCGCAGCGAAATGAGAAGAAATTAAATAACTGTGATCAAATCGAATCAATATGATCAACTGGTAACATAAACAAAGTGACTCTGATGTGATTAGGACAGAAATAAGTAGAGATCAGAGCCCGATCGATCGATCTGTTGGACGATTTTATCAGCAGATATCAGCGAAATGAGAAGAAAAAGTGACTCCGATCGACTCCGATGTGATTATAAAGGCTTTGAGGCTGGAAATTGTTGAGCTGCTTTCTAGGATAAGAGTTCAGAGATAGGATGAGGCCTTATTGATTCCCAAGAGGGGAAATTTGGCAGCACAAGGACAGAAATAAGTAGAGATCAGAGCCCGATCGATATATCTGTTGGACGATTTTATCAGCAGATCACAGAGACACAGTATCGGCATATATGTTGTCAGATAGCGACGATATAAAAACCTGTTTATTCTTATAAGACATGATGAAGAGATCAACCTGCCTCCATTACAAGTTTTTGATAACCACACATATATTTATGATATAAGTTGTCCTAGAACTTAAAAGTATTTACACCTGCTGATCTTCAAAACGTTACGTAGAAGAGAAACAGGAGGTACGTTCAGGTAAAACGATCTCTGACCGTTGAATCTCCAGCGACACCTTCCGTAACGCGACTTTCTCTCTCTCTGCAGGGTGAGGAAGCTGAAGGAGACGCTGGTGACGGTGCAGCAGCTCGATAAGAACATGAGCAACCTGCGGACGTGGCTGTCTCGCATCGAGGCGGAGCTGGCCAAGCCGGTCGTCTACAACGTGTGCCACGGCGACGAGATCCAGAGGAAGCTGGCCGAGCAGCAGGTGGGCCGAAAGTTTTAAACGCGTCTGAAGTGTCAAACCTGCTGAATAATAAGTCGGCAGCTTTTGTCAGTTCACCATCTCAGAAAGCTGAAGGTGGACACGACAGGGCACTTTGAGGAAGTACCTTACTCACTGCGGCCTGCTTTTAAACCCTTTATGCTGCTGCCACCCTGTCGCGGTCAACAGCGTAATAGCACAAGAGTCGAGTAATGTGCGCCGCAAAGTAAAATCCCAGCACGCCGCTGGACGGAGGAGGAAGCCGCCACACTGGGCTAAGAGACGGTAAATGCGCTGAGAGCCGAGCAGCCCGAGGGGAGGAAATTGATTTTATTCTGTTAATCCATCTGTAGTCCACTCCGCCGCTACTTTACCAACAGAAGGGAAGTGTCTGGCAGGAGAGGAAGCGGAAGGATCGACAGGTTCAGAGTCCTTTTCAGCGCCGTTGAAGTAACCACCCTCAGAAAGCAAATTGTGTGTCGACACAGGATGGAAGAAAATGGGCGAATTTGCAATAATCACAGAAAAATATAAGTTTTTGGTGAAAGCTTCTTTGTCAAACCAGGTGAACGTAGAGGCCTTTCACACGACGCAGACAGATCCACCCTGTCGCTTAAATCATCCATCCATCCATCCATCCATTTGTCCATCCATCCATCCATCCATCCATACATTTGTCCATCCATCCATCCATCCATCAATTCATCCATCCATCCATCAATCCATCAATTCATCCATCCATCCCTTTGTCCATCCATCAATTCATCTGTCCATCCATCCATCAATTCATCCATCCATCCATCCATCCATCAATTCATCCATCCATCAGTTCATCCATCCATCAATTCATCCATCCATCAGTTCATCCATCCATCCATCCGTCCTGTTTCTGACAACAAATGAAATCCAGAGAACAGAACCTCCTCAGGATCTAAACCTGCTCCTCTCTTTGACAAACTTCATGTGTAAATTCAAACATCTTTCATGAAAGTTTCCAACTGAATCAGCTTCTGTTTTGCAGAATATTGCGCTTCTTTTTGTTCTGGTTGAGTTCTCAGGAAAATATAAGTTTTGGTGAAAGCTTCAGATCCACCCTGTCGTTTAAATCAAATCTGACAGCACTATCCTGAGAATCTCTGATTTTGAATTTCTGAAAGATACTTGATTGTCGATATTAGCGTCAGTCTTCGTTGACCTTTTGAACTTTGTGTTGACGAACTCTTAAAACTCTCTTTAACACCACAGCGACCGTGACCGCGGTTTCTTAACGTCTCCGATGACTCGTTGCCTTTCTGAGAAGCTCAACGGTTTCTAAAGTTTGAAAGTGCTCCACTCTGCCAAAAACATGTCACCAAAAAAAAGCTCCTGACAGTTAGAAATGGCTTCCTGTCCAGAGGCTTTTGTGAATAACCACAGGTTCCAGGAGACGTTGGGTTACATTTAGCGGACGCTTTTGTCCAAAGCGACGTACAAATTCATACACTGGTGACAGAGGCTGCCATGCAAGCTGCCAACTGTTCATCAGGAGCAATATCTTGCTCAAGGACACTTGGACATGCAGCTCGGTCGAACCAGCGACCTTCTGATTACTAGAGGACCCTGAGCCGGGTTAGTTCTTGTTCTGGTTGTATGATGGAGCACGGATGCATTAAAATCACAGAACATTTAGGATGTAAGAAGCTGCTCCTCGCTCCGATGATCTCGTGCTCGTTGTATTTTTCTGTAAATGAAGGAAAAAGCTTACACCTGAACACCGCAAGAAATAAATAGTGGGTGAAAGGGGAGCAGATTTGTTAAAAGTGAGGAAGGAGTGGAGCGCCGCGGCGGCTGAAAGAGACGGTCCCCTCAGAAAAAGGCTGCAGCTCGCACCATTAGCGGATGAGGGACGGCTGAAATGGCTCCTGTGTGGATGGGCTCTTTAAGCTTTCAGCCGTCGCCGTGGCAACCCAGAGAGTGGTAACTTCGAACAAACGAGCGTCGACACAAAGTGCTGTCAGGCTTCCAAAAAAAAAAAAGCCCCCCGGATGACTCTGTGGCTGACAGAAAACCATTTAGACCGAGCTGTAGAGGTTTCTGTCGACGAGGCCCAAAATGAAGCTCCACGCTAACGCTAGCAGTTGACTTTGTGTGCTGTACGTTACGTTATACTCACCATCGGAGTAATGTCACTGACAATTATACAACAAGTAGTTCCGACCGAGCAATCTGATTGGTCAACAACACATTTTGACCGTGCTCAAATCAGCATGACAGCAGCCTGACTCATTACTCAGAGTATCACTCCGCCAAGTCTGTGACATCATTGTATCTCCATGGCAACATCGTAACTGTCAGAGCTTGAGCAGGAAACGGGGAAACATAAGCTACAAAATGGATCGGTTTGTTGTTAATTTTGATTTATTTTGCGGTCTCAGTTTGGATGAATGGATGGAGGAAGATGAGAAGAACCAAATGACAAAAAAGGAAAGATTTGTGGTAAATAAAGTGATAAATCTGGAACTTCTCTGTTCTTTATTATTAGATAATAATAAGATAAAGATGAAACAAGTCCGAGCTGAGTATTTTAGAGACACTATTGTTTTATAAAAAATATATATATATAAAAAAATCAACACCTTTGTTATAACTTGGGCGATAAAAATAAGCATTTTCTGTTTATCTGTGCAGTATTGATTTAGGTCGGGAAATTCCGAGACGGCGATAAAAGATTAACGTCAGCTCAGAGTTCACTCATCCTTTCCGTTGCTAGGTCGTTACTATGGGTCGGACTACTTGCTGTAGTGGTAAACTACGTTCCATTACACATAAGAGTAACTGACGGGACTGATTTTGTTTCAGTTATTAGTCAGACCCCATGTGTTTCCATGGAAACGCGACGCACACTCGCAAAAAACTTTAAAATTTGAGATCAAATTGTCCGTCAACGTGGATATATTTTGAGTATACATTTTATTTTTGTTGGTATTAGTTGTATAATCGCAATATTACCCTCCTGACCGCATCACTGTCGTGCTCAAACCCTCTCGGGTAATATTGCTTAATTAACCTGCACGAGAAGATCACGCTGTTCTGTTCGGCCCGCAGGATCTGCAGCGGGACATCGAGAAGCACACGGAGAGCGTGGCGTCGGTGCTGACGCTGTGCGACGTCCTGCTCCACGATGCCGACGCCTGCGGCAGCGACTCGGAGAACGACTCCATCCAGCAGACGACCCGCAGCCTGGACCGCCGCTGGAGGAACATCTGCGCCATGTCCATGGAGAGGAGGATGAGGTGAGCGCTCAGAGACACGAACTGACGTAACAAACAGAAATCTTACAATAAAATCTGTATTCTTAAGAGAACTGATCTCCTCTGTTGTTGTCAGGATCGAGGAGACCTGGCGTCTCTGGTGTAAGTTCCTGGACGACTTCTCTCGCTTCGAAGACTGGCTGAAGACATCTGAGCTCACGGCGGCCAACCCGGACTCTGCCGACGTCCTCTACACCAGCGCCAAGGAGGAGCTGAAGAAGTTCGAGGTCAGAAAATAAATCTTTCTCTCTCAGAATACTGGAAAAACACGACTGAAGATGCTGAATGTCTCGGTGGAGCGTCAGGTTCAGGTGTGCTGTTGCCGTGGACACACAGGTTAACCTCTGATGTGTCGGCCAGGATTAGAAAACTAAGATTAGAGTCTGTTAATCTGGTCTCCATGGCAACAAGGATTCAGTGTTGATGGTGTCTCTAACTCCAAACACACACACACACATCCTCCTGTGGAGGACCAGTGACCTACATACTGCAGTGGAGCTGTGAGCAGCGTGATGGTGACGACCAGGTTCAGATCCACAGAGTGACTGGAAAAGGCTGTTAATCCTCCTGATCCATCTGTTAATCCATCAATTCATCCATCCATCCATCAGTTTATCCATCCAGCCATCCATCAGTTCATCCATCCATCCATCAATTCATCCATCCATCCATCCATCAGTTCATCCATCCATCCATCCATCCATTATCCATTATCCATGGATGAATTGATGGATGCATCAATTCATCCATCCATCCGTGTATCCATCCATCCATCCATCATCCATCCATCCATCCATCAATCCATCCATCCATCCATCCATCAATTCAGTCCATCCATCCATCCATCCATCCATCCATCCATCCATCAATTCATCCATCCATCCATCCTACATCAATTCATCCATCAGTCCGTCCATCCATCCATTAATCCATCCATCCATCATCCATCAATTCATCCATCCATCCATCCTCATCAATTCATCCATCAAATCCATCCATCCATTCATCCATCCATCAATTCATCCATCCATCCATCCATCAATTCATCCATCCATCAATTCATCCATTTATCCATCCATCCATCATTCATCCATCCATCCATCAATTCATCCATCCATCCATTCATCCATCCATCCATCCATCATCCATCCATCCATCAATTCATCCATCCATCCATCCATCAATTCATCCATCATCCATCCATCCATCAATTTATCAGTCCGTCCATCATTGTTCTATGTTTGCGACTGAGTCTTTGATAAATACAGTTTTTTATTCTTTCAACATCATTTTTCACAAACACAAGATGCCTCCATCATCCTGATACTTATTGATGAACCAGACTGACTCCGGTTCAGTCTGGAGTCGACTCTGACAGAGTTTCTTTCTTTATTTCAAGTTCATATCACTTTTAAAACCAGTGAACTGAACTTCTCAGGATCTAAACCTGCTCCTCTCTTTGACAAACTTCATGTGTAAATTCGAACATCTTTCATGAAAGTTTCCAACTGAATCAGCTTCTGTTCTGTTATTTTGTTCTGGTTGAGTTCTGTTCATGTTTCCCTTCGTGTCCTGCTCCACATCTTCTCGTTACGTGAAATATCTGCATCACGTTCACCGCTATCTCTTCATTCATGTCGTCCTCTCAGGCGTTCCAGCGGCAGGTCCACGAGCGTCTCACTCAGCTGGAGCTGGTCAACAAACAGTACCGCCGTCTGGCCCGGGAGAACCGAACCGACGCCGCCAGCAAGCTGAAAGTCATGGTCCACGAGGGGAACCAGAGGTGGGACAGCCTGCAGAGGAGGGTGGCCGCCGTCCTGCGCAGACTGAAGGTGAGGCGGGGCGGTCCGGAACGTAAAACGAGCAGAACCACAGTCAGAGAGCAAACATCAGCGTGTGTCGGACCTCTCCGAGCTGATCTGTGCTGCGTCTTCCCGCTCGGCTCGCTAAGCCGCCGGGATTTAGGTCACCTCTCAGACGTGACGAGGCACGAGGCGTCACGTTGGCAGGAAGCCGGTTTCATGTGGCGGCGAGCAGATGGAGCGTGTTTATGTTGCTTTATAAAGGTTTCATGTGATCGAGGAAGCCTGATCGCTGATTGGTGCCGGCTGACCTCCGAGGGCTCAGTCACTATAAGCCACGTTCACATCAGCAGAGGGTCAACGGTGCTTAGTGCCGAGAGCAGGAATATACAGTCGGAGGGGTTAATACCCAGAGCGGAGTGGAAAATGACTCAGGCGCTGTTTTCATCCAGTGTTTGTTCTGTCTGATGTTTCCTCTGTGAGACAAACCTTTACTGTCGAGTTTCCACAAACGATAATTTGACCTTCCTTGTTGATTTCATGTTTGTGGTTCTTGTTTTCATCCGATCATGTTAGGGAGGATCAATTTGGTTTGGTTCTGGGTCGCTGGAAATGCAGAGAACAAGGAGCTAAAGGTTCCTCACAGAAGTAGTTCCTGGATCTGAAGTTCTGGGTGAAAACACAACTAGACTTATACCATGGTCTGGGGGAATACTCGATTCTGATTGGTTGCAGGGTGTTTGTTAATCCCTGGTATATGGACACCTACTAAGTAGTTCCAGTTAAATTGTCTGTTCACCGTCTAAATTAATGCGCTAGCTGCGTAACCATAGCGACAGGAACGCAGTCAAAGCCTCTGTTTACAATTTATTTCGTCAGTCCTTCAGTGTCTTATCCTCTGAACACCACAGGATGGCGACTGTAACACACAAGCTGCAGAAAGTAAACTTACTGATACTTTATATCTCATAAGCGAATAATCTCACATGCTGTTGGCTGTTCAGCTCTCTGCTTCAGGCTGCGGCCACAGTAACGTTACACACGGCCGATCATTTGTTCGTGAACATCTTGACGTTGATTTGGGGACAGTGACATGACTGGTAAGCTAGCTAGTCTTGTTGTTAAACATACTGTCAAATTATATTTACTGTTCGTCAACCGTAAGCAATGTTATCGACTTTAAATCTCGCTAGCATAGCGTTAGCTTTCTGGCTCACCGCTGAGCGGACTAGAATATCTCCCGTTGCCAAGTCGTATCTAAGGTCCGTCCTATTTACTGGAGAGGTGAACAACGTTTCCGTTGCATAAGAACCTTACGGGAGGGTAACGGTTGTTCCAGGTATTAGTCAAACTAGGGATGTCACGAGAACTGATACTTGCGATACCTTTCGATTCTAAAATGTCAAAACACTGACGATGCCCATTTTTTTGAAGTACTGCTCGCACCGATTCCGGTGCTGGCATCGGTGCAGCGCCTCTTCCGGAAGTGTTCCGGAAGTTGTGTCCGCGGGGTTGTAAAAGGTAGTAAATGAAATTAGCCCAAATTAAGGCCAGTAAAAAGTAGTGAAAGGTAATAAACGTCATCTGACGAGGTAGTAAATTTTTGAACCCCCATCCAACTTGGCCTATGAGTTTTTCAACTTGTGTAACTTACGTGCAGGCCTGTCTCCTTAAATTACTAAAACTTGCGTGGATTTATTTTTATGTTGCGAGTAGGACTCGCGCATGCGCTGACCCGGCTAGCTTGCTGCAAAACCTCTCCGGGATGCAGACCACCATCAGAAGCTGAAAGCGCTCCTGGCCTCGGCGATTTTACCTGACTGACAGCTAGCACTAAAGCTCCGGTGGAAAATGATTAGCACTAACAGTTAGCTAACGCTACCGTTAACGTTAGCCTAACATTAGCTAGATATCATCTAAGTTTAGTAACGATATGTAGCTAATGTTAGGCTAACGCTACCGTTAACGTTAGCCTAACATTAGCTAGATATCGTTACTAAAGTTAGATGCTAGCTAACTTTAGTAACGATATGTAGCTAATGTTAGGCTAACGTTAACGGTAGCGTTAGCTAGTGCTAATCATTTTCCACCGGAGCTTTAGTGCTAGCTGTCTAACGTTGCGTTCTCTCCTGCTGTGTTCAATGACTCAATTCATCAAGCTGTAGCTAACGTTAGCTAAACCTATGTCAACAGAGCTCCTGGGTAACTTAAATATACCAGAAAATATCAAAATGATTGAAACCATCACTCACCAAATTCAGTCAGGTAAAATCGCCGAGCCCTATATGTATTAAGCCATTTGCATTAAGCCCTTACCACATTGTGTCTCATATGCTGTAAATGTTAGATGAAATGTCTTGCAAAATACTTAATATTTAATACATAATATTTTTGATTCATGGCTGAAGTTAAGTTTCTCCAGCTCTCCCCAGGTTGGCAAAAAATGCATCTCAAAATACATCAGACTGATGCTTTAAAATATGGAATATTCAAAATTTTCTTAAGGGGGAGCATGCCCCCGGACCCCCCTAGAGGGATAATATCCTTCTCACCATTTTCACCCCTGACCCATTTTCATGCCTGATTCTTGTTTTCATCCGATCCTGTTCGTGAAGATCAATTCGGTTTAGTTCTGGGTCGGTGGAAATGCAGAGAACAAGGAGTTAAAGGTTCCTCACAGAAGTAGTTCCTGGATGAAAACACAACTAGATTTGTTTAGTCCTTACAGTTACCATGTGGATGGAGGCACAATATCACAGAAGGAAAGATAACATGCACTGCCAAGTTTATCCTCGCATAAAAACGTGATTGAACAGTATAAAGTAAAAAGAAATAAGATTATCAACAAGGTTTTTATTCATTGGACGTTGAACATCCTTTGAATCCTGACGTGGTCCTCTGGTTCTGTGCTCCGGCAGCACTTCACCTCTCAGAGGGAAGACTTCGAGGGGACCCGTGAGGGGATCCTGGTCTGGCTCACAGAGATGGACCTCCAGCTCACCAACGTGGAGCACTTCTCCGAGAGCGACGTCGAAGACAAGATGAGGCAGCTCAACGTAAGTCTGCTCCTGTTCACACCTTTACCATCCATCACCTTTAACCTTTATATCAAAGTCCTGAGGGGCAAGGAGGAATTTTAGTTGTTTTCTCTCCGTGTTTATGACTTTTTATGTTCCTTTTCTTTTTTCATTTTGGATTATTAATAATTGAAAAAGATTCAGCAGAGAAAAAATTGAACTGAAAAAATCAGTAGGATTTATTGTTCATTTGTGATCTGATTTTTTTTCTTCTTATGTTTGAAACCGAGAAAAGAGAAATTAAAACTCACCTGCATGAAAACATGAAAGCTTTTATACATATTTAGAACGTGACAGTGATGCACAAAACCAAAAGAACACAAGCTTTTATTCACAAAAAATAAAATGAAATGAAATTTCAGCACATCAGAAGAAAAAAAATCCTGCCATATTTTTCCCACCACTTGATTTCACACATGAAAAAATAAATTCTCCTGCAAAATCTTTTTTTCATTTGGTGTCATGCATGAAAAAAAAAGATTCTGAATTGAATAAAAATAAATTGCACGAGAAACAAAACTTTTTCCTTGGTTTTACACATAAAGAAGAAAAAAAATCTCCTACCAAAACTTTTTTTTCTCGCTCGATTTCTTACATGAAATTTTTTTTCCTGAATTGGAAAATTGGAAAATGTTCATACATTTTCATGCCATTTCACAAATGGACATTTTTTTCCCACTAGTTTTCATGGATGGAAAAAGGAGAATGTGATTTATTACTCCATGAAACTCTTAGAGACTGTGAAGTTTTAGTGTGTAGATCATGTCACTGCAGGCGGCGAGACTACGGAAGCCCTGAGGAGCCAGTTAGGGTTAGTTTTCTCTCCTGTTTTATGACTCGAGAACTGGTGGGAAAAAGAGTTTTGCCAGGATAATCTTTCCTAATTCTTTTTCCATCGCTCTCTGCCATGAATGTTTCTTGAGATTTTTTCCATGTGTGAAACCGAGTGGAGAGAAAAACTCTTCTTCTGTCATTTGTCAAATTTTCAAGGGGAATTTTTTTTTTTCTCTCTGGATTTTTTTCCCTGCTCCATTTCACAAATGGACACCTTGTTCTACTAATTTTCACAGATGTATTTTTTAATACATTTTTTAATAATTCTCCTGAAAATATTTTTTTTCACACATGAAGGTGTTTATTTTTTATAATAAATCTTCAGGGAAAAACAAATTATTTACTGTGTTTCAAGTTAAAAACACGTTTTGCCTCCAGCGAGTGTTTTTAGAGGGAGAAGGAATTAAGGAACATTAACAGATTATCCTGTCAGAACTTTTTCTCCACCAGTTCTCGAGTCATAAACACAGAAGAGAGAACGATTAGAAAATGGACCAGAACCATAAAAACCTCCTCACCATGTGTTTTCTTCTCTCTGCAGGGCTTCCAGCAGGAAATCACCCTGAACACCAACAAGATCGACGCCCTGATCGTGTTCGGGGAGAACCTGATCCAGAAGAGCGCTCCGCTGGACGCCGTGCTGATCGAGGACGAGCTGGAGGAGCTTCACTCCTACTGCCAGGAGGTGTTCGGCCGAGTGGCTCGCTTCCACCACCGCCTGGTCAACAGACGCCCGGTCAGTGCTGCACAGACACATCTCCACCTACATCTCTTCTTCACTCTGTGGTGCTTAATGTCTTTCTCTTCTTCTGGATATTGTGAAGGTCCTGGAGGAGGAGAGGGAGCTGTCGGACCGCGACACAGACCTGGAAGACTCGCCTGATCTGACCAACGGGACCTCCTGGAGGGACCCGAGGAAGAAGAAGGAGGAGGCGGAGGAGGAGGTTCCAGCGGCGGGTGGAGTCCCAGCTGGACGGCAGGTCATGTGTCACCTCCTGGTGCCTCCTCTGGAGCGGTCGGGACGGGAGACCCCCGTCAGCGTGGACTCCATCCCGCTGGAGTGGGACCACACGGTCGACGTGGGAGGATCCTCATCGCACGAGGACGACGAGGACGCCACCTTCTTCAGCGCTCTGTCAGGTAACAATGGAACTCATCGGTTAATTATTCACTGTTATTAGAGACGTGTTGTGAGTCTGAGTGAGATGTTGTGAACACACTCTCAGTTTCAGACTCCCGTAGAAGAATTTTGAGAGTTACAGAGAGGAGAAACTTAAAAACTTTGTGAAATGGAAACATTGATTTTGGGTGAACTGTTTCATAAATTACTTGCTGGTTGTCCTCATCTTCCACTCGTCTGACAACATTTAGTCTTCACAACACCTCTGACCTCCCCGTGTTTATGACTCGAGGACTGGTGGAGGAAAAAAAGTGTTACCAGGATAATCTTTGTAACGGAGCAAACACTCCCACTCGCCTCAAATTCATATCTTGCTGCTTCATGGTGGTTAAAAAAGAATGTTTTTGTAGAAAAAAAATCCTTTTTCTCTACGAAAAAATTATATTATTTCTCCCAAAAAATCTTTTTGTTTCTACAAAAAAATCTATTTTTTCTAAAAAAAAAAAATGTTTCCTACAAAATATCTTCTTTTTCTAAAAAAAATATTTTTTATACATTTTATTACATTTTTTAATTAACATTTTTGTAATAAAAACTTCACACTTTCTTTTATGTGTAAAACTGAGTGGAAATCATATATTTTTTACAAGAAAAAATTATTTTTTTCAATTCATGTTGATTTATTTTTCATGTGTGAAGGTGAAAAAATGTTTCAGTGAAAACTAGTGGTCAAAAAAAATCTCATGAGAAAAAAAAAATTAATTTGTGAAATGGAGCGAAACAGTTTTTTCCATGTGAAACTTATTTTTATATTTAAACATGTGACATTTTTTAATTTAGTAAAAAAAAATTGTGAAACAAAATGAAAAATTTTGGGGGGCTTTTTTGAATTTGTGCACCATTATCATGTTCTAAATAGAACTAAAAGCATTCATGTTACATCTCAGGAGGAAAATGTGTTTTTCATTTGTAAACAAAGTGAATACAGTTTTTTTCTGGAGAAACTTTTTTTCTTCATGTGTGAAACTGATTTTTTCAGGAGAATAAAAAAAAAAATAGTGAGAATTTTTTTTTTAATTTATTTATTTACAGGGGAATAAAATAAAGAAAGAAGTGAATTGGTCAAAAAATTCTCCTGTTTTTTTAAAATTTTTTAAATTTTTTTCCCAATTCATGACTTTTTTTTCATGTATGAAACCCAGTGAAAGAAACATGTTCAGGAGCATTTTCTCGTCAGGCTGAGCTGATGTCTCTCTTCCAGATGTGAAGGTCACAGAGAGCTCAGAGTCGTTCGTTAAAGCGACTGTCAGCGCAGTGGAAGCCGCCGCTGGTAGGCGCTCTGCCTGCTGCATGCGTCGCCTCACTGTGTGCTTATTATGGACCCAAACCTACCCATCCCTCAGTTCATTCACACCTTGTTGTTCTGACCCATTTGCACCTTGAGATGTTGGACGTGCTGCACTGAAACTTTTCATTCTCAAAATATTCACAAAAACGTGAAACTTGCATGATGCTGCGGTGGATGTTTTCCATTCATTTATGTTGCATGTATTTGACAGATACTCGACTCTGATGCATGTCAGGTGTTTACCTCACTTACGAGGGTTTGGTTTCATCCCTCTTCCTTTGTATTCAACCTTTCCGTTCTCTCCTCAGTGAAGTCGGTGACCGACCCGCCCAGCTGGCACCAGCCCGGCTCCCCGGAGAGGAAACGAGTTCCCCGAGAAATCCTCCGAGGGCTGAACTCGTCTCCCACGCACTCCACCAGCACTCCCTTCCACCAGCGCGGATACGTAAGGACCTGAGGATCTTCTAAAGGCAGCGTGATCGATTCAGTCCGAGTCAGTTTCATGTTAACGCTGTGTGTTTTGTTGTGTGTGTGTGTTCAGGCGAAGCTGATGTCAGAGTGCAGCGGCAGCATCAACACTGTGAAGAGAGTCAAGCTGATCCTGAACGATGAGGAGGAGCCGGAGGATCCGGGTCTGACCAGCAGCACCGCCGACAAGCAGACCAGCACAGGTACAGACAGAGATGATGAACAGTGAGAGGCGTCACTCTGATTAAACTTCTCTGTCTGAAGCTCCACAGTGTTTCATACCTCCGTCTCGTGTCTCTCTGCAGGTGTGATCGAGCGCTGGGAGCTGCTGCAAGCGACCAAGTTCACCAGCGACACGGACATCAAGCAGGACCTGGAGCAGTGGCAGAAGCTCAACTCTGACCTCTGTGATGTCACTTCCTGGTTGGGCCGAGTGCTGCCGGAGCTCGAGAGGCTGCAGCGGATCGCGCCGTCCACGAGCATCCGAGACATCGAAGTCAACATCAGGAAACTAAAGGTAGTCATCGTCAAATCATCAAATATCCCCGGAGCCTTATGTTCATATCTTGCTGCTTCATGGTGGTTAAAAAAGAATGTTTTTGTAGAAAAAAATTCCTTTTTCTCTACGAAAAAATTATGTTATTTCTCCCAAAAATTCTTTTTGTTTCTACAAAAAAAAAAAAAAAATCCAAAAAATTTCTTTTCCTATAAAATATCTTCTTTTTCTAAAAAAAATATTTGTTTATACAAAAAAATTTTCTGCAAAAAATATTTTTTTTCTACAAAAATATATATTTTTTCTACAAAAATATATATTTTTCTACAAAATATATATTTTTTCTACAAAAACATTTTTGTAAGAAAAACTTTACACTTTCTTTTATGTGTAAAACTGAGAATCATATATTTTTTACAGGAAAAAATATATTTTTTCAATTCATGTTGATTTATTTTTCATGTGTGAAGGTGAAAAAATGTTTCATGTGAATTATTTTTTTTCTATCTGTGAAAACTAGTGGTAAAAAAAAATTTAATTTGTGAAATGGAGCAAAACAGTTTTTTTCATGTGAAATTTATTTTTATACTTAAACGTGTGAATTTTTTTAATTTAGTAAAAAAAAATTGTGAAACAAAATGAAACATTTTTGGGGCTTTTTTGGATTTGTGCACCATTATCATGTTCTAAATGGAACTAAAAGCATTCATGTTTTCATCCCGGTGAGTTTTATTTTCTCCTTTCTCAGTTTCAGACATGAAAAAAATATTTTTCTTCCCTGAAAATATTTTATTTTTCATTTTCCTCTCCTCTTTTTGTTTTTTTCACTTAGTGTCTCACATGAATTTTCTCTCCTGGAATATTTTTTTCCCCACGTGTTTTCACAAAAACAAAAAAAAATTCTCAGATTTTTTATTCACCTGGCTTCACACAGTAAGAAACACAAACAAACAAATAAACAAACAGAGAAAATGGATCACCAGAATTTTTATTCTTCCTCAGTTTGCTCCTCAGAGCTTCCAAACAGACTCTGAGGAGATCTTGAATCTGTTCCTGCAGCTGTGCAGAAGTTGTAAATGTGGAGTAACATGACAAACACAAAACAGCTGCATGACGTCGTCTTCTCTGCTCTGAAAACATGAAATGTTGTAAAGACCAAAGCAGATTTAACATTTTTATTTATTAACACTGACATTCTTCTCCATCTCCTCCGTCTCTTTGTCCAGGAGATGCAGAAGACCTTCAACAGCTACAAGTGTCTGATGATCTCCGTCAACCTGAGCAGCCGTCACTTCCTGCGGGGCGACAGCGCCGAGCTGCAGGAGCTGCAGGAGGCTCTCGGCTCGGCCAATCACAGCTGGACGCAGGCGTGCGGCGGCCTGGAGAGCTGGGAGAGGAGGCTGCACGCTGCGCTCATGCAGTGTCAGGTGAGACGTTTACATCAGAGAGGAACATCTGACACCAACATTTAAATTAAAGGAGAGGCGAGCAGCGTCCGTGACCTCTGACCTCTGCGCTCTTCTTCTGCAGGAGTTCCACGAGACGCTGCACTCTCTGCTGCTGTGGCTCGCTCAGGCCGAGAACAAGCTGAACGCCGTGAACGTCAGCGGCCTGTCGACGCCGCGCTCCGTCCTGATGGAGCACCGCGACGCGCTGACGGTGAGAACACGATGGTTTTCAACATAATCTGGTGTTTCATCGACACCAACACACATTTAAACTAAAAATAGCTCATTATTTGACGTCTCTTGGTGTTGAAATTAGCAAGAATGAAATAATTATGACCAAAATTGACACAAACGTAGATCTCAGTGGGTATAAAGTCACTCTGTAAACTTTATTTCGTGTTTATTGTAAAAGCTTGGGGGTTTGAAAATGTTTGGTTTAAGTTCCTTGAAAGTGCTTGAAGAACCTTTTGTGAGGCTGAACTGTGTGCTCTCTGTCGCCCCCTGCTGCAGACTCTGCAGGAGGAGCTGTGCGGCCGGCAGCGGCAGGTCTCCTCGCTGCAGGAGATCTCCTCCCAGCTCCTCCTGGAGGCCACGGGAGAAGACAGCATCGAGGCGAAGGAGAAGGTCCACGTCATCTGCAACAAGCTGCGCCTGCTGCTGCGACAGACGGCGGCGGACCTGAGCGTCCTGCAGGGGAGGCTGGTACGTCCTTTAACGCGTTATCTCAGTACGAGATGTTTTCTTACAGCTCGTCAGGTAGCACTCTGACGACCAGAGAGTTTCTTTGGGAGTTTCAGTGAAGATGGAATACATTTATTAGAATAAATAATTCGACAAACTTCTCAGATATGCGTCATTTTATTTTTTCAAGGTTGAACGTAGAGATGTGAAATAAAACATGACACAAGACTTTGACAGGGATGCTGTAGCACAGTGGGTAGAGCAGGTTGACTGGTGTTCTGGAGGTTGCAGGTTCGCAACCCGGAGCAGAACTGAGCTACATGTCAAAGTATACTTGAGCAAGTTGGCAGCATCTGGAATCAGAAAAGATTTGATGCACCGGAGGTATTGACCCTGGGATACCTGGATTGTCTCCAGTAACCTTCCTGCAACCCCTTGGGAAAAAAAAAAAAAAAAGGGATAAAGTGGTTGACAATGAATGAATGCAAAAAGTTCTTTCCAGGACATTTCTAGAAAATAATTTTGAATTTGCAGACCTGTCAATTCAAACAAGATAGTTTAAGAAGCTTGTGAATATTCTCATTCATCCAGGTCATAGTTATCTATTAGATAGTTGGGAAGGAATGTTTTGTAAAAGACAGCTGACTGTAAACCTGATTGGCTGATTAAATATCTGCATCAGACAGATGCAAAACAAACATTTTACGAGTACGAGGCTGTGGACTGTTAACCTTTGACCCTGGTTGGTTCAGGTTCATCTGACGGTCTGTTGTCTGTCTGTGTCACAGGAAACCTGCCCGAGCAGCTCTGAGATGGACAGCATCGGTCTGGGAACGCTCACCTCTCCTCTGCTGCTGCACAAGGTACAGTACGCCTCCACATTCACCTGTGGCTGCACTGATTTTAGTTCCAGACGTCAGGACACGAGTGATTAACGCCTCTGACTTGTGTGTTGCTGCAGGAGGAGGCCGGTCGACAAGCAGCTGCAGCCGGACCACCTGCAACCAGAAGGTAGGTTGAAGACAAACTGTACAAACTTTTTTAAAAGGGATATTCCGGTGTAAGTTTAATCCATGGTCTAACACACCGTGACACCGAGTAAGACTCCCCCTCGAGAGGTCAAGTTAGCTGACCGCTAGCTTAGCTAGTTTTAGCAACCTCAGAAAAGACCGCACGATAACAATACACTGCAGCTTATGTCTCCAACTAGAAACCGCCATCAAAAAGCCACAATTAATGGTGAGAACAGCAGCAAACTTCAGCAACAGTACATGTACAGTCCCAGCACACAGTACGAAGCATCAAACATCTGCTAGCTTTGCTGGATTTGTATTAAAAACACAGCACAACTCACCCTCTCCTCCAGCAGCCTGCCTGTGTGGGGAAGCCCTGACGAGTCGATTACCGAGTGCAGTAGATTTCTGCAGCTCAAGGATGAAAATGTCTGATTATTACTCCATGGAATGCTCAGTTCTTATTATCGAGAGCTGACAGGGAAAATAACGGAAGTAATGGAGTAATAATCAGACGTTTTCATCCTTGAGCTGCAGAAATCTACTGCACTCGTAATCGACTCGTCAGGGCTTCCCCACACAGGCAGGCTGCTGGAGGAGAGGTGAGTTGTGCTGTGTTTTTAATACAAATCCAGCAAAGCTAGCAGATGTTTGATGCTTCGTACTGTGTGCTGGGACTGTACATGTACTGTTGCTGAAGTTTGCTGCTGTTCTCACCATTAATTGTGGCTTTTTGATGGCGGTTTCTAGTTGGAGACATAAGCTGCAGTGTATTGTTATCGTGCGGTCTTTTCTGAGGTTGCTAAAACTAGCTAAGCTAGCGGTCAGCTAACTTGACCTCTCGAGGGGGAGTCTTACTCGGTGTCACGGTGTGTTAGACCATGGATTAAACTTACACCGGAATATCCCTTTAAGGTTTTGTTATTAAACCACTGTTGCAAAATGAACCGTCGTAATAATCTACATCACCTGTCCACCTCCAGGGAGGAGCGCAGGGACTCGTCCCCACACCGACCCCTCTTCTACCGGGTCCTCCGGGCTGCCTTCCCCCTCCACCTGCTCTTCCTGGTGCTGCTGGTTCTGGCCTGCCTGGTGCCGCTGTCTGAAGAGGACTACAGCTGCACGCTGTCCAACAACTTCGCCCGCTCCTTCTACCCCATGCTGCGCTACACCAACGGCCCTCCGCCCACATGAGAACACCGCCAGGTCGTCTCCGAGTTGGAGGACTGAAACAACTCGAGGCAGCGACCCTGAACGTCTGAAGGCTTCGTCTGTGTTTTCTGACGGCGTATTTAAAACCGTATTTATTGTTTGTGGCGCTCCACAGTTCTAAAACAAAACAGAAGCCATATCACCGATTTATTTTAAAGTTTTGTCATTTTTATATGTAGATTTGCCATCGAACGTCCCCACGGAACATCACAAAAGTCAAGATTTATTTTAATACGGACAGTATATTTTCATTTTTTGTACTTCACGACAGTCTGAGATCTAATTCGAAGGACAAAGGACCGTTGTAACCAAAGCGACCGGCGATCGAGGAGCCATTTTTCTACCACTGCAGCTATTTTTACCGTTCGTCACAGCCGGAGCCACTTGTTGAACATTTTGTACAGAAAAGAGACGGTTGAGGTTTTTTGTTTTTGCTGTTTTAGAGATATTTAAGATATAAAAGGTCTGTTTTTTTAAACGATGGCAGTGACTCGTCTGCAGACTTGCCTTTCTATCAGACAATGTACTTTTAATGGATGAATTTTGTATATAAGGGCAAACTACTGAGAAAAAGAATAGATAAATTATTGTTTCTGCGAGTGAGTGAATAATTTAACACGGGGAAATAGTTTGAAACGCTTTTGTATTGTATATTTGTGGCTTTTCAAACTCGTACCAGATTATTACACTGAAGTTTCGGCGCTCCCTTTTCGTGAGAGCCGATAGAATGAAATGACTGATATTTTCCTATGATTGATGATATAAACTATAAAGCCAGTGTTCGAGGTCATTTGTGAATATTTTAGCACCAAACCTGAAACTTTTCTGCAAAAAAAATCCTCGAATTAAAGCTGCACGAGGAGATTCTGACCACTGGAGGGCGCACATCAGCGATTCAACATTAAGCCAACATAATAGCATAAATACTGCCTGTTCACTGTCACGTCGCTGGAGTTTAGCTGTTTTTCGACTAAACCCTCCTCGAATTTGACCGAGAATAAAGTCATTTAACGGTGCAGCTGTTTTAGATGTTATCAGACGGACTGGATCAAGTTTTAATCATCACCAAAACGGACCCAGAGTTTTTACAGACGCCTCTTTCGCAATGTAAGGTGGCAGTGCATCATGTGATGTTGTGATTACACTGATTAGCCGCTACGTACGATGGCGTCAAAGCTTCGCGCTGCAGCTGTGAAACCAAAACGGTCCGTTAAAAGAGGCTAAAAGTTCTGCACAGCTGCAGAGTTACGAGTCGATTCACTGAGTTACGTTTTCACGTCACGCAGCTGATCTGAGGCAGCTTTTAAGTGATATTTTTTTAGGTTTGGTCAACACCGATGGAGCAATATTAGGCAGGAAGTGCTGTGTGAAGAGATTAACAGCAGCGACAGCACATCGCTCTGCCGTGTAGCCGTTTAGCAAAGTGTTCTTTATCTCTAAGATCTGCAGGACTGGTGTCAGAATCCAACACGCCACACTGAGTAGAACCTGAATGTAAGCGATCCTTTGGGCGTTGAATGTAAACATGCACAATCAAAGAACATTAAATGTACGTACTTTTACCTTTTTGTTAATATTATTGATCCTAAACGTTAACGAGTGATTTGATTTGATGAATCTGTACATAAACCCGACCTCACACTCCGCAGAGAGAGCGCCAGCCGAACAGAAACAAACCACAAAGTGTGTAAAGTTTGATTTATTTTGTGAACTCTTATTTATGGGATGTATAGATTGTTGGTTTTTTTTGATTGACAATAAACCGTGTTTGCCATGATTCTGGGTCTGTGTGTTGTTTTACTGCATCACTGTGTTAGAGAGCCGACGGCTTCGACAGGCACGAACAAGAATCTGAACGTGTGTGTGTGTGTTGTGCACAAACCAACATGATTTGGAGGAGTGTGTGTGTGTGTGTGTGTGTGTGTGTTTGCATGCATGTACAAGCCACAGACATCAGGAAAGAGAGGATAGTGAACATGAATCTGACACTAAGGCTGAATTTACGCTGGCAGCAGAGCGGCACGGCTCGCGACCGACGTCCACGAGAAACGAGCGTTTGGAGCGTTTTATCCAAAGTTCTGCAGCACGAACTGTTTCAAAGCATTCTGGACTGGGATGGTACCGAATGGACTGTTCTGGTGCCAGCGGTGTGATGAATGAGCGAACATGTCCGAGGCTTCTGACACGAGAAGACAGATAGTTGTAATCGTTCATCCCGTCTTTGAAGTCAAAGAACAAAACAAGCCAATTCTGGACTGAAGTTCAGATTTTTCTCCACGTGTTATTCATTTTAACATTGTTCCTAAATTTGATGATTACGTCATGTTCAGTTCATGAGTTCAGAAATAAACATTGACAAAAATATTTCAGGAGAATTTTTTTTTTCCACATGTGAAATTATTATTCTTCCCCCCCAAACTATATCATTTTGGATACACATGAAAAAAATAAAAAATTCCGCACATTTTTTTTCTTGGGTTTAGCCACATATGTTTGTCCTTTTTTGTCCTCAGGAGAAAAAATATCATGTGTAAAACTGAGTGAAATTAATTGTGAAGAAATCCCAGGAGAATGTATTTTTCTTCCCCCAAAACCATTTATCTCACTCAGTTTTACACACAATGTTTTCTCCTAGAAAAGTAAAATCACTCAATTTGACACATGAAAAAAAAATCTCCTGAAAGTTATTTCCCCTAGGATGTTTTTTCCTAAGTGAAAAATGAATTCATTGTGTTCGCTAGGAATTTTTTTTTTTTCTCATATCAAACATTTATTTTTCTTTAAAAGAAAACATTAAATTTGACACTATTTTTTTCACTCAGTTTTACATATTACCTTTATATATTTTTTTATGGAAAATGTTTAAGTAATTTTTCTTGTTGTTTTCAGGAGAAAAAAAATTATGTGTAAAACCGGCGTAAATAGTGAAAAGATTTTTCAGGAGAATTTTCTTCTTTTTATGTGTTAATTCTTGAAAAATTAAATTCTCTCGAAATCTCTTTCTTTCTCTCTTTTTTTCATGTGTGAAATTAGTACTTTTTTTTTTGCAGGGACTACTTTTTTTCTTCCAATAAAACATTTTATTTCACTCAGCCTTACATGTTTTTTGAGAAAAAGCTCCTTATCATAAAACATTTTTTTTTTTTACTTTTTCATGGATGAAAAGAGTGGGGGATTTTTTTCACTAGGATTTTTATTTTCTTCCCATAAAACATTTTATTTCATTATGTTTTACACTAAATTGGACAGTTAGGAAAAAAAAAAAGAAAAAAAATTTGGGATAATGTTTTTAAGTTTGACGCATTGAAAAAACTTTCCCAGGATTTTTTTTTAATGGGTGTAGTACTTTTTTTTGCTAGGATTTTTTTTTCTTCCAATAAAACTTCTATTCCACTCAGTATTACACTTGATGTTTTTTCTGAAAGAAAAATAAAAATCCCTTAAAATTTGACACATCAAAAGACAAAATTCTGCTGAAAGATTTTATCAGAATATTTTTTCGCAGTAAGTTTTTTTTTCTCCTTGCAATAAAACATTTTATTTCACTCAGTTTTACACTAAATTGGACGCAGTCTAAAACAGTTCTCCTGATTTTCTTTTATTATTATTCTAAATTTGACACAAAAAATTTCCCAGAATTTTTTTTCATGGATGAAAATGAGTGTGTGTTTTTTCGCTGGGATTTTTTTTTTCTTCCCTTAAAACTATTTACGGCACTCAGTTTTACCCGTGATTTTTGTTTTCCTAGACAAAACGCTAAATTTGAGACATGGAAAAAAAAATAGATTTCCAATTTTTTTTCCAGGAATTCTTTTTTCATGTTCAAAATTTTTAATTTTTTTTTCACTGGGATTATTTTTTTTCCTTCCCATAAAAAAAATTTTCTAAGGATTTTTTTTCATGAGTGAAAATGTTCTAAAAAATCTTTTGTTTCTTACCATAAAACCATTTTTTTAACTTAGTTTTACATAAGAAAAATATTATATTATCGCTATATATTCTACTGAAAATGTTTCTTTTGATGAGTTTTTTCATATTTAAAAAAATCAAAACCCACTGAATTTGAGACAGATTTGTCCCGAAGAAAATTTTCTGCGGAAATATTTTTCATCTGTCAAATTAGTACATTTTTTCGTTGGGAGAATTTTTTTTCTTCCCATAAAACATTTTATTTTACTCAGCTTTAAACTTGGTTTTTGATTTTTTTTTGCCTGAAAAAAAAAAAAAATCACTAAATTTGACACAGGAAAAAAAATTTCTCCTGAATGTTTTTTTTTTCTAAATTTGACACATTAAAAAAAAGTTTTCGCAAGGAGAATGTTTTTTATTCCCATAAAACGTTTTTTACTCAGTTTTACACTAAATTTGACACAGTCAAAAACAAAAAATTTCAAAATTTGACACATTAGAAAAATATTCCCTGAAAAACATTTTCCCAGGATTTTCTTTTCTTGGGTGAAAATTACGATTTTTTGTTTTGCTAGGAAATGTTTTCTTTCTTCACATAAAATATTTTTTTTCATTCAGTTTTACGTGATTTTTTCCCCTGAAAATAAAAACAACAACAAAAAACACTTAATTTTAGACATTCAAAAAAAGATTTCTCCTGAAATTTGTCTTTCTTGTGTGAAACATTTTTTTTTTAGTTATCATAGATTTAAAATGTTTAAATTAAAACACACATGCAGTAAATCATCAAGACGTTAATTTAGATAATTTTTCTTTAATTTAAGAAATGTAAAATTTTTAGAGTTTAGCCGGACAGTTTTGAGTCATCAACAGTGTACCGAGTTAAATCTGACCTTAACTTTTCAGGTTTGCTGGTGCCGAGTGTGAACTAAGATCAAACCTGTGCCACGTACGTTGCGTAAATTCAGCCTTAGTGTCGCCACATGACGAGAAGAGAAAGCTGCTGTTAACAGTCGTTTCGTTAAAAGGCCACAAACTGCTGCTGTTCGACTCCACTGACACTTGAAGTTTGCACAAAGAGAGTAGAAAATCCCGGATTAACAGGCACCGATTGAAAACACCAAAGTACACAGTAGCTGTGAGGGAGAAAAAAAACACCACAGTGTGACAGAAAACACCGAAGAGTATGGAAATGAGTGTTAGCTGTATGGACCACATGCACCTTCCTGCACAGACGGACTGTAGGCGGCTTGTTCTGATGTTACACCGAGGTGAAAAAAGAGAGATACAAATACTGGATATCAAAAAAGAGCTCAAACTGACTGGCAGAGGTTCAGCGGTGTTCCCGTGAACACCTGCTGTAGTGCACATTCACAAGAAATATTTTACGCACACAAAATATACATTCGATCAAAAAACGGTCTTTTCTTCCGAGGACTAAAGAGGGAAAAAAACTTTACCTCACAACAGCACTTTGTTTTTTCTGTCTATCATCCTTTTTTTTTGTTTGTTTCCTTCAGTGGATCTTTGGGGGGACGGAGATCCGTCAAGGTTCAGTCTCTGAGTCTCTTACAGTCCGTCCACTAAGTTAGTGTCCATCACAGTACGATCGGGGCTCAGGTAGTCCACTGATCCGTCCACCGACGGAGCTGCATCCCTCGTTTCCAGTGACCACTGCTCCGGATGGATGAACCTGGGAGAGGAAGATGTTCTTAACGACAAGTTCGACTCTTTTTTTCCATCTTTCATTTCATTTTCTTCCTAATTTCCTTTTCCCCACTTCCTCCCTCATCCCTTCTCACATCCGTCCTCATTTCTTTCCTCGCTACTTCTCATCCTTTCTTTTCTTCTAATCTTCTTTATTCATCTCTAGCATTTTCTTTTTCTCACTTCCTTCAATCTTTGCTCATTTCTTTCATTCTTCCCAGAAAAACCTTTCTTCCTACGTTCCTCTCTCCTCCCTCATTTCCTAGATTTCTTTCCTTTACTTCATCTGTCTTCTCTTCTCTTCCTATAGTTTTTCCTTCATACCTTTTTTTTTGTCCTTTCTACTTTGATTCCATCTTTTCTAGTCTCTTCCCCTTTCCCTTTTCTTCTTTCTTTACTTTTCTCTCCTCCCTCCGCCTTTTCCTGCAATTCTGTCCAACATTCCCTTTTCTTTTTTTCTTACCTCTGTCCCCGTCTTTCCTTACAACCGTCCTCATATCTGCTATCTTTTCTTCTCACTTATTTCTTTACTTCTTCCTTTTACCCTTTTCTTCTCATCTTCTCACATTCCTTTTTTTTTTACTTCCTTCAACTGATCTGCAAACATGAAACTATCCAAAACTCTGAATATGAGAATATTTTCTTTAGCTTGTACCAAAACTGAACTCCTCTCCGCTGTGTCACTTTACATTTTAATGTGTAAAATTTGTAAAAAAAAAATAATTTCACTGGGATTATTTTTTTTCCTTCCCATAAAAAATTTTTTCTAAGGATTTTTTTTCATGAGTGAAAATGTTCTAAATTTTTTTTAGTTTCTTACCATAAAACTATTTTTTTACTTAGTTTTACATAAGAAAAATATTATATTACCGCTATATATTCTACTGAAAATGTTTCTTTTGATGAGTTTTTTTATATTTAAAAAAATAAAAACCCACTGAATTTGAGACAGATTTGTCCCGAAGAAAATTTTCTGCGGAAATATTTTTCATGTGTGAAATTAGTAAAAAAATTTGTTGGGAGAATTTTTTCTTCTTCCCATAAAACATTTTATTTCCTCAGTTTTACACTTGGTTTTTGACTTTTTTTTGCCTGAAAAAAATCACTAAATTTGACACAGAAAAAAAAAATTCTCCTGAATGTTTTTATTTTTCTAAATTTGACACATTTAAAAAAAAGTGTTTTTGCTAGGAGAATGTTTTTTATTCCCATAACACGTTTTTTACTCAGTTTTACACAAAATTTGACACAGTCTATAACAATTCTCCTGATGTTTCTTTTCTTTTTTTCAAAATTTGACACATGAGAAAAATATTCCCCTGAAAATGTTTTCTCAGGATTTTCTTTTCATGGGTGAAAATGACAATTTTTTTTTTTTTTTCATTCAGTTTTACATATGATTTTTTCCCCTGAAAATAATAATAAAAAAAACACTGAATTTTAGACACTCAAAAAAAAATTCTCCTGAAATTTGTCTTTCTTGTGTGAAACATTTTTTTTAGTTATCATAGATTTAAAATGTTTAAATTAAGGATTTAATTAAATTTAATTGTGTCACTTTACATTTTAATCCAGTAAAACTCTTGAATTCTGGGTAATAAAACTGGACCTTTGCTGGTGAATAAACCACCGGATCAGGTCACTTACTCGTTGCCGTCCAGGTGAGTCATCTCTAAACTCTGGAAGTGAGGCGAGGACTGGAGGGGCAGAGCCTGCAGGTGTCCGTCCAGTATCGGGGCCTCGGCGGGCCCACACGGAGGCACGGCGGCGTGGTCGGCGGCGGCGGCCTGGTCCGAGCCCGGCTGCAGGTGAGACGGATCTTGCGGGTACTGGTGCTGGTCGGGGTACGTCTCGGAGCTCGGCGAGGACGACGCCTGACTGCCGTTGCCGGTCGTGTTGGCGTCCAACATCTCCAGGAGGAGGTCGTAGACCAGCACCACGTTCTTCCTCTTCATGGTGGACAGATGGTCCATGCCTTTGTTGCTGTGGACAGACGGAGGACGACAGAGGACGGAGTGAATTAACTGAACACATGAGCGTTAAAGTCGGCTGGTGAGTTAAACATCTGCGTATTTTCGTCTCTTCTGGCCGTACCTGACGTGGCGGATGTGGGAAAGCAGCATGGTGAGGTGTCCCAGACGCAGCGTCTGCTGCTGGGTCGTCAGGCCCAGTTTGGAAATGGCCCAGACCAGAGCGTCGATCACCGAGTCGAGCAGACGCAGCAGCTTGTTCCTGCTCTCCAGCTCCTCGGCGGTCTGAGGGGAGTTCGTACACAGATCTGCAACACGAAGCACGGCGACATGTTAACAGGATGTTTACATCAGAGGTGGATTAATAATCTCTCCGAGTACTGGGCTGATCATTTCTTTTCAGATTTGAGTTAAAAGTGCTTTTACTTTCTGGAAAATAAAAAAGATTCATCCTCTGAGAATCATAAATGTGTTCAGCAAAATAAAAAAAAAAAACGTAATTTCAAATGATGAGAAACGTTTTGAGCAACATCAGCATTTCTCCATGTTTTTCTCATCCGTGAGAAAGTGTGGAAGCCAGTGATGGACTCCGTCTGATCTAAATCATTTTCTCTCCCGTGTTTATGACTCGAGAACTGGTGGGAATTTTTTTTTTTGCCAGGATAATGTTTCTGAATTTCATAATTTTTTTCCATCTGTGAAAAAACATTTTTTAACTCTTTTTTTCCCTCCATTTGTTTGCGTTTGTGATTTTTTTTTATGTGTGAAAGAGTTTTAAAAGAGTTTGGCAGGAAAAAAAATGTTTGTGAGGCTCATTTTTCTACGTTTCTTTTTGTAACACATTACATCGTAAAGAAAAAGAGCATTTTTCTCTCCAGCCCAAACTTTTTTTTTTCAAAACACGGAAAAACGTTTTTTTTTCTCAATTTCTTCAATAGACCGTCACTACCACTTTACATTCGACTCATCGACGACCACTTCTGGCATCGTGATGGACGTTCTGGATGAAACACTAGGGGGCAGCGGGAAGGGCGAGAACTGGTGGGAATTTTTTTTTTTTTGCCAGGATAATGTTTCTTAAATTTCTTAATTTTTTTCCATCTGTAAAAAAAATCTTTTTTTTCCCTCCATGTGTTAAAACTGAAAAAAATTAAAGATATATAAATTTTTTTATGTGTGAAAGAGTTTGGCAGGAAAAAAAAGTGTTTTTGTGAGGCTCATTTTTCTACGTTTCTTTTTGTAACGCATTACATAGTAAAGAAAAAGAGCGTTTTTCTCTCCAGCCCAAACTTTTTTTTTCAAAACACGAAATTTTTTTTCTTCCTGGAAACGTAATTTCTTCAATCAGACCGTCGCCACCACTTTTACATTCGACTCATCGACGACCACTTCTGGCATCGTGATGGACGTTCTGGATGAAACACTAGGGGGCAGCGGGAATTTTTTTTTTTTTTTGCCAGGATAATGTTTCTTAAATTTCTTAATTTTTTTCCATCTGTGAAAAAAATCTTTTTTTTCCCTCCATGTGTTAAAACTGAAAAAAAATGAAAGATATATACATTTTTTTATGTGTGAAAGAGTTTGGCAGGAAAAAAAAGTGTTTTTTTCTACGTTTCTTTTTGTAACGCATTACATCGTAAAGAAAAAGAGCATTTTTTTCTCCAGCCCAAACTTTTTTTTCAAAACATGAAAAAAATTTTTTTCCTTGAAACATAATTTCTTCAGTCAGACCGTCGCCACCACTTTTACATTCGACTCATCGACGACCACTTCCGGCATCGTGATGGACGCTCTGGATGAAACACTAGGGGGCAGCGGGAAGAGTTGGATTTTTTTTTTTGCCAGGATAATGTTTCTTAAATTTCTGAAGTTTTTTCCATCTGTGAAAAAAAATCTTTTTTTCCTTCCATGTGTTAAAACTGAAAAAAATTCAAGATATATAAATTTTTTTATGTGTGAAACAGTTTAAAAAATGGTTTGGCAGGAAAAAAATTTGTTTTTGTGAGGTTCATTTTTGTTACGTTTCTTTTTGTAACGAACTACATCGTAAAGAAAAAGAGCATTTTTCTCTCCAGCCACAAAACATTTTTTTTTCAAAACACGGAAAAACGTAATTTCTTCAATCAGACCGTCGCCACCACTTTTACATTCGACTCATCGACGACCACTTCCGGCATCGTGATGGACGTTCTGGATGAAACACTAGGGGGCAGCGGAGAGGACGAGCTGTGGATCAACCCTGCCCGCCCAGCACCAGAACAGAGGACACGGCGGGCCGAGCAGTTGCGCCACCACGCTCCATCTGTCGAAATACATAAATCTTGAAATCCCTCCCTGTTTGACTTTTCAGACTCGATTTCACTTCTTTCACAAGTTGTTCCTTTTTTCGGTCCAGCTGCAGCCGAGCAGAGTCAACAGAGGGAACAGAGTCTGGCACCGGACCCTGAGAGAGTGTGTGTGTGTGTGTGTGTGTGTGTGTGTGTGTGTGTGTGTGAACAACTTTTGTTAAACTCTGCGAGGACGTTGCGGAGAGGTCGATCACCTCGATCAGACCTGTACAGTGGCGGCTGCTGCTGCGAGAGGACACCGTGACCGCCGAGAGAACACCAAAGGTTAAATAACAAAAGCTGCGGGGCAATAAAAGTCCATCTGCACTAAAATCTTCTTCAAACAAGCTGCAGCTCTGCCAATCTGACTTCTGTGGGAGGATTCACCTCCGTGTCTAATGGAACCGCATCCAAGAGAGCAGTGAAGCGTAACACTGGAGTCACACACCGACTATAAATCAATCGATGAGTCACAGGAAACACCCAGAGACTCAGATTCTGATGTTTTAATCAGAGCTGTACGAAAATAAAGATCGTGATAGACAGCGTTCAGTTAAAATATTCAAATCCTGGGAATCACGTCTTTATAGAAAGTCTGTCGAAAACTAATCTGAGGGACAAAGAGGGAGCGAGAAAATGAAAACTGGACACGGGATTCAATCTTTTTCTACAAAGATGATTAAGTTCGTCAGGAGGTTCTGATTTACATTTGTTCTATTTACTTAGAATTTAAGTAAAACCTGTTTCAGTCCAAACTTCACAAATGCCGTTTCTCCACCGACAGTACCAGCTCGCCTCGCCTCGACTCAGCTCGCCTTTTTTGCGTTCCCATTACTGAAATCTGGTACCTGGTACCTGCTAAAGTGGTGCTTTTTTAGTATCACCTCCGTATACGTTCCAACCGAGCTGAGCTGATACTTCTGTGTGACGTAAGCTGGCAGCCGGCCACTGATTGGACAGAGAGCGACGCCACTTGACGACTCATGACGAGCGCGACGTCCGAGCCTGACGCCCGCTACCTTTAAAAACTAGCATCTGCGTTCAGTCAACGTAGCGATTACATGGAAGGAACAACGCGCAGGAACACGGCGTGGACCGTGGCAGAGGTGGAGACGCTCCTGAGTGTTGTCGCTGAAGACGCATCCAGAACGAGCTTGATGGTGCGACAGGAAATGAAAGGTGGACGTGTTTTGCGTCGCCCACAGCTAGCCCTGTTTATGTGTCGCGTGGATATGTACGTCACTGATGACGACCCGCCCACGTTGATGACGACCCGCCCACGTCGATGACGACCCGCCCACGTTGATGACGACCCGCCCACGTCTGATGACGACCCGCCCACGTCTGATGACGACCCGCCCACGTTGATGACGACCCGCCCACGTTGATGACGACCCGCCCACGTCGATGTCGACCCGCCCACGTTGATGACGACCCGCCCACGTTGAAGACGACCCGCCCACGTCTGATGACGACCCGCCCACGTTGAAGAGATACTAATTCTAGATGGAAACGCAACGCGTCTGAAACCAAACCAAGTAGAGCCACGCTGAGCCGAGGCGAGCTGGTACTGTCGGTGGAAAAACGGCAAAACATAGCTAGCGTATAGTCGCCATTAGAAAAAGCTTTGTGATTCTATTCGTGCAAAACATTTCGATATGAAACCCAATCAAAAAACAAGCTAATGAGCTAACAAATTTAGCATGTGCAAAGTTCTGGGTGTTTCAGTAGTGCATCAAACTCTTCTCTTATTCCAACATATCGAGTCCAAAACACAGTTTTATGTCATTCAATCAATAAAATGACTCCTCATTTAATCGTCCCTCCACACAGGAGATGCTGAGAGGTCAACCATTTGATTGACAGCTGATTTGAGCAGATATGAGCTCCTATGCCCGCCCTAGAGCCTCCAACCGCCAACGAGTGATCACGTAGACCGGTGACCTACTCCTGACCTACTATGATCGATGCATCATGTAACCAATGCCGTCATCATTTTGCAGTAAGATAATAAAAAAAAACCTAGTCTAACCTTCACAGTTCCAGATTATAGATTCAGTAAACACAATAAATCAAACTCATCTGAGTTACGTAAGAACAACAAACACACTCGGCCGCACTGATTGGACGGGTTAGCGAGGGCTGTTACACTCACAGGAGTTGAGGAGGATCATGGCCTTCAGACAGACGTACTCCTCCCTCTGAAGCTTCAGCTCACGAAACCGAGACGTGGCTGCCAGCAGCATGTCGAAAATCTCCATGATGCCCTCCACACACTGTCCCTCCTCCCTGCAGGGACACGAGGGGAAAGTAAGAGAGAGGGCAGATCAACACATGACTGAAGTCGCTCATGAAGCCAGTGGATGCATATTTTGATTTGGAGGGGAAATGAAATAATCAAGAACAAAGCAAGACAAATAGAAGACAGACGGTGGAGATGAAGAAAAGCAGATGGAAGAAAAACAGACAAACAGAACAGCAAAAAGTTTAAGAGAGGACGAGAGAGGGAAGAGGAAGGAGAGGACGAAAAGCAGCAGCAGAGAGGAACATATTGTACTTTTTCCTCCTTTACGACTTCAGTTTTAAGTTTTAAGTTGATACGTTTTTAATAACATGGCCGTTGAGAAGTCATATATCAAGCAAGAAGGGGAATAAAGTTCCCTTCAAAGGCCCAGGAGGCCCCGTAAATTCAATCAAGCCTGATCCAACCTCACATAAAACATATCTAAATCTGCTGGAACCAGATTTTTATTTGGATCCGCATTAAATTCTAATCACTCACAGATACCGGCCGACTTAATACAGCAGATTTATTAAATCAAGATCCCCTAAATATCGTCTCTGAACTGTATTCAACACAATTCACACTGAGCTGTTTGGAATCAGGGTTGTAGGTTTCATGTTTTAGGACTCTTTGTTGGTTTACCTCCTCGTCCTTTGTCTTCTCGTCTTTATTTTGTTTTGATGGGGGTCAATTATCTCTCGACTGTAAATAAAGGTTGACTGATTGACTCGCTGTCATAAATCGGAGCTGTGAGGCGTTGTCCAAACATCTCAAACACGACCGACCTCGACCGTTTCCAACTTCCTTGTTGGCAGCCGTGTTATCAAACAGCTGATAACACCGCAGCTTATTAATTCACACTGAGAGCAACAGACAACAAGACTTCTGTTAATGCAAAACGATTTCCTACGTGTTGATTGGCTTCAGAAACATCAGCTATGATCCTGTTTGCACCTTCAACTCGACAGTCTTTGATTTTGAGACTTCCAGCCGGGCGACTGTGGCAACTTCTCTCTAAAAAAACTGTTTAATCTTCTGAGTCCTTCATAAGACTCAAAAGTGATTTAAATAAAAAAACAGGACTAATTAGGCGAAACAGTGAAGGTGATTGATGTGTGAGAGAGAGAGAGAATGAAAGGAGATCCCCGGCGGCAGAAAGAGTCGACGAGAGAGAGGAAATTAGAAAACGACTCTGCTCTCCGGCTTTGTTCGAGTCTTTTGTTGGGATGGATTTGCATCCAGGATGTTTTCCTGAGCCGTCCAAGGAGAAACGGCTCCCACAGGCTGACGGGGACGAGTCCACGGAGGAAAATACGACCGTGTTATGGAAACACATCAAGGTTAATCTAAGCCTGTGGTGATAGTCTCCGTGGCAGTGGCGGAAGAAAGACTTTTCTGTTTCTATCGTCCTCATAGAAATTTACTCTTTTGATCAAACAAGAGTAAGACAAAGTCAGGGGTGACTGCAAAAACGAATCTTGAGCCGGAACTGGTTGTTGGAGCTTTTGGCACCGCCTCCCAAAGAGCTTTCCATCGCTACCCACCTCTTCTATCCAAGCCCAGCGCCATTTGTTCTTAATGCCTTTGTCGACATCTTTAGCGTCTTCCCTGGCTTCATGAATTGATCCATCCTGACACTACAGTACGTGGAGCGACTGCTCTCTGGATCAATCTGTTTGGCCTGGTCTGATTGGCTAGTAGACCTATCGTTAGTGTGATTGAGTGAAAGTTGCGCCTCTGTGAGATCCAGAGAACTGTATAGCCGTTTTTATTCTGGGCAGTAAGCCACCAATCTGCCGTCCTTTTGGTGGCTCGCTCTGCGGATTTAGACAGAAGGCGGCAAATTGGTGGTCTGTTTTGTTCCACCAGTTTTGCCCCTCGGAGGGTAACGTTACACTTATTTGCGCCTCCATTGCTGTGTAAATCCGAGGCGGCAATGTGGTGGCAAATGCTGAGATGGGCGGAGGTGTGGATGACGTGCACTGCTGCGCAACCACAGCCGGGAGTTTTAAAACCAGGAAACAGCTGATCACAGCAGTCAGTTCGTCACTTCATCCACCAAGATGAGCAGCTGGAAAGCCGCTGAGATCCGGGAGATGCTAGCGTCTCCTCGCTCTCTGCAGCTGTCTTGGTTGTCCGCTTGTTGTTGTAGCGGCGAGCTAATAGCGGTCGCTACTTTCAAATTAAAAGCCCCCCGCTAAGAACCCAGTTCTAAACTCCGATGGGGTGCAATGTAAAGCTCTTATTTTGAAGACAAATTCGACCTGCTTCTCTTCACGCCCAACTTCCTGCTTCACGTCACGTCACATGTTGACGCCTACCAGAGGAGGAAAAGTGGAGGCTGTTTGGAAAAGGAGGAATATTACACCTCCCTTTTAGAGAGACAAGGAGGCACATTGCAGCCTTTACCTTGCTGCACATGTGCCACCTTTTCTATCTGAAAGGGGCTTGTGTTACATCTCTGGGCAAACCCGATTTCTTTTTTTTCCCGCAGTCACGCCGGTACGCCGGAGATCCGGCACGGCGCCGGACTGCAATCAGCCCTGCAAAGTACATTTCTGAAGTAAAGTGCAATTTTTCGCCACTAGGGGGCTCTCGATCAAAACAAAACTCTTACCGACGGGAGGAGAGCTCCGAGATTCATTTTGAAATGCACCGTTACGTCGATTGAACTTTGAACTCTAAAAAGATTTGGAAAAAGTCCTCGTCGTTTTTAAACATGCAGAAAGCCCGAGGGTCCAACATGAAGGACGCTACTGTAACGGACTATTGCTAAGATGTTCGGCCTGCAAGAAAGTTACTTCCCTGCTGATTCATACGGTGCTTCAGATCTCACTTTTGTACTTTCTGCACAGCTGAAATCCTCTGAGAACTTCATTCACCATTTTCTTCTAAATGTCCGTTAGAAAAAAGTAAGATTTGTAAAAGCTTGATGTCGTCTGTGCATGTTTGACACACTTATCTGCAAACTGCATCAACAACAACAACAGCAGCAGCCAATGATCTGAACTCGCCTCACTGCACTTTGAACACCAGGATGAACACACGTTGCTTCAGTGTTCATTAACTACGGCTACTGCTGACAAATTACAGCCGTACGTTCGCCGTGGTTCACCAGATAACCAGGCTGCTGGAGAAGTGGCAGCCTAATTACAGCGAGCCTACCGGGAATACAAAGGGTGAAGCGAGGCGCCAGAAACAGCCGAGCGTTGTGTGGCCGAAGGTGAAGGTCGGTGTGGAAGGGAACAGCGTGTGATAAAAGAAAATTTGGCACGAAAATGAGCCGAGATATATCTGCTGCTGATATCTTTTTACTGTTCAAGGCCTGATTGGACTCCCTGTTTATTGTGTGATGTCAACTCGCCACCAGTGTAACAATGTGGGACGATTACACTGCAACCACCAACACTGTTGTGGCAAACATACGGAGGCTGCACACGTGACGGACTCGCACAGTTCTGGAGAATCAAGCACCATAAAATCCTAAATAGAGGCTGCAGACTTCAGCTATTATTAGACACAGAAGTTTAGTCTCAAACATTATCAAAATGTTGGAAATGAATGTACAGATTGACACACAAGAGGAGTCAGGACTGCTGATGTCAGAAGGTGGAAGAGTCGCCCAGCCTGCTCACCTGTTGAGTTTGAAGTCCGGAGAGAAGATGAGTTTTCCGGGATGATCCACTGACCTCCACATCAGGCCCAACATCAGGATCTCCAGCCAGCAGCACTTCAGCAGGTGGATCTGATCGGCTAGACTCAACTCCACGAAGCCTGAGGACACACGGAGAGATGTAAAGACCTCGTATCCATGTTCTCCATCATCTGCCTCGATTCAAGAGCATTTTTAGTCGATGGAAGATGTTCACACTGGACATTAAAGGGATATTCCGGTGTAAGTTTAATCCATGGTCTAACACACCGTGACACCGAGTAAGACTCCCCCTCGAGAGGTCAAGTTAGCTGACCGCTAGCTTAGCTAGTTTTAGCAACCATTTAGCACTCCATTACTTCCGTTCTTTTCCCTGTCAGCTCTCGATAATAAGAACTGAGCATTCCATGGAGTAATAATCAGACATTTTCATCCTTGAGCTGCAGAAATCTACTGCACTCGGTAATCGACTCGTCAGGGCTTCCCCACACAGGCAGGCTGCTGGAGGAGAGGGTGAGTTGTGCTGTGTTTTTAATACAAATCCAGCAAAGCTAGCAGATGTTTGATGCTTCGTACTGTGTGCTGGGACTGTACATGTACTGTTGCTGAAGTTTGCTGCTGTTCTCACCATTAATTGTGGCTTTTTGATGGCGGTTTCTAGTTGGAGACATAAGCTGCAGTGTATTGTTATCGTACAGCCTTTTCTGAGGTTGCTAAAACTAGCTAAGCTAGCGGTCAGCTAACTTGACCTCTCGAGGGGGAGTCTTACTCGGTGTCAAGGTGTGTTAGACCATGGATTAAACTTACACCGGAATATCCCTTTAATCGTCAGAAGTTGTGGGACACATTTGCTTTTCTTTGGTGTGTACAGCCTCTGTGCATGAACACTGGATCAACAGAACCAAAGACTAGAAACAAACACAGCAGACGGACAAACACTCAATTTGACACAATGCGTTGTGTTTCCCATGTGAGTTTGTGTCCGAACCTCCCGAAATTCACACAGCTGTGCCGGGGAGGAACAGATTAATTTGAGCTCGGTAACAACATGTCGTCAGACTGAAGCTTTGGTGCAACAGACAGGAAGTTGCTTTCATCAGGACTCTGTGGTTCTGATGCACAGGTGAGGCTGGACCATCAGCAGTATAAGTCCAAAGATCTCACTACACTTAACACAAGACAAAACCACACAACTCTCTCTGATTGTCTGTAAAAAAAAACCCCAAATCTCAAAAAGCACGACTGCAGAGAATAACGATGACATCATCGCTGTCAGAGGCCCGGAGCGCCTCGCTCACCTGTCTGTGCTTTTACAAAGCAGACAAAGCACACTCTCATTTTTTACTTCTGTCAGAGTAGAAGAGAAAAAAACAAAAAAACTGGGAAAATGTGTCTTTATTCAAAAAAAAAAAAAAAAAGAGCCGGGACTCTTTGTGATCCCGTCACATTAACACCTCTCCTGCAGAGCTACCTGCTGGGCTGAACACTGGCTGAGAGCAGGAGAGGGAGGGAGGAAAGAAAAGGACAGGAGGCGTCAGAAAGAAAGAAAATGAGAGGAAGAGGCATAAAAAACAGGATCGCGCTATGAATTCAGATATAAAAGGCGAGTGATGAATTTGAGCGCCTGTTCTGCAGCCGTTATCTCATTTGTTTGTTGATTTAACCATCATGGAACCGACGGCGGGGCGGAGGATGTGTTTACTGTACCCTCGCTTTGTTTTTACCTTTATAACATGTTTTTTTTTAAGACTTTCACACTCTGTTGATGGCGACAAAGACAAACTGCTCGCACTGATCCAGAGTTATCGTGAGTTTACCCTGACCTTAACCTTGAATGGCTCTTTTACTCGGCGTGGACGTGCAGAACGTCCCCACGTCTCGTCTTGATTACATGTAAACTGGACTAAAATTAGAAGCTCCTCAGTCTGTGCTGAGACTCACGTACTGACTGTGACTGAAATAATAACTGTGTAAAGATTTAATCCAAAAAGTAAAAAGAAGAAAGAAGTGACTTGTGTTTTGTCGAGTCAAAAATAAATTAAAATAATCAATAATTTGTCAAAAACTGAAGAAAATCTACAAAAAAATAAATATAAATTGTGAAAATCTAGATGTTATATGATGTATTTTGTGAATTATATTGTATATTTCTATACATTTCATTCAGAATCTGTCCAGTGTGTCGGATTAACTCTCCCACAAATTTTGGTTTTGGGTCGATACGCTTAAAAAATAAATGTTTTTACCACAAGTCTGTTTCTATATCAACATGGAGTATCACAAAAAACAATAACAGGGTGGTGGTGAGCAGGTGAGGAAGCAGGCTGGGTTAGCTACGTAGCATCCAGCCTACAGTGATAAATAAATAGCTCAATATATAAATTAAGCCATTTATTAATATATAAAAAGTTAAATACCTCTTTATCAATTAACTTTGTATTAATTTTTACTATTTATTTACTTTAATTTCCATCTGAAATGAAACAATGGTGGCAAATAATAACGTGAAAAATGAGAAAGACACAACAATGTTTGGTTTGTCCATTCTGGGCTACTGTAGAAACTATTTTCATATTCAGCTCAGCCAGAAACACAAGAACTGAAAACTAAGAAATAATCAATTATCAACCTTACCAGGAATCTTTTTGGCCCAGCTGATCATGAGGACCAGCTCCTTGTCGGCCAGGTTGGTGAGGGACATCATCATGCTGGACTCGGTGAAGGGTTTGTTCATGTCCTCCATCAGATAGATCTCCGGGGGCTCGGCCTCCATGATGCGGGAGATGAACTCCTCGGGGCTCATGGCCGAGTGGTGAACGTGTTTGGCCTGAGGGAGCGGGGTGAGAGGAGCCTCCAGGTGGAGGTGCCGCTGGGCCCGAGAACCCAGTCCCACCCGGACCAGACCTCGGCCGGTGGGATCCCGAGGCTGGAGTCCACCGCGGCGGTGTCGGGCCCCTCGGTAGCTGCAGCGTTCGCGCCTTACACCTGACGGATGAAGACAGATCGTTTTTATTAAACTCCCTGACTATCAGCAACAATATAGAGCACCTAGAGAGCCTTACAAGAAACACAGAAAGACTGAAACAAACATGTTTTATGAAGCCACAGGATGACGATTGAAATGTCAAGATCAGTACGTCACTCTTACAAACAGTGGGCTCAAGATTTCCTGGAAGTCTCTGCAGACATAATTGCTACTTTCGAAAAGGAACAAATCTGCAAGCAACAGTCATTTGCAGATTTTCCAATTTAAATCAGGACTTTTAGGAGTTTTTGTGCCTCAAGTGTTTATTAAAAATACAGTATGAGCCCCACTGAGCTCTTCTGTTACAGCTCTCACAAGCTACAGAAAGAGTTTTGTCAAATTTCAAGAGTTAGATGAGAAGATTGATACCTCTCATAGTGACTGTCAGCCAGGAGATGGTTAGCTTAGCTTAGCATAAAGACTGGAAACGAGGGGAAACAGCTAGCCCGGCCAAAGGCAACATGATCGTGCAGGGAGATTTCAACTTTGTGTACAAATAAAAACAAACAAGCAGTGTTCTTACAAGTACCCAAAAATCATACCTGAGGAAAAGGAAAGATATCGTTTTAAAAAGTTATTCGAGTACTTAAAGTATCAAGTGGTCAAAAAGTACGAGACCACTAAATACGTCTGTTTTGCATTTGTTTTAATTGTTGTTGTCCCTGACAGCGTGCACTCCAGCCGGCATGGACTCCACAAGTTTGAAAACTGCTGAGATAACATGAGTCATCAGGTTTTGCACAAGCTTGTGGAGTCCATGCCAGCTGGAGTGCACGCTGTCATTAAAGAAAAAGGGAGACATACGATATACTAAAGTATTCTGAAATTTGTGGACATTTTTTTATTAGCTAGTGATCAGGATCCTCTAATTCAAGACGAGAAAATAAAATAAAATATTTCCCCAATCTCAAACTATTCCTTTAACTTTTCTGGTAAAGAGTCCGACTTTCAGTTTTTCCTTCCCTGCTGAGCTCGCGCCTGAAATGTGCTTTAGAACTGGACGACAAACTGTATTTATGTGACTCCGATCCTGTGTTTTCAGAAGTCTCTCCGTTTTTATGCCATAATGAGCTCACGGCTAACACTTCTAACCTTTTCTCTCTAAGTGCTTGAACTTTTGAGCTGCACTAAGATGACAGAACGTCAAAGGAAACATCCAATTACTATGAAAAGGCGAGCACTTACCACACTTCATCATGCCCACTTCGTAGCATTTACGTAAGCGGCAGGCCTGGCAGCTTTTGCGCCGGTTCTTGTCGATAGTGCATTGATTTGTAGCGGGGCAGATGTAGTCATTGTGTCCTGAGGGAGAAGGAAAAGAAAGACATGCTGCAGAATTCTTCCGATGGACGAGAAGAAGGACTAAACGGTGGACAGAAAGACAGAGCTGATACCTTGGATGCTCCTCTTGAAAAAGGCCTTGCAGCCCTCGCAGGACCACACGCCATAGTGGTACCCCGAGGCGTAGTCGTGGCACACGGCGCAGAAGTGCATGTCGGCTTTCTCCACCGCCGAGGAACACTGGGAGGAGTTCACGCCTTCCTCTGATCTCTTCCCCGGCGGCTTGTTACAGCTGATGACGGCGCTGCGGGACGAAACACAGACCGTGTGAACGAGGGGACAACTTGACATTTGGAGTTTCAGCCCGTCATTCACCCGTCAGTCGTCCCTCATCAGGTACGCTTCTGTTCAAAGACTCGCCACAATTACATTTCAGTCGACTGGAAAATTGCATCAGGAAACTTCGCAGCCTTCATCATTTGAACGTAATGGGTGTGTAAATCTGCAGCATGACCAGTGAAGTTATGACTGTCATCGACTGGTGGCACGGATAAAGACCGCAGACAAATCAACGGATGTGTAAGTGGAACCACAACATGTGTCATCACATGGGTTCAACCTCTCAGCCACAACAGACCTGGTGATCCATTAGAGGTCAGGGTATGAGTTTGGGGTTCAGTATCTTGCCCAAGGATACCTCGACATGCAGACCAGGGAGATCAAACCAGCAACCTTCCGATAACAGGACGCTGGCTCTACCCCTGAGCCACAGCCGCCCTGTTTCTGTGCATGGGAAAAGACAGAAAGTCTATGGGAGTCTGCGGGGTAACATTATTCTGCCCTGGGCTGAAGAAATTATTCTAGATTTCTGCGAGGCCATGTAATTCATCTGCACAATCTAAATGTGAAGCCATTTTTCTTTTGTCAAAAACATGTTTGATGAATGAGTCATGAGACAAAGCCTCGAGCAAGGCGTTTAAAGGCAGAGCAATTTCCAGTTTCAAAGACAATTTCCCCTCGAGCTTCCCCTGGCGCTTACCGCACACCTTCTTTTTTAAAACTGTGTTAGTGAAGCTGTTTCACCTACCTGCTGGCGGTGACACCGTGGGCTTTGGGCTCCAGCCAGGGCGCATGTGGGCTGGGTTCGCTGTAGACGCGAGGCTGAGGGCAGTGCAGAGTCAGTGAGGGCATGTTGGGGTGGTTGTGGGAGGGCCAGAAGGCCGACGGGCTGATGGTGGGGCATAGATAAGCCGGGCTGTCGTTGATGGGCTGCCTGGCGTAGCTCAGCACCGACTGGCTGTAAAAGTTCAGGGGTCCGTGGCCGTGGTTGTACTCGTGGCTGCTGTCCGTGTACGGAGACGGGATGCAGACGGTGTGGCCGTCCATGCCCAGAGGGGGGCTGTAGGCGGCGGAGAGCTGTCTCGGGGAGCTCGGCCTCTCCGAGGGTTTGCTGGAGTCGACCTCCTGGAGCTGAAGCAGTGAGTGAGAATCCAGCTCAGGGGAGGAGGCCATGTCAGGGGGGATCGACCGTGATGGATGTGATGACGCACCGGGTTCCTCTATTGCATATTCTGGTGTCGACGGGTCCTGTGGCAGAGGGAGAAAGACTGGTTAAGGTGGTGACATTCAAATAAAACAACTCACCACTTAGCGCTGCACATCCACCACACGAGAGGTCCATTCAGAAAAGCTTTCAGTGCCGTTCTTTGCTCTTCTTTCAATAAAATGTGCTCTCTAGTTCTGATATAAATGCCATTGTTTTAGGATGAACAGTCGCCTCCATCACTGGTCTTCACGCCACTAGCTAGTTGCTCATCGGACGCTGATCGGTTGAACCACTTAGCTTGAAACATGCCAGGAAGGCAGAATGATGTGAGATGAAATGATCACGTGATCTTGCAAATCCAGGTACATCTCGACGGAAGGGTTTATTACCAAATACCTGCAAGCGTGATGACAGTCGCTGCTGCCTCGTGCTAACTGATGTTAACAACATACCTGCTAAAACATCAGCTTGTTGTCATTGTGAGAATGTGAGCATTAAAGATTCATATAGTTACGTCCTGATCAGTTCTTTGCATGCACGACACATTTCAGGCTCGATTAAAGTTACTGCAGACTGTCATTTAATAATTCACTTCATTGTTGGCTCTCAGTAAACATGGTGGCAAAACCTAAAACCTTTAAGTGCAGATTTAAGAGCTTTTTTCCTCAATAACCCAGAAAAAAAGGTCCCCTTTTTATTTCTGTTGGAGTGGAGGCAGACATTATCGACAAAAACATTTACTGAGATATTTTCTGAACACAATGAGGTTATTATTAACTATTCCTGGAAATGCTGAACTCAAGTTTATCTTCAAAACGAGCAGAAGTCCATTTATTGTTGCTTCGCCTCAGTTCTGTCTGCATCAGCCTCTCTGCCAGTATTCAGCTGTTGTGACTCAGTTCAGTCGATTGGGAGTTAACAGGGATCCTCCTATCGCCGGTGATGGTGCTTTTGTTCAAGGGCACTCAAGAGTCCACATGAAAACAAAAGATAATGAGATGTTTTCTTTACTGGGTGACTCACAGTTAGGGAGCAAACTGAGATCCTGCGGCTCCACGTGTGGAAAAGAAAACCACACACACATTCTTCCTCTGCAAGAACTGTTTACGTGCATTTAAACTGAAATCAAACTCAATTCAATTCCAAGTTTTGTATTAATCATTCAGTCAAAAAATAAATGCTTATCACAGTTTCCCAGAGACAAACAAGATCTTCAAATTCATCCTTCTTATGTCCAACCAACAGTCCAAAGACCCTCCAAAAGAAAAGCAGCAAATCCTTACAGACACGTTGAACCCAACAGCACAGTTTCAATATTTCTCTTATCAGATCACCCTTAAAGCCAATTTCTTTCCTTCCAGGCGTTCCTGAGATATGACGCCCATGAAAATGGGACAGACATGAGGTCACGATGAACCTTTGAGAACCTTTGACCACCAAAACCTAAAATCCATCCAAGTGGATATTTGTGCCAAATTTGAAGAAATTCCCTTCAGGCATTCCTGAGATATCACATCAACGAAAATGAAATGCACCAAATGAAAAACCTATGACAACAATAATCACTTGCTTTGTTGTTCAAGACACCCTAACGCAGCAAAGCGATCCGAAAACACTCGGCAGACATCGTTATTGATTTCAATTGTTTTCATTCCTCTGTTCTACCTCTTCATGTCAGACATTTGATGACCCAGGTCAAACCCTGCGTCAGCTTACGTACCTACGTACTCGCTTACTGAACGCTTGTCGAAGCGAATATGAAGAACAAAGAATGATGAGCCCGTGTGTGCGACAACCAAACCAACACTTCTCTTCACCAGAGAGCAAAAACGATGAATCAAATAAAAATCTATCCTCAACTAAACAGTTAAGACAATTAATCAAAGTGGCCCCAAAATGTAGCAGATAAAAACATATCACATAAATAAGACTCAAACACAAGTATTGATTGCTGGAAACAAATTCTTCTTTGTGCACTTTTAAAAAAGTCTACCGACACTTTCCTGCACAGCGCTGAAGCAAAGAGCTCAGATATTGTTATTCTGAAGCTTTGAGTGGCTGCGAGGCGGCTGCAGAGTGAACAGGACACATCATGCCAAACAGTCGCAAGGTCAGTCGAATCAACAGTCAACATGCGTCTCACACATGTCAGGTCAAAGTGGCCTGGAGCATAACAATGCAGCCTTACCTGTTCACTCCGCAGCCTCATATCAACCTTTTATTGGGCGCTGAGCACGCGGCGTCCCACAAGTGCTCCGGTCACATGGCCGCATCGTCCATAAAGCGGGTGGAACATGTTGCTAATCACAAGGAATTATAGATAAAAAATGCACGATACTATTTTATTAACCTAGTAACCTATTTGTAATTTATCAACATGTTTGATAACTTACAAACTCAGGTGTCATGCAACATGTTCCACTTTCTATTTTGAGGGTGGCCTCTGTCCGCCTGTCGTTCAGCTTTCAGCTGAGTTCAAACTCAAAACAAATACGGAAAACATCACAAGAAATCGCTGCTAACTCTAGCTGCCGTTAGCTTGTTGGTTAGCCGTGCAGCTAGCACTGGAGCTTTGGATTGGGGATGTGCCAGGGCTAGCTGTTTAGCATGCTAACGTCAGTAGACATGTCTTCAACATGACACATAGTCATCAACCAATATTTCTTCGCCTTCTCTTGATAATTTTAGTTGTAAAAAATAATAAATGTTTTCCGCTAAAATCTTACATGTTGCACCTTTAAAGGGAAGAGATTGTCACGGTCCGTGTTGTGGCACTAAAACGCACAATTAAACCTCTTCAGACAACAATCACGCAGGGGTATCTTGTGTCTCCTCACACTCTGTTTCAGCTGTTTCGGGCTGACGACACAAATATTGACACAGCAGGAAGGTTGACGCTCCTGCAGAGACGGTCTGTATGTGGGGAAATCAAGCTGTTACAGAGAATAAACTCAGGATGCACAATAATAGAAATAATCATAATAAAACTAATTGCCGACATTCTGGTTGACATTTCACGCCAGAATATCTTCTCAGAATTCGTCACCGTCTGTGATTAATGTTAGAAACAAACCAAAAAGGCGTGAAAGATTAAATAGCTCACTTACTTCCTCAGGCTGTGTGGCTCGACAGCTTTTGCCAAACTACGGTATAAAAAAAGTTGTTTTGTCGGGACGTGTGTGCTGAAGTTTGAGCTTTGATCAGACTGGTGTTCATGGCAGCCTTCCATGGTAAACCACCGGGCAGGCAGGCAACACCGGGTCAAAGGACAATGTCTTAATGCAACTCTTTTATTCCAATGAATCATTCACATGCTCCCACTGATCTGGGATCTGGAGGGAAACTATGCTGATTTTTATCCAGCTTTGTACTCTGCACAATGTCTCCTGCACCCCAGTACTGAAGCATTGTTGGAAGACCACCTCCACCAACGGAGTGCAGAAGTCAGACTGACATCTTGTGACCGCGCTGCCTTTTCGCTTGAAACCAAAATCAAGTCTCACCAAACTCGCTGCACGTTGAGCTAAAGTGAATACTACAATCCTTTTTCCACCTCTCATGTGGCAACACAGCTTTAAAAGAAAAGACCGACTTTCCAGCACTGAGATACGTCTTCAAACAAACGTGCCCAGAAGAATACAATCGCCTTGCTTTCACTCTAATCAATGACCAAAAACTGTTGTAGTAGTTTAACCTAAAGCATGAACTTCTCCTAAACCTGACATGCTTGACAAACAGCGAAAGAGGACGAGGTAACGTCACTGAGGACCGCAATGACCTTCTGTGAACTGTGAGAAGTGTTTTTATTTATAGTTTGATAGAGGAGAAAAATTAACCAAGTCAGTCACACATCTGTTTAAAGATTGTGTGGCTACGGCTGATTAACATAAAACAGTTTGGCAGGTGAGCAGGAAGTCAAGCTTTTTAAAAAGGGACATGAGGCAGGATCAAGAAATAAGACACGATAGTGTCACAACGGCCGTTAGAGTAACTGACAGTTATTTCTTTACTCGCTATTCACGTGACTGTTCACTGCGAGACCTTCGCGCATGCGCCCGCGAAAAGACGTTAGCTCCCAACTGCTAACTGTGCTGGGTGTGAGGGATAGCCTTATCCCCTACTACACACATGAAGCAGCCGGCTCGCTGTGTGTAGCGACACACAAGCGGCGAGTCTGAAAGGCACAGGCGAAAGCACAAGACGCCATATTGGCGGACAAAAACATCGTCTCTGATACGGGACTGCTGTGTGTTAGCAGCTAATGTTACTACACAGACACAAACAAACCGTTAGCATGTGGCTACAGCCAGCTGCTAACGTCACCTCCCGGATAACAGTTGGGCTTTTGGTCCCATATATAAAGAGACATATTTCTAACTATACGGTTTCAGACTAAAGGACCGTGGAAATGCGCAGTCTGTAACTGTTCAGTGTTACACAGCGGTGGACTAAGCTACATGTTAGCAGCTGACCGTTAGCTGCTAACGCTACTTCGCACGTTAGCAGCTAACGCTACTTCGCACGTTAGCTCACTCCGAGTCCTCGGTGATCTCATATGATTTTCAAATCAAGCTCTAAACATGACCTGTAATGTTTTCTTACCTGGTCACTAGGAAATGAGACATGCCAGCATCTGTTTTCAGTCCCAATTCAAGCTGAAGCTGCCTCCATCAGTCGAACCCTATCCGATGTTTATTCTGGTTCCGCAGGCTTTGGTCGTAATTTCGTTTCGACTCACGACTTGCCGCTGATAAAACCTTCATTTTCGTCTTAGTATGACTTTTTAGTGGACTTTGTGTGGTGGTGAGTCGTTTTCTGGCCGTAGCAGAATCCATTACTACACAAACACTAGTTTGGGTCCACCGCGCGCGTCTTCTTCCCGTTTATAAAGCGTCGAGGACGCGCATTCAGCGTCATCTGACGTCACGTCCGCGGGACTGCGCGGGACATTCAGACCATGAATTGCAGTACATGATGCAGCACACAGGCTGTTCAAGGCAACGTAGAGATACGTGGGTGGGCTCATTCTTTTTGTTTATGAACGTTTCATCATTATTATCATTAGCATTAAAAAAACTTAAAATGCATGTTTATTTTTTCAGAAATCCTGCCTCATGTCACTTTAAGTTAAAACACAAGAGCTCAGCGGTTGAGCACCAACACCCCGCTAAAATACTGAATGTGTCTCGTGTCCAAATTGCACCAAACTCGACCTCACTTCAAGTGTGAAGAAGATCGGAAGAACGGTTCTCGAGATTTGTGACAATCAGACAGACAGACAGATATTCTTTGCTTTAGATGTGACTCCTCCTATATGTTTAAATAAAATAACATTTTAAAATAATTTACTGAACTCATGTGTGATCAATAATTGATTTGCTGTTTTTTTTTTATCCTCAGAATTATCTTTGGGTTTTAGACAAAAACACTTCAGCTCGGGCTCCTTTTCACTATTTTGTTCTGGACAAGAAAAATAAATCATCAATGTTCGATTGTTAGAAGTTATTCAGTTATTTAGCAGATGAATTTCTACATCTGGTCCAAACATGTGTTAATAAACTGGCTCTTTGCTGGGATTCATGAGTGAATAGCAAGAAAAAAGGAAAAGCCTGGAACACCATGCAGCGTCCAGTCAAAGAGAGAAAGCCCTCCCTGTTCACACCGAGAAATGTGTTTTCATCTCACAATAACGGATCTCGCATGGAGAGAATTTCTTCTGACCACAGATGAAGCTCAGTTGTGCCACCTCAGATAGAAGACGAGGTCAAAGTGTGACCGTCTTCACCAACACAAAAAAAATATCTGTTTCAACACATCCATCTCACATTTCTGTTCGGGCTGCAACAAAGCTCGTGTCAGCAACGCGACATATCACGAAAACCAGACGGGAACATGAATGAACGTCCGGTTACGCAGGCCGGTGTATCAAAAAGCTGTTTATTTCTGACGGATAAAGGAGCGTGGAGCCCCTCGTCCCCTCAGAACAAGGCTCCCAGCCAGCAGCACATACCGAAACACAAAGACCCCCAGCGAAACCATTAGCAATCCCTCAATCCCTCCATTCTCTCGGCCTCACAAAGCCGACAAGGAGCTGCTGGATGAGAGGAGTCGCGGTGAACTGAATGGGTGGACGGATTACATGGGAGCTGGACGGAGGAATCGACAGGCTGATTACAGCGTCAGGATGTGGAGTCATTATCGCTGTCAGTGCTGCTGCTGCTGCTCCATCTACCTGTCAGACAGGTGTGGCCCGTCTCCTGCAGAGATGTGCTCAAAAAATAACACAATCACAATCCCTCAGTATCTCACTTTGAGCCTTTTATTCTCTCAGTGGGATTAAAATATTAGAGATTAAATTATTTTCACACAGTTTGTTACAGTCAAACTAACCATCACACTTTAATTAATGCAAATACGGCTGTGCTAAAACAACACAGGTTCACTGTTTAGCCGGTTAAATGACTAAAGTCTGACGTTGGAGCTGCACAGAAGGTGAGCTAGTTTAAAGAGAGAAGGTTCAGGGTCAAACACAGGACTTCAACCCAAAAGAGGTGAAAGGGAACCTGTTTGTTTGCCTTTTATCTTAACTAGGCATCTAAACCCAAACGATGATCTTCACCAAAACCTAACCGAGTAGTTTTTGTGTGTATGATTAATTTACAGACAGAAGCCAAGTTCTAACATTTCCAAACATTCAACCTGCATCAGCGTCATTGATTCGGACACCTTTGACCTTTGACCTGAGACCTGCAGCCTGCATGCACGTGATGGATGTTCCTAACAGGGATCAATACAGAGGTCAACGTCATGCACACAAATCAACAATGCAGCAACATTTTGCAGCGACGTGGCTGCAGTGACAGTCAGGGTGCAGCTCTGTGGAAACAATGAGCTTCAGAAAGTACTGAATCCATTAGACCTGGTGCTGCCCGGCCGTGAGTGTGGGTTTGATTCTCTGTCAGTGTGTTTTTAATACAATGAAGACTTGGTAGAAACATGTCCGACCTCCATGACGGCCGTTAGAGCTCTCTGGACCCAACAGAGCACGTTTGCACGGATGTGATCTCGAAGCACCGTCACCTGACCAGACAACAAATCCACAACTGATCGTATTTCAAAATCAAGTGAGTTCATCCAATAATGAGCAGACGAGCATCGTCCTCTAGCAACAGTGAAGTTATTTCTATTCAATGCAACATGTCACGCGCTCCACATTCAAGAGTTAATCAACCTATTAAGTCTTTAAAGCACGAGGATTTGCTGAAGTTACGGTTCTTATAGTGCACATGAGGAGCTTTTTGCATGAGAAATGATTTAAACAGTTAATGGATTGATGAGTTCTGGTGTCGTTTCAGCTCTTTAAACATCAAGAAGTCAAGATTACACATGCAAAACTCCCGAAACAGTTTCCACCGGGCCGTGTCGCCGGACCCGATCGTGGTCGTCGTCCTAGTGTTTCCAGCAGCTGCGTCGCAGGAGCTGCGGTCAGCGGAGAAAACATGCCGAGGCTATTTTTGATGGAAGCGGATCACAGCGGCGTCAATGTGCACAGAGCTGATCAGACGGGAGGATGGCACCGTGCATCTGCTCATTTACAACATAAAACACTGCAGTCAGAGATATTACACAATAAAACACACACACAGACGAATAACTGAAGGGTTTAACTACGTCGCTGCACAACCACAGACGTGAAACACTCCCAGAGGGATGTGAAGCTGCGCGGAGGACGGAAAACAAAAACAGCGGCGCTCACGCCAAGTCACAGAGGCGTGCCCGCTGGAATCAAGAGGTTAGACCACAGCACAGCAGCTGTAATGAAGCTTTATGTTCAACTTGTTCAGGTTTCTCCTCTGAAACCTCCTCAGGAGTTTCTCAGGTCTGCTGCAACACAAGCCGAGTCAAGACAGAGCAGATCAACGTGCGAGGTGTGGAAAACACCCGCCGACCGCAGCGAGCCGACCCACGTGCAGCGCTGTGTTTTAGTTACACTCTGTCCTCGGGTATCTCTGGTTGTGTGTTCGACCTGTGGAGGGAGCGGGGGAGCTATCAGGAATCGCTGAGCACGGTGACCTTGGCGAGGTTTCGGCGCCGGCCGGTGGAATGCTTTCTTTAACGTGGGCGAAACCCCCGGAGAACAGAAGGGGATGTGCTTAAGAGTTCTTATTTTTGGTACCGACAGGACTTCCCTCCATCCTCCCCTACACACACACACACACACACACACACACACACACACACACACACACACACACACACACACAGACACACACACTCTGACTCCCCCACGGCTCAGTTATTCGCTAGTGGAAGAGGAATCTGGTATTTACAGCAACAGGCAGATTATTATTACACCACGAGCAGACTCAAGGCCGCGGAGAGGAGGTTGAAAGGCGGACATCCTCGCCGGGCCTGAAAAACAGGAGCAGATAGGGTCGGTTCTGTTGATGCGATAAAATAATCATCAGCGGCGTCGAGAAAGATTAGAGCGTCCAGCGAGCGTCCCTCAGAGACGAGCTACAGCAACACTGATAAACTGTGGAGGACGGAGAGCAGTTTAAAACTTCTTTAGACACGTTAACTCTGCAGGAATCTGATGGGAATATCAACTTGAGCTCTCGTGAGGAGATTGGACCTGACAGCTCTGATCGGACCGGATCAGCGCCGGCTGCTGTGTGTCAGATCTTGGATGCACATCAGTTGCAGAGAACGATGATTGAGCGGCTGCAGCAGTGAATCTGGGAGGAAACTCTCATCCTAGTTTGGGCTGCAAACTAAGATGAATTCTCACATCCGTTTATTCCAACTGGTTATTTCTTTGCAGGAGAGTCCTTGAATAAAATTATTTTAAAGGTAAAATTGTGTCCTAAAATCCTTTCATGAAAAACCCTGACAGAAAATCCTCTTTGTGGCGTAAAGAGACCGAGCTTCGCTTTTCAAGAGGGGAACGAAAACTGAAATTAAAAACATTTTCAGATTTCTTTGGTGGACAATCGGCCGTCTGGACTCACAATATGTTGATGTCACGAAACAGCAGTTCTGCGATATAACTCAAAGTGTTGAAATATCGATAATACTGAATATCTGAAACAGTTTCCACTCTCATTCTTTACTAGCTGCGTCTGATCGCTCTCCTCTCCTACAGCAAGTTCAGGAGTAAATCAACCTAGCACACCAGCCTCACCATATTCATCTTTTCAGAAAAAATCTAGAAGCTCATCGTCCTCAGTCTCGTGTCCAACTGTCCTGGTGGCATCAGATATTTTCAAGGTGTTGTGTCGAAGTGAGCCTTCATCACCATATCTGTAGTCTGAAGTACAGACTTTCACTACAATCTGAGTTGAAACAACGTTTTAAAAAAAAGCGTTAAGTCACTTTTTAGTGCCTCTTTGTCACTCAGAGAGACTGAATTCGAGCACAGATAATCTGTCCAGATGATTCTGATACGAGCCGTTACTCAGCAGGGCGATAAAAACTGAAGTTAACATATTTTATTGTGTCTGGACTCTCCTCCTCCTCCTCTGAGACTCTGGAGAAGATGGGCGGTCAGGTCTCTGCCGTCTCCAGACAAACTCTGACTGCACAAGCAAAGACTTTCCTCCTTTATCTGTTTCTTTCATGACAATTGTGTTGGACAAATGTCAAATGTAGTGAAATATTACCTGAACGCTCCAGATCAGACAGTACAGTCTGCTCCTCTGTATCATCTGTTCAGGTTCATGGTGTGACTTTGATCAATCATTTCTGAGTAAACAGTGATGTTATCATACTGATCTAACATCTAACCTCCTGGGCTCACACAGCTGACATGCAGCCATGAGGAGAACAACGAGTCTCTGTCGCTTTCAACACATTTAACGTCAGTAAGTTGATCATCATCCTGACAGGAAACTCACAGCACATTAATTCAGCGGTTAACTCGAAGCTGCAGAGCAAAAACACCCCTCAGAAACCAGCTGATTCTCCTAAAAACACACACCTGCACCTGTCCGCCTGGACACGAGCCGACAGCTCACCTCCGCGCTGTTGCGCACCGCGGTCTGAAACTCCTTCCTGCCTCTCCTGACGCCAAAGTTAGAGAATGAAGTGCCACAAACCTGTCTGTGGGTCCAGGTGGTGATCAGAGGAAAGAGCTGAGCTGCTGCTTTCAGGAGTTTTGTTGCTTTTTAAGCGCCTCCTTCACCTCCGCTGCTGCTGCGGCTGCTGCTGCTGCTGGAGCGGAGCGTCACACAAAACACGAACCGTGACGCGCAGAAGTGAAACTACACACGGACATCACATGCACGCTGCCGGCGCGTTATTCCTCCAGCAGCTCCTTCATTCCTGGCGTGTTATGAACACTTCCCCGCTTCATCCCCTCTGCAGTCCCTCACAGTGCAGGTTTAAGGTTTGGCCGACTTGGAGACGTCAGTGGCCCCGCCTGGTCTGGAGAGCTGCCCGGCGGCGCTGCGCTGCGCACAGGAGGAGGCTCCAAACTTTACTTAAACATGCAGAGAAAAAAAACACAAATCAGATGTTTTATGTTCCTTTTACTTCATTAAATGTTTGTCATAAATCATGAAATAAAAAGTGGATGTTTTTATCAGCCTCTAAACTTTCTCCGTGTGATTTCCCTCCGCAGCCTGCAGCGCTCACAGTTAATGATTAAAGGAGACCATAAAAAAAAAGAACAAGAGGCCAACATGGTTCCGCACAATCTGGACCCACCGAGACGATTTATGCTCTGAACTATAAAACTGCAGTAAAATATAAAACAAAGAGGTGATTTAAACCTCCATGTTTCCTCCTGAGGCTGCTTGTTTGCTTTGGACGCGTTTCGTTTCAGCCACTTTTTGTCCTCTGAAGCTGAGAGAAGAGAAAGTACAGTCACCGATGTTCAGATAGAGACAGTTAAACATCTGATTTATCTGAATCCAAACCTGTTTATCTCTTTCTTTAAGGACCAGGGCTGGATTAACCCTCCAGGGGAGCCGGGGCAGGTATGAGTTTTGGGCTCCTACACCTGTTTCCTTCACTCTTTCATGTATTTATTAGTACAATTTGATTGAGTAAAATGCACCACGAGTGCCTAAAATACAATAAAAGTGTCTCAAATAGACTCTAAAGTGTAAACACAGAGCACAATGAGAGTTTATTCATTTGTTTAGTCTCTGATGGAGACGGAGGCAGAGATTTTGTGACTGTCGGCAGACAGGATTGCACAGTTCAGGTCAGTTTATAGAGCAGTTTAGATGAACACGGGGTCTCGGAGAGTCTGGGGAGCGATCGGCTGCTTTCACAGGTTATCCAGCCGTGTTTGAGTTTGTAAACTGCTGCCTCGTCGTGACGACATGCTGGTGTTTCATTTAATCTTGTGCACTCTTTCTTTAACCTCACGTGAAGTCTTAATCAATAACAGAGCAGTGAGCCTAAATCTTCCACTTGCACGTCTTTTTTTCGTGTGCTTTTATTCTGACGGTTTTGTAATTAAACCCAGAGAGAAACATCGGCTTCCTGCTTGTAAATAAAGTTTCTCCAGAGGTAAAGCACTTATTATTTAATTTTCGCAATGATCCCTTTATTTTACCTCTCACACACACACACACACACACACACACAATAACACTGTTAACCATTACACACAGTAAACCCGACTGCAGGTCCTAAAATCTTTCAATTATTGTGTGAGACAATAATTACTCAGCACTCATTCACCAGTAAATTGCTTAATTTGCCAACTAACTAATTAAAATGAACCATAATTAATTCAATTAGTCTGTTTGTTTGTGTGCATTGAGTTTCAGAACAAATGTCCACAGCGAGGTGGTTCTGACCGGCCGGGCCGTTCTCATTTTCATTGTCTATCACTGATTTCCCTCTCGGGTCGCCTGTGAGGTCGTCCAGCTTTATCGCGTCCACTTCCTGCAGTGACCTCGTGTCTCCGTATTCAGATTCTGGTGCGGTCTCATGAAATGGGCTCGTTTAACCGGGCTGAATGTCAGAGAGAAGTCATAGTCACCTCTTCAGTCATTTAGATTTGGACTTTATAGTCGCACAGTAACGATGTGATGATGTCATGAAGCTGTTCGTCCGTCTCAACCTCCTTTAACGGAGCCACATTCTGGAAAAGCCCCCCAGCCACAGAGCGATGCATGCTCAGGCCTGTGGGAGCCGACCAATCAGAGCAGACTGGGCGTTAAAGAGGCAGGAGGGTGAATAGAGGTGCTGCAACGATGGACCGTTAACATTAAAGCATGCAAAAATTAAAAGTATGACCTTAAATATAACTTTAACTGCCCCGGCGTCTAAATCAAGACTAAATCGGGGAAGTTTTGATTCAGCAAAGACAAAAAAAGGGTAGTGTGACGTCTTGTTTCGAAGCCCTACATGTCAGAAGTCAGTAGCAGGTGTGCGTCTGTTCAGTGTCTGAGGCGAAGTACACAAACTCAACCTCTGAGCCTCTGCTGTTATAATCAGTTCAAATTAGATTATCATGTTTTTACGGGCTGAGTCGGGGGAAAAGTGATCAGACTGAAACACTGGAACAGAATCAAATCCTGAGAGTTTGTTTTGATACGAAGCAGAACAATCGTGAGGACGAGTCCGGAGGAGCGAGCAGAAGGTCTGATCGAGCCCAGCTTTGTTTTCCTCTCCTCTGTACGTTTGCCTCGGATGAGTCACTCGCTCAGTTTCTGTCAGTCCTTTAGAAAATACAGAAAACATGCTCTGATTCACGGATTCTTTCTTTGCCTACTTCAATTATCTTCTGATGAATCTATCTGCCATAGTAGCCGCTGACACACGCCGCAGGCAGCACGCCGCTACAGGATGCGAGCAGGCAGAACCAGCGGACCTATTTCCTTTCCAAAAAAAACTCCTGAGTGAAGGGAAGAACTGTGTGTTCCCTCTTGTGTCCTCTCCTCTCCTTTAGCCTTTGCTCCAGTAGCACAGAGACCAGCGAGAAAGAAAAAGATAAACGTGCCCTCCCCCTCACGCTGCAGTGTGTGTGTGTGTGTGTGTGTGTGTGTGTGTGAGGGCTGTGCATTGTGGTGTGTGTTTGAGCGAGTGTGTGTGTCGTTCGTCCGGACAGAGTTTCTGCACCGACGTGGAGTCGCTCTGATTTCTTTCGAGACCAAATTCTTTGCAAATGCATACTGATTTATCCTTTTGCCAAATTTTCTTTTTCCTTTATCACGAGTGAATTAGCTCCGCCGGGCCTCCCAGCACTCTCCTCCGCCCGCCGCCTATTACTGCCGTGATAGACTGATTATTGTGCACCGAAGGGGTGAAGCCCGGGTTAAGTTGGGAGGAGGCGGATGGATTATTAACATCTTACAGATTGATCTTCTCAGAGAGATGAGCTGAGCAGAGCGCAGGTATCAGAGAAAAACCAAGCGGATCATCTCAGCGGAGTCGTGCTCAGCTCAGGCCTGACGCGTAAGACGTGTTTTGTGAGGCAGAGAAAGGAATTTTATTTAAAACATTTGGATTAAAGGGAGTGAAAGTTGTAATTCACTAACTGGAATTCATTAAATTTACAACCCAGTCAGCGTACATGTTCCTGCAAACCACGATATGTTCAAATGTTTTGCATTCAAACGAATACTGCTCTCTAGCGCCTCGCGTTTTCAAACGTGCGTTGCAGCCTGTTGGAACTACGGCAGGCGGGATGTGTCAAGATTCAAGAAGCTGTGACAACAACATGTCTTCAAACAGCACTTCATCAAGTTTAGTTTCGGGTGATGAGGTACGTTATTTCAAACAAACTTCACACTGCAGCTGACGAGCGCGTCTGGCTAAGCTCCTTCTCCGTTCCACAGTCACGCTGGCTCTGAGTGAAAACGCCTTTAGCCTTATCTGTACCACGTAGAGCTTTTTGTCCCTCTCACCAGTTCATCGTTTTTTATAGAGCGGAAGGACATGGAAGCCTCCGTATGAAAAACTTCCCATAAGGAATGAATGGGACGGGGTCAAAAAAGTCGCAAAATCATCGACGTTTTTCAAACATCTCCTGCTCTGGCAGACTTTGACCTAGAGACACCATTCAAACTTTAAAATGTAGGCACAAGTCTCATCTATTTGAGTTGTATTTGAACTTTCTTTCTACGATGTTTAGTTTTTGAACGGTGACCCTTAATTGATCGTGAGTGATTTCGAAAAAATTCAGAAAAATTCAGGATTTTCAATGAGTGTGTATTGCGGAATGTTCGCGCAGCACCAACTGGCAGAGTGGGGGAGCCTGAAAAAACTCTCCGAAAATGTTTCTTTAGATGACGATCCTAGCCACAGATTTCACACTACAATAGTGATATTTTCCAAGAACGTAGCCACACTTGTCTTCTGTCTGGCAACGTGTCCACTTTATCGGGAGGATGTACGGTTTTTGAATTATCTGCGTCTAACCGACACAAACTCCAGCAACTGCCCCATAAGCCCCAATGTTAAACGGGAAGAGGATTTTGGGAGAAAAGCAGAAACTGCCCTGCTTCTCTTCACGCCCAACTTCCTGCTTCACGTCACAATGTGTGATTCTTCCCTCAGGAGGAGAAGTGAGATTGTTGGCAGAGATCATTTTACACCAATGAGGACTTATTTATGAATGAAGACGCTGATTTGAGGTCATAAATTACTTAAAACACTACACAGTGGACCTTTACTGTTATTTACGCGGAAACTTTCTGTCGTAACAACGCCGTGCACGCGGTCTGGTTCAGGTTAGCGTCGTGACAAGATCTCGTGTGGCTCACCTGGTCCTGTCACTACGAACACGGCTGGAAATGGTCCCAATGTTTTGTCAAAAAACATCCAGGTTTGTTGCCACAGCCGTGTCTGGAAAATGTCCTGACGCTTCGTTAAAAGAATATCTGGTGTTTTTATAATTACAGATGTTGAAATTTCATCCCCAGCGTTTTAGTTTGGCGCCTCATTTCACTGGAGAGGAATTCAGATGCTTAAGGCTTCCTGACACAACAGCTGACATGAGCTTCTATCCTCACATGGCCCAGAAAATTAATAAACGCAGCTTTAAATCGTATTCATGCAATCATAAAATTAAACTTGACTTTGTTTTGCATCAGAGACATTATTAAAAACATTTACATATTACAAACTTTAATTCCTAAAGTTCAGATGCATCTCTGTTTATTCTGTTTGTATCATCATCAACGCACACATCTGTGCTGTTTCCCATCATGCATCACTCACACTAGTCATGTATGACCTCACCTCCTTCCCTCACGACTGTTTTCTAACAAAGTGTCTTTGAGCGTTTTAATTCTCGGAGTGCAGCAGTGTGGGAGTGAGGAGGAGCGGCGGGAGGAGAGGTTACCTTGAACTCTTCTCTGTACCTTCAGTCTTGTGGAAATCCTTCCCCTTGTCTGGGAAAATTTAGGGCTTTTTCTAAATTCTCTGGCAGGACACGAGCTGCTTGCAGTCCTTGACCAACGAGACGCGAAACCCCAGACGGCAGTTTTTCATAAGAAAACTCCCCCGTTCAACAATGTGACAGATATGACATGACGGTTCAGGGAGAGAAACACTACGTTACTGATACGACAGTGTGCGAAACTAGGAGAAGAAATGACAGCGAGACAATAATCGAGTTAAGATAAAACTGAACGTCTGAATTACGTCGACTGCTTCCCTCGTAACTTCTACGGCGACGCTGCCGCCTCAGATTCCTGCAACCGAGCAAGATAGAAAGACCAAACTCAGAGAACACACACATTTATTTGGCGCGTGTTTGCAGCAAATAGTGATTCAGACACACACAGAAACTGGTCGAACCAGTCGACCATCCGTGTACGTTGTTTACTGGTATCTGTGTGTTTCCTGCTCGTTGCTATGGGCTTTTTTTTTTTTTCCTCGCTCACCCACGCCAACGAAACGCACAACAGAGGACGGGAACGAGACGACACAAATGAGGTTAAGGGAGAGAAGACGATGACACACACACACACACACACACACACACACAGGCCCGTATCCGTAGGTGTGTGTGAATGTGTGGAGCTGGCAGAATGTGGAAAGTGAGTAATCAGGTTTTAATCTGTTTTTAATTGGCTGAGTGAAGTCGGTACACATCCAGCGCAGATCCTTTTTATTGGGTCGGATATTTATTCTCATTGAAGAAGTTTCTGAGGTGGAAGTGAGATTTTTAAGAGATTTACATTTTTCTTTTCTTTTCATATAAATGAAAGCGCTTGTTCAAGAAAAGTTCAACTCAAATAGAGACGTCACACAGCTGACAGTGTCTGTTTTTGTGAAGACTCGTCCAGTTTGACCGTAAAGTAAAAAATTACCCAGAAGACAACCTGTGATTGATGTCTGACAGTTTGATTATTAGAGTCCACAGCTGTCGGCTCTCAGCGGAGACCAGACCCACAAACATCTGTCCGACATCACCAGATGTGCTGACTTGTTTTCGTGGTGACTTTAGGATTAGGTGCGTCTCGTAAACTCCGACATTCAGAGCTGCGGGTGTTGTTGCATCGCCGCTGCTCTGCTCGCAGCACTCTGCTGCCATGGAGACGGCGAGGATGTTTACCCAGCCCGGCCTCAGGTGTGGAGGGGAGAGAACTGATTTACCTCCTGTTTTTCCACTGCAGAGAATAGTTTTTCTTTTATGTCTTATGTCTCATATCTTCCTCCTACACTTCCCTTTTTTCCATTTTCCTGAATATATGTCATATTAAAGTTGAGATTTTAGGCATTTGGATGTAATCTGGACATATTAGGATCAATGTAACAGAAAACATTTCAATAAAATGTGTCTTAATGCAGGATTGAGGAAGATGAATGTCAACCTGAAGGTCGACTTCCAGAACCACGCGACTATTGATGTGTCTGGACCGGTGTCACAGGGTCGCAGTACAGTTAGATCGAGGCAAGAAAACCACTCGGTTAAGGTTCAGAAAACGTGAATTGTGGATTAAAATAACTACGCTATTTAAATAACTTCAGGTCCGAATGTGATGTAACGTTCACACGGGACACAAACAGCGATCTTTAGTTAGCAGGAGACATTAAAATTTGTTATACCTCTTGTGGGAAGGCTTCTATGGAGGACTAAACATGACTTAAGTATAAATAAATAAATAAATAAAATACAGGAATAAAAAAAATAAATGCATAAATGAGTAAATTAATTAATTAATTAATTAATAAATGCTGAAATAAATGAATTAATAAATACAGGAATAAATAAATGAATGCATAAATAAACAAAAAAGGAAAAATAAATAAATGAATAAATAAATGAGTAAATGAATAAATAAAAGAATAAATAAATGCCTAAATAAATGAATAAATAAATACAGGAATAAAAAAAATAAATGCATAAATGAGTAAATAAATGAATTAATAAATACAGGAATAAATAAATGCATAAATAAATAAAAAAGGAAAAATAAATAAATGAATAAATAAATGAGTAAATAAATAAATAAAATAATAAATAAATGCTTTATATTTATTTCTACATTTATTCATTTATTTCTACATTTATTTATTTAATTTATTTATTTATACTTAAGTCATGTTTAGTCCTCCATAGATTTCTACATGATTCTGGAGTGTGTCAGTTGGAATGTCTGCCCATTCATCCAGAACAGGATTTGGTGCTGGAACGAGAAGGCCCGGCCCGGATCTCTGTTCTAGTTTATCCCAGTGGTGTTGGGTGATGGGGTTGAGATCAGGGCTCTGTGCATCTGAACATGCCTTTACGGACCTCGCTTTGTGCTCTGTGGCTCAGTGCGATGATGATGATTCACCGAACCCAGTCTCGTCCATTTTTGCTATAAATAGTTGAAATAGAAAAGTTCTGCTGCACAGCAGACGGAGCCGGAGGTCAAAAAGCATCATTATCATCCTGGCTGCTGTGCAACACAACATTTACCTGGTAACAAGGAGGAGATAATGGAAGAAGCCTGATGGTGGTTTCTCTGCATGTTACTGAAGGAAATAACGAGGGAACACGACGTCCCATCGGAGAGAACAGAGTGCAAGTGTGTCAGTTTAAAGGACCACTTCAGCTTTTGTGTAACTCAGCGTGCAGCTGATCTGTCCAACGTGCAAGTGCTGGACGGGCTATTCAGTATCCTGCACGTGGGACTCCTTAAACACTGAGGGGGAAGATTAGCTCTGCTTGTGTCCCGTGTGAAACTAAAAGTGAACGTTAACGTGCTATTTTAATCCAATGATCTTTTCAACCAGCTGCAGGCTCTCGTTTAGGTCTTACCTGTCTGGGTAAGGCCGAATTTATACATCCCATATAATATCATGATGTCTAACATTACATCAATATGCTTCTTCCTCTTCCTCCAACATATCTTCCTCCTACACTTCCATTTTTTCCCCTTTTCTTGAATATATGTCATATTAAAGTTGAGATTTTAGGCATTTGAATGTAATCTGGAAGATGAATGTCAACCTGAAGGTCGACTTCCAGAACAACGCGACCAAGTTCGGTTAGATCGAGGCAAGAAAACCACTCGGTTAAGGTTCAGAAAACGTGGATTGTGGATTAAAATTACTACACTATTTAAGTAACTTCAGGTCCGAATGTTCACACGGGACACAAACAGCGATCTTTAGTTAGCAGGAGACATTAAAATGTGTTATACCTCCTGTGGGAAGGCTTCTATGGAGGACTAAACATGACTTAAGTATAAATAAATAAATAAATAAATGCTGAAATAAATAAATAAATAAATAAACGTATAAATAAATGCTGAAATAAATGACTGAATAAATACAGGAATAAAAAAATAAATGCATAAATAAATAAATGTATAAATAAATGCTGAAATAAATGAATGAATAAATACAGGAATAAAAAAAAATGCATAAATAAATAAATAAATGTATAAATAAATAAATGTATAAATAAATGCTGAAATAAATGAATGAATAAATACAGGAATAAAAAAAAATGCATAAATAAATAAATAAATAAATGTATAAATAAATAAATGTATAAATAAATGCTGAAATAAATGAATGAATAAATACAGGAATAAAAAAATAAATGCATAAATAAATAAATGTATAAATAAATGCTGAAATAAATGAATTAATAAATACAGGAATAAAAAATAAATGCATAAATAAATAAATAAATGTATAAATAAATAAATGTATAAATAAATGCTGAAATAAATGAATTAATAAATACAGGAATAAAAAATAAATGCATAAATAAATAAATGTATAATATCATGATGTCTAACATTACATCAATATTGCTTCACTGTCATGGTCATGTTTTCTGTGGCAGCTTATTGGTGTTTGAGGTGTCTGGCATCTATAAACAAGTACAATTTGATTTACTTTCTCTGTTTATCTGTGTTTATTTCTGTCCTTGTGCTTCTAACTACAGGCTTATCTTGTCCTTTTTATTTTGTGTTGGCCCTTATATTTTTATTATATCTCTGTCCGTAGCAGAAATTTCCATGCAAATATTCTTAATATTTGAATTTACATTGCTTTACCGAAAGACGGGAATCACGTCCACACCCCGGCTCCAAACATCTGTGGTTCTTTGGCTCGCTCATTCCCCGTCTGTTTAGATATAAATCCTTTCGCTTTGAGACGGGATGGCATGACTTGAAAGCCCGCTCAAGGTTTTCATGATAATATTTGACCTTCAGACATTTAATGTGCTGCGTGTCGCCCCGTGTTCTCACATGCTGAAAAACACACTCGACCATAAATCACATCTCACGGCCTCCATACGGCACCGCAGGTGCTACAAAAATCCCCAAAGCTGAGCGGTGAGTCAGCAACATGTGCTCTGCAAAGACTTAATAAAGTCATGCTCCTAAAACTGAAGTGTGTATTACTGCAAAATAAAGCCTCTCCGACCCGCAGAACAGGAAACGTAGCCTTTGGTTTGGTTGTGAGTTGGGAAGCCTTACTTTACCCTTACTTTCAGGTGTTTCCAGTTTTCTGTTGCAGTTATGTTTCAGCAACAAAAAATAGGACTTCCTCCCTTAATGCTGTGATAACGACCACGGCCACAAGAGGTCACTGCCTGACAACAAACGTAAATATGGGTCGTAATAAGGTGATTTCACGTCCGACCTATACGGCTATTTTTCTGATGAGGTCGGTCTGAAACTGTAAAGGTCCACTGTGTAGTGTTTTAAGTAATTTATGACCTCAAATCAGCGTCTTCATTCATAAATAAGTCCTCATTGGTGTAAAATGATCTCTGCCAACAATCTCACTTCTCCTCCTGAGGGAAGAATCACACATTGTGACGTGAAGCAGGAAGTTGGGCGTGAAGAGAAGCAGGGCAGTTTCTGCTTTTCTCCCAGAATCCTCTTCCCGTTTAACATTGGGGCTTATGGGGCAGTTGCTGGAGTTTGTGTCGGTTAGACGCAGATAATTCAAAAACCGTACATCCTCCCGATAAAGTGGACACGTTGCCAGACAGAAGACAAGTGTGGCTACGTTCTTGGAAAATATCACTATTGTAGTGTGAAATCTGTGGCTAGGATCGTCATCTAAAGAAACATTTTCGGAGAGTTTTTTTCAGGCTCCCCCACTCTGCCAGTTGGTGCTGCACGAACATTCCGCAATACACACACATTGAAAATCCTGAATTTTTTCGAAATCACTCACGATCAATTAAGGGTCACCGTTCAAAAACTAAACATCGTAGAAAGAAAGTTCAAATACAACTCAAATAGATGAGACTTGTGCCTACATTTTAAAGTTTGAATGGTGTCTCTAGGTCAAAGTCTGCCAGAGCAGGAGATGTTTGAAAAACGACGATGATTTTGCGACTTTTTTGACCCCGTCCCATTCATTCCTTATGGGAAGTTTTTTATACGGAGGCTTCCATGTCCTTCCGCTCTATAAAAAACGATGAGCTGGTGAGAGGGACAAAAAGCTCTACGTGGTACAGATAAGGCTAAAGGCGTTTTCACTCAGAGCCAGCGTGACTGTGGAACGGAGAAGGAGCTTAGCCAGACGCGCTCGTCAGCTGCAGTTTGAAGTCTGTTTGAAATAACGTACCTCATCACCCGAAACTAAACTTGATGAAGTGCTGTTTGAAGACATGTTGTTGTCACAGCTTCTTGAATCTTGACACATCCCGCCTGCCGTAGTTCCAACAGGCTGCAACGCACGTTTGAAAACGCGAGGCGCTAGAGAGCAGTATTCATTTGGATGCAGAATAACATTTAACCACTAGATGGGAGAAATAATTCCACAGTGTCCCTGTAATGAACTTTTGGTCGACATTTCAAAGCCTCAGTTTGATTGTACTGTAATGTTGAATGTTTTCCACTTTATCTGCTGCTTGTGATCAACTTTTTGAGAATGAAAGATTTTCCAGCTGCTGAGTCGTATTCATCGTTTCTTTGATAATGTCAAACTGTGAAAGGATTCAGGTTTACAGGAGATGCTATCATCTTATCTTTAGTTTTATTCTACTCTTGAGTACTCTTTTCAGTATAATAACCTTGTGAAGTTTTTGAGACTTTCATCACTGTAACGATCTCGTATTGTTATCTTGTACGACAATAAAACATCTTGAACCTTGAAGTGGAATTAAGAGCTGAGCGATCGCCTTTCAAAAAGAAGACAATCATGTGTGAGTTCTCCCTCCGACACGACGCACTTCAGCTGACTCTTCAACTTTGTCTAGCCTCGACACATCGACTGACACTTGAACTTCAAATTACAGTTTAAACACGTCGGATGGATTTCTGCTGTTGTAAATACCGACTGACACTTTAACTACAACACTGCACACACTCCACTTAACGACGCTCATGTCTGGCTCTGTAAGTGACAGTTTAACGGCTTCCACTGCTGAAGACATAGACTCACATTTCAGCTGCGTTTGTGACCCGTTTTCAGCTCGTTCTCCTCAACTCCTGTGAGCGCTTAGTTCAAGCTGACAGTTCAACTGTCCACAGGGCCTAAACCTCAATCTGGACTTTCAAATGTTCTCAATTATTACGCTTCAACTGATTTCATCACTCTCAGAAGCCGTTTTTATTCTGGGCAGTAAGCCACCAATCTGCCGTCCTTTTGGTGGCTCGCTCCGCAGATTTAGACAGAAGGCGGCAAATTGGTGGTCTGTTTTGTTCCACCAGTTTTGCCCCTCGGAGGGTAACGTTACACTTATTTGCGCCTCCATTGCTGTAAATCCGAGGCGGCAATGTGGCGGCAAATGCTGAGATGGGCGGAGGTGTGGATGACGTGCACTGCTGCGCACCCACAGCCGGGAGTTTTAAAACCAGGAAACAGCTGATCACAGCAGTCAGTTCGTCACTTCATCCACGAAGATGAGCAGCTGGAAAGCTGCTGAGATCCGGGAGATGCTAGCGTCTCCTCGCTCTCTGTAGCTGTCTTGGTTGTCCGCTTGTTGTTGTAGCGGCGAGCTAATAGCGGTCGCTACTTTCAAATTAAAAGCCCCCCGCTAAGAACCCAGTTCTAAACTCCGATGGGGTGCAATGTAAAGCTCTTATTTTGAAGAAAAACTGCGAAAAACTTCCCATAAGGAATGAATGGGACGGGGTCAAAAAAGTCGCAAAATCATCAACGTTTTTCAAACATCTCCTGCTCTGGCAGACTTTGACCTAGAGACACCATTCAAACTTTAAAATGTAGGCACAAGTCTTATCTATTTGAGTTGTATTTGAACTTTCTTTCTACGATGTTTAGTTTTTGAACGGTGACCCTTAATTGATCGTGAGTGATTTCTAAAAATTCAGAAAAATTCAGGATTTTCAATGAGTGTGTATTGCGGAATGTTCAGCGCAGCACCAACTGGCAGAGTGGGGGAGCCTGAAAAAAACTCTCCGAAAATGTTTCTTTAGATGACGATCCTAGCCACAGATTTCACACTACAATAGTGATATTTTCCAAGAACGTAGCCACACTTGTCTTCTGTCTGGCAACGTGTCCACTTTATCGGGAGGATGTACGGTTTTTGAATTATCTGCGTCTAACCGACACAAACTCCAGCAACTGCCCCATAAGCCCCAATGTTAAACGGGAAGAGGATTTTGGGAGAAAAGCAGAAACTGCCCTGCTTCTCTTCACGCCCAACTTCCTGCTTCACGTCACGTCACATGTTGACGCCTACCAGAGGAGGAAAAGTAGAGGCTGTTGTGGAAAAGGAGGAATATTACACCTCCCTTTTAGATAGAAAAGGAGGCACATTGCAGCCTTTACCTTGCTGCACATGTGCCACCTTTTCTATCTGAAAGAGGCTGTTGTCTTCACACTTCAGGAGTGGAGAGCTGTTTGTTAGCTTTTATAATATCTTAAACAAAAAAATTGTGAACGTTTTACCTTCAGCGTTTTGCTGCCTTTTCATCATTACTAGGTTAATGTTAGCTCGCTATAAACCGAGGGGGGAAAATGATTTTACAAAGACTACAGGCATCTTTTAAGGTGGAACATTTTCTTGCATGTTACAGGTCATTAATCAATCAAGTGTCAACACGACATCTTTGACAACTCCGTTTGTTTGTTTGTTTGTTTTCAGGCTATCTTGCATGAAAGATGCTTAAATGATGATCGGATCTTCAAGTGCTTACAATGATCGTGTAAAACTAGGAACTTTTTATTTCCTCATTTGGAGAAAAAAGTGGCGGACAATGGTCTGGAATTCTCCGGTACTGTTAGGACGTATTAATTTGCCAATGTGACTTGAGTATTTGATTGCTAAGCTACAAGGACGATGCATAAATTAATTGTAATGAAGAGTTATCCTGTTGATAGATGTGTTTAAAGGGTTGATGCATTGAAGCGACAAGACAGGAAAAGAGAAAGAACACAGTGCACATTTGCGGTGTTGCAGGAAGAAAACAAGGTCACAGAAAGGCTGACATATGATGAACAAGTTAAATATAGTTGATGCTCGCATAAGGTGGCTTAGAAATAGGAAGTTGTGGTTAAGGTGTGAGCAACGGTCTTGACCAACCGAATGCTCAGATAAGATAAGGAAGTTAGAAGACAGGAAAGAGAGGCTCTCTGTCTTCGCTGATTGAAGGAATCGTGTTGCCGAGGGGCTGAGACCAGCCAATGAAGGGAGAGCTGAGTCTAAACCACGTTTCGCCACCAGTTTAACCAATGAGAAGAAAACGCGCCTGGCAGCTAACATGATAAAAATATACTGTGAAAGACGTCTGTATCCTTTTCTGGGCGATGGGATTCAGAGTAACAGCAATCCGCTGGCTGAGATTTGTCAAACAGAGAAGGTCCTTGGATTCAAGCTTTGTTTAATGATACAATTCTGAATAAATTGTAAAACGGTACGTCGTAGTTTGTCTTCTCTCAATCTCAAATCAACGAACACGCCGACAGTATAGTCCAGTACACTCCGGTACGCTCCGGTATGCTCCGGTACGCTCCGGTATACTCCGGTACGCTCCGGTATACTCCGGTACGCTCCGGTATACTCCAGTACGCTCCGGTACACTCCGGTACGCTTTGGTACACTCCAGTACGCTCCGGTACGCTCCAGTATACGACGATACACTCCAGTATACTCCGGTACGCTCCAGTATACGACGATACACTCCAGTATACTCCGGTACGCTCCAGTATACGACGATACACTCCGGAATTCTCCGGTATGCTCCGTTACGCTCCAGTATACGACGATACACTCCAGTATACTCCGGTACGCTCCATATACGACGATACACTCCGGAATTCTCCGGTATGCTCCGTTACGCTCCAGTATACGACGATATACTCCGGTACGCTTCGTTACGCTCCAGTATACGACGATACGCTCCGAATTCTACGGTACACTCCGTTATGCTCCAGTATACGACAGTACGCTCCAGAACGATTTGGTATACTCCAGTACGCTCCGTTACGCTCCAGTATACGACGGTACACTCCGTTACGCTCCAGTGTACGATGATACGCTCCAGTATACGACAGTACGCTCCAGAACGATTTGGTATACTCCAGTACGCTCCGTTACGCTCCAGTATACGACGGTACGCTCCAGTATACGACGATACGCTCCAGTACACTCCAGTACGATTTGGTATACTCCAGTACGCTTCGTTACGCTCCAGTATACGACGGTACGCTCCAGTATACTCCAGTACACTCCTTTACGCTCCAGTATACGACGATACACTCCAGTATACGACGATACACTCCAGTATACGACGGTACGCTTCGTTACGCTCCAGTATACGACGATACGCTCCAGTATACGACGGTACGCTCCAGTATACGACGATACGCTCCAGTACACTCCAGTACGATTTGGTATACTCCAGTACGCTTCGTTACGCTCCAGTATACGACGGTACGCTCCAGTATACTCCGGTACACTCCTTTACGCTCCAGTATACGACGATACGCTCCAGTATACGACGATACACTCCATATACGACGGTACGCTTCGTTACGCTCCAGTATACGACGATACGCTCCAGTATACGACGGTACGCTCCAGTATACTCCGGTACACTCCGTTACGCTCCAGTGTACGACGATACACTCCAGTATACGACGGTACGCTTCGTTACGCTCCAGTATACGACGATACGCTCCAGTATACGACGGTACGCTCCAGTATACTCCGGTACACTCCGTTAAGCTCCAGTGTACGACGATACGCTCCGATACGCTCCAGTATACGACGGTACGCTCCAGTATACTCCGGTACACTCCGTTAAGCTCCAGTGTACGACGATACGCTCCGTTACGCTCCAGTATACGACGGTACACTCTGTTACGCTCCGAAATCTCGGTACGCTCCGTTACACTCCAGTATATGACGGTATACTCCGGTACGCTTTGGTATACTCCGGCAGCACTACACATGTGAGTTTTTAGTTTTAACAACATTTTAACCAGTTTAAACTGTTTGCACGTCAACATCTCAGTGTAAGCGAGCACACTTGTGATTTCAGTCTTTAGAATTTATTATCGAATTTGGTACCAAGCGACAGTTTCTCTTCTGATGCTGCAGCTTTTTCTTTATTTCAGCGATCTGCCAAACTTTTAAGATTTTCAGAGCAGCTTATCTGCTTCATCTCCGCCGATAAACTCCTTCAACCATTTAGCCTCATTAATTCTGGGGCTGATACAGTAAACACGGTTTTATTACAGCACAGAGCTGTAACCTGAGAGCGATGTTTGCTCACTTTAATAAACGCTCTCTTAAAAAATCCTGAGGGCTTTATAGGAGAAACAGGGAGAGGTGACGGCTGAATACTCGTGCAAGCAAATCAGACGTCTCCTCGCAGCAGATCTAATACCCTTCATTTGACTGCGGCTTTACCGGTGAACCTCCTGTCAAAAAGGTAGAGTTTCCTTTTTTTATTACACATTTTCTTCTTTCTTTCTTATTCCTTCCCAAATAAGTGTCTTCAATCGGAGCCGACAGACACTTTAATGCAGCGAGCGGGCTTCTCCTTCACCTCACGAAAGAAATGACACTATTCAGCTCCGACCTTTTTTCCTCTGTTGGCACCGCACCGTCTCCGACAATGGAACAGGAGGAGGTTAATATAAGTTTGGCAGTCGGAGAAAAGTATATTCGGAAAGGTTCGAACTCCTCTTTTAGCTATCTTTCTCGCTCTCTTCATTGTTCTCTCGTCGCACAAAAGGGCCTTTCAGCGTCCAGATGTGAAGGAAATTGAAATCTAGAGTAAAATCAGGGAGTAGTGTGCAACACAAAGGAGGAGTCCGTTCAATCAGGAGGAAGTCAGAGCTCGGAATCTGCTTTGGAGGAGAAAGCGAGACGACACCAAGCGTAGTGATCTACAGGTTGTCTGCTGACATGTGACAAGTACGGACATCTCTACATCTGTACGTACACACTCAGTGTATACTCATGGTGCCAAATCCATTTTCACTGAGCTTTTGTATGAAAACTTGGTAACAACACTGGTGACAACATGTGAGACTCGTCCCTATAAGCCACCAAATCATACATAAGTGGCCTGGATAAAAAGTTGTGAGATTTCTGCAGACCACATGTTGATGTGTCGTCGGCTACGCACCACACTGACATTTCAACAAAACATCTGACATGTTTATGACTTCAGGAGGTGGAGAGGATGATGGTGGAGTTACAGGCAACAAGGCCGGCAAGCTACTGACTGTTAAATGCAGTGAGTTGAACTCTAGCCCCTTTTAGATAGAAAAGGTGGCACATGTGCAGCAAGGTAAAGGCTGCAATGTGCCTCCTTGTCTGTCTAAAAGGGAGGTGTAATATTCCTCCTTTTCCAAACAGCCTCCACTTTTCCTCCTCTGGTAGGCGTCAACATAGATATCTATAAGAAAGGCTAGATGGCTCGAGGCGGAGTCACCAGCGTCCCTATACGGCGGCCATCTTACCACAGGCAGCTCGCCCACTCATAACATCAGAGTCTATAGTGCATGAAGCATTTAAATAACCATAGATTGCTTAATTTTAAACCGATTTTCAAACGGTTTGGTTTGTTATAAACCTCAGAGTTGTAGTTATGTTCCTGCATACTCAAAAATAATTTTGAGTTAAAATGTTAAAATTATTTTTGAGTATGCCAGGAACATAACTACAACTCTGAGGTTTATAACAAACCAAACCGTTTGAAAATCGGTTTAAAATTAAGCAATCTATGGTTATTTAAATGCTTCATGCACTATAGACTCTCATGTTATGAGTGGGCGAGCTGCCTGTGGTAAGATGGCCGCCATGCGAGGACGTCGGTCTCCATTGGCTAACAGCGTGCGTGAGCCATCTAGTGTTTATATATATATATCTATGGGCGTCAACATGTGACGTGACGTGAAGCAGGAAGTTGGGCGTGAAGAGAAGCAGGGCAGTTTCTGCTTTTCTCCCAAAATCCTCTTCCCGTTTAACATTGGGGCTTATGGGGCAGTTGCTGGAGTTTGTGTCGGTTAGACGCAGATAATTCAAAAACCGTACATCCTCCCGATAAAGTGGACACATTGCCAGACAGAAGACAAGTGTGGCTACGTTCTTGGAAAATATCACTATTGTAGTGTGAAATCTGTGGCTAGGATCGTCATCTAAAGAAACATTTTCGGAGAGTTTTTTCAGGCTCCCCCACTCTGCCAGTTGGTGCTGCGCGAACATTCCGCAATACACACTCATTGAAAATCCTGATTTTTTTCAAAATCACTCACGATCAATTAAGGGTCACCGTTCAAAAACTAAACATCGTAGAAAGAAAGTTCAAATACAACTCAAATAGATAAGACTTGTGCCTACATTTTAAAGTTTGAATGGTGTCTCTAGGTCAAAGTCTGCCAGAGCAGGAGATGTTTGAAAAACGTCGATGATTTTGCGACTTTTTGACCCCGTCCCATTCATTCCTTATGGGAAGTTTTTTGCAGTTTTTCTTCAAAATAAGAGCTTTACATTGCACCCCATCGGAGTTTAGAACTGGGTTCTTAGCGGGGGGCTTTTAATTTGAAAGTAGCGACCGCTATTAGCTCGCCGCTACAACAACAAGTGGACAACCAAGACAGCTACAGAGAGCGAGGAGACGCTAGCATCTCCCGGATCTCAGCGGCTTTCCAGCTGCTCATCTTCGTGGATGAAGTGATGAACTGACTGCTGTGATCAGCTGTTTCCTGGTTTTAAAACTCCCGGCTGTGGGTGCGCAGCAGTGCACGTCATCCACACCTCCGCCCACCTCAGCATTTGCCACCACATTGCCGCCTCGGATTTACAGCAATGGAGGCGCAAATAAGTGTAACGTTACCCTCCGAGGGCAAAACTGGAGGAACAAAACAGACCACCAATTTGCCGCCTTCTGTCTAAATCCACGGAGCGAGCCGCCAAAAGGACGGCAGATTGGTGGCTTACTGCCCAGAATAAAAACGACTACTATCGAGGCCGCGGTCGCTCTGATGTTGTCTTCTCGGCTTCATCTCAGTTAATTCAAGTCACTGATCTTAACGTGTTTTTGGAGTTTGTGCCTTTTGGGGAATTTTGAAGGCAAATATCGGCAGAGGAGGCTACTGCACTTTGGTTCCTACCTGATCTGGTTTGGTTTAGTTTGGTTCTGGTTTTCCTCGGTTCAGTTTGAAGTTACGAGAAGAGACTGAACAAAGTGTTTGAGATGGAGGAGGAGACAAAAGATCAGTGAGTGTTACAGATTTATTCATCTTTTACATTGTTGAATAAATAACACAACTGATGGATATAACGGCTTTAGTTTCCCTTCCATTACTTCCTTCAGTAATGAAAATATTCTAAAGAAAAGCATAAACTCATCATTTGCTTCTTCTTCTGCGTCTGCTTCTCCAACATGTTCACATGGATCAGTGCACCCCCACCTCTAAAAACCAACTGTGCCTTTAAGTACAGTGTGTGTGTGTGTGTGTGTGTGTGTGTGTGTCAGAGTTACACCACCCAGAAAACCTGATAATCAGACTGAGGAGAGAAAAGGTGGATGTGAGGAGGCGTAATAGCGCCATCTGTTGACGAGGAACGTGACAGACCTCAGTTTGTTTACTGTCATTAACCCTTCGAGCGACAGACTCAGGATCAGATTTACTGGTCAAGTATTTGCACAAAGAGAGGCGAGATAAAAGAGCTGCAGATGATTATTTGATCAGAAGACCTGAGATTTATATTTACAGCCGTGCTGCAAAAAAAGAAAAAGCCAATTTCTACATGATGTTGCTTTAATTTACAATCAAACTCAGTTCACTTTGGAGTTTGAAAAAGAGAAGACGGGACATTTGGCGCTATGTGAGGCTTGAAAACACATTTCACAGCTTTTTTTTTCATTTTAGGTTCAACATTTTAATTGAAGTGAAAATAAAAACTACATTCAACCTAACTGAGACTTTAGTTTAAGTCTTTGGTCGGTGCAAATCTAAAAGACTGGAAGTGTGTGTTATCTATCCAATGACAAACCTCCCCCACCCCTCCAAAATAAAACCAGTACGGAGACACAACTGAACATTTCCAACAATAATAACCAAACTTTCACTGTAATTATTTTTCAAATCTCTGTGCTGCTGCAGCGACTCGTCTGTCTGCAGGAGAAGCATGATGTTTCCTGTCAGAATGAAAAAAACTATTTCAAACTATTTTTTTTCCATTTTGTTCACAGAAAGTTGCAAAAAATAAAGTCCACCGCTTTCAAATTTGACGGCCACGCTTGAGAAATGACAAAGAAATTGAAACTCATTGTGGTAAACGCGGACGGACGGACGGAGGGTGAGTTAACTCGAAGCTCGACATGCTGATGACATCCTCAGTTTCTCAGAACATAAAATAGTCTGATGTCTTCCTCTCTGAAAAACATATTTGGTGAACTTCTTGAGGTAAGAAAAGAAGACGTGATTATGAAGCCCTGCACATACCTGCAGCATCTAATCCACTTCATCCTCCCTGCTCTCTCAGGGAGACGGAGGACCGGCTGCACCAGCTGTGGACAAAGGCCTGCTTTCTAGGAATCTGCACTCAGTGCTTCCAAGAATATCCCTGCAGCATTATTAGCTTCCTTCAGCATTCACCTGACCGATGCAGACTGCTGTCCTCTTAATTGCTGACAGAAGGGGAACACTGATGAACAAAACCCTCGAACATCCAGCACAGCATGAAATGAACAGAAGGAAATTGCTTCATGTCCTTTTCAGGTTCAACAGCGGAAAAGAGTTTGGGTGATGTCACTCCACGGTCAACAAATCCCAAAATACAAAAAAATAACCTTTGCTTGGAGATGAAATCATTTCAGCATCGATGTTAAGTTTGTTTCTTTACCAAACAGATGGAAAGATTCAGCTTCATTTCTTTTTTTTAAGTGTAACTTTTAATTATTCCAAGTGATCAAATCAAACCAAACAGGAACTTCTTCATCGTTTGAACTCCTGTTTCCATGACAACACGTCACGTCTTATATCACAGAAATATGATGAGTGACTCAGTGTTTGGTAACGTCTAAATCATCAGGAGGATGGAAATATTCTAAAGACCGGAACATCAGATCGTTGTTCATAACATGCACACGTAAAATATGATGTAAAATCCTTAACACTGTCTTTTTATTGTCGTGCATGTGATTGGACAAAGTCTCAGAAAGTGTCACCACAGGATCTAAAGCTGCTTTCACTCTGTCACTCAGGTCTGTTAAAACCAGACACAGAGAGGAAAACAACTCAGTTTGGTGACCTCTAGTGGTTTAAAGTCGTACTACCTGAAATTATTGGGGGGTTGCATTCGATTTTAAAGGAAACTGATGAAGCAGAGGATGAGAAATGCTGAATTTAAGTCCACGTTTATACATAGCAGGGTATTTAGAGAAACGAATATTCCCCCCTCCATTTTCAAAAATAACATCGTGCACACAACATCGTTTTCAAAAAAGTTGTCATTTCCATCAACCCGCATAAATACGCCGTCGAGCGCCATTCTAACTCTGCCAAACCTCTGGGCGGCAGTGTAGGGAGAAGGATGAAGCCATGCGAGCCAATCAGAATCCTCAGAATCAACAACAACAGAATAACACGAGCGACTTCCTGTTCCTTTCAAAACAACGCTCACGTGACGTTAAGCATTTTCTGGCGCATAGCCTAATGAGCGTGAGAAGCTAAAACCCCGTTTCTCCCAGCTGACACGACAACACATAACCAGAGTTTTTAGAAATAATCGTTTTCTGTGATAAAAACGGGGTTTTCGTGTAAATGAGAGGCCAAACCGCCTGGAAATATCTGCGTTTTCCCTTCGTGTAAACGGGGCTTGAGTCACTTTTACAGTTTAAGCTGCAAAAACACTGGATCCTTTAGTTCCCTGGAGGTGGAAGTAGTGTTTAGATCCTTTACTGAGAGTCCTGTGAAAATCTGACGTAAGTAAAAGTACAGTACTTCAGTAAATGTACTTGTCCGGATTCAATCTGTCATCGTTCCTCCAGAAGCTGCAGAAGTGTTAATACAACTGTGTTCACGAGTCAACTGATCTATGCACAGTTTTAAAGTCATACTCATTAATATCAGTTCCTACATTTACAGTTTTTCTTTGTTTTGATTAAAACATAAACTCCTCCTGATGAAAGACGCATCAGAGCTCAAGAGGAAGGTAAAGAGGCTGAATGTACCGACCTGAACTCAACACTAGAGGGCAGCGTTGTCTCACAGATATCAGCTGTCAGACAGTGAATCTCAGCAGCATTTTAAAAACTCTGACTAGTCTTTGGATCTCTACAGATCTGTGACCTGAAACAGACGCCTGCTGAACCTGTGATGATCTCTGCTGACAGGTCACATCATCATCATCAGTGAGCTGGAGCTCTGGAGCCGTCAACAATGATGTTAAACAGCTACGAATAAAGCTGCTGAAGTAGACGATAAGGGTTGGATGATCCCTGGTGCACTCAGCTAACCTGTTTTGTACACTGATTCAAAGGACGTACGAGAAAATGCATCCAACACCTGATTTAAAAGGGTCAAGATCCCGTTCTGCTTAAAGTCCTGCAGCTCTGCAGTCTTTATTCTTATTGTTCAGGAGGGCGTGACATGATGTCTGCATGCAAACATCATGTGTGAGCAGCATTTGTGTCCTTTGGATGATATAAAGACCTGAGGGGAAGGTTGAAGGAGAGTGACGTTGATAAAGAGCAACAGAAAGTATTAAAATGATTAAATATTGAACCTCCTACATGAGGGACGACGTCTGACGAGGTGTCCATCATCAGCGTCTCTGCTGCTCCATGTCCCACTCACCGCAACATCACCTCCGCCCGCAACTGTTGGCTAACAGCGGTCCGACGAGCAGCTGGATCGTTTAACGAGCAACACTTTACGCTCAGGACAAGACTTAACAAGCTCCGCGAGGACTTTCACCACAGAGCGTTACAACATTACACCCAGCGTTTGCTCCAGAGCACCAGGGGAGCTGGAAGCGTTGTACATGTGCAAAACGCTGAGGTGACACATTCACACTTTCACAATCCCGTTCATCCCTGACATCATGACATCCATCACGCCAAAGCCGAACCCTCCTCCTCCTCCGGCAGGAAGTGGAGGAGAGAGAGCGTGAGACTGGACTTACACAAGACCTGCAGAGGAGGTCCAACCGTAAAGCATGTGTGCATGTTGAAATGTCGGTCATGTACGTTTCTTTAGGATCAATTTTACATTTTATGTTGGATCTGGTTGGGTTTGTGCACAAAAGCCAGTTAGTGAGGTTCAGGAAAAGATCATGTTTGGCTTCGGACTCCTGTTCTTTCATTTTTAATGCGAGAGACAAACAATCTTCTGATCATTTGTGATGACAGTTTGTTTTTAATTATGTGGTCTGCATCTGTTTCTCTGCAGATGCATAAAGTTATCTCATTTTCTCTGCAACAGGAACATTTACCTGCAGCATCAGGATCAATTGTACATTTTACGTTCGATCTGGTCGGGTCTGAGCACAAAACCCACCTGGTTAGGGGTCAGTTTGTTTTTAAGCATGTGTTAGTCATGTGTTATACGTTTTCTGCTGTCTGGTCTGCGTCTGTTTCTCTGCAGATGCATAAAGTTATCTCATTTTCACTGCAGCAGGATGAAATCCAGATAAAACTCTACCAACTCTGGAGTATAATTTGTTTAAAAACCGTCACGAGGTATTAAAAAGGAAAGAATAAACTGAAGTTGAGTGTTTTTAATGATAAGCTCCTTTCAGAATTTAAATGTTTTAATCAAAATAGAACATAACAGGAGAAGAGAGGCAAACAGAGTCGATCATGTGGAGAAGTGTCTCGTCCAAACCCGTAATGTGCAGCCAGCTGAGAGCTCCATTAGGCTAATTGCCTTTGCAAACTGGGAGGTAGTGGCACTCTCCCCGCGCCGAGCACCAGATCCAGGACCAGATCCTGCACCGGCGCTGCAAAACCAACATCCCTCGAGTGGCCCCCTCTCAAATCCAATAAGTGGCCCCTCCTCGGTCGAGGCGGCTAATTGCACGGCTCATTGTGGCGGTGGGCACGGCCGAAACCGCTCGCGCTCACATTGTTTTCACATCTCCATGTTGTGTTGCCATGGCAGGGGGAGGCCTGGAAACGTGGGGGTGAGGCCCGGGCACATATACTTTCAATAGGAGCTCTGGCACCAGCCGGGCTGAAATGCAACCACGCTCCTTATTCTTATTGCCCCCCACCCTCCCCCCTCCCTCCTCGCTTTCAGCCACTTCAATTACACAGAGGGACACGCATGTGACAGTGGTAGGATTACACAACGGGGGGTGGAGGGGCGCCCGCGGGGGTTGGGGGCGTCCAAATGCAGCCGAAGGCAGGAAAAACAGCGCCTCTGCTCCGCTATGTTATTTGTTGGTGTAACGGGCTCCTTCCAAATGCCTCCGTACGGCCATAATAACATGTCCCAGAAGTACCATGCTGCGTGCCAGCGAACACTGCTGCGACGGACCTGAATAGAAAGTCAACACACACACACACACACACACACACACACATGCGCTGTCACAGTCACAACTGTTTGGAAAGTAGCTGGATGGTCAGGAGTTAGGAAACTACAGCGCATGGTGAAACTGTGGGCAGAACACACTCGCTCAAGTGGCCCGGTGAAGGTTAATCAGCCCGGCTGTGAAACTGCCTTTACCAAATCATGTTTCTGCAAGACATGTTGAAACTTGACATTTCTGTAGGTAAAGTCTAAAATGTTGTCCGTAACAGCGCTGTGGTTCGGTTTAGGCACCAAAAGCACCTGGTCAGGGTCAGGAGACGATCATGTTTTGGTTTAAATTAACTGGTTCTGTCACCACGAGCACGGCTGGAGCTGTAGAGATGTCCTGAGGTCTTGTTAAAGGGATATTCCGGTGTAAGTTTAATCCATGGTCTAACACACCGTGACACCGAGTAAGACTCCCCCTCGAGAGGTCAAGTTAGCTGACCGCTAGCTTAGCTAGTTTTAGCAACCTCAGAAAAGACCGCACGATAACAATACACTGCAGCTTATGTCTCCAACTAGAAACCGCCATCAAAAAGCCACAATTAATGGTGAGAACAGCAGCAAACTTCAGCAACAGTACATGTACAGTCCCAGCACACAGTACGAAGCATCAAACATCTGCTAGCTTTGCTGGATTTGTATTAAAAACACAGCACAACTCACCCTCTCCTCCAGCAGCCTGCCTGTGTGGGGAAGCCCTGACGAGTCGATTACCGAGTGCAGTAGATTTCTGCAGCTCAAGGATGAAAATGTCTGATTATTACTCCATGGAACGCTCAGTTCTTATTATCGAGAGCTGACAGGGAAAAGAACAGAAGTAATGGAGTAATAATCAGACATTTTCATCCTTGAGCTGCAGAAATCTACTGCACTCGGTAATCGACTCGTCAGGGCTTCCCCACACAGGCAGGCTGCTGGAGGAGAGGGTGAGTTGTGCTGTGTTTTTAATACAAATCCAGCAAAGCTAGCAGATGTTTGATGCTTCGTACTGTGTGCTGGGACTGTACATGTACTGTTGCTGAAGTTTGCTGCTGTTCTCACCATTAATTGTGGCTTTTTGATGGCGGTTTCTAGTTGGAGACATAAGCTGCAGTGTATTGTTATCGTGCGGTCTTTTCTGAGGTTGCTAAAACTAGCTAAGCTAGCGGTCAGCTAACTTGACCTCTCGAGGGGGGAGTCTTACTCGGTGTCACGGTGTGTTAGACCATGGATTAAACTTACACCGGAATATCCCTTTAAAAACATCTAATGGCTTCACGCCTACAATTGTCAATTGTGCACTACCTGTGTCTGTCATCATTTTGAGACTGTCACACCTAGATTGCCTTTAGATTTGCCTCTCATTCTCCCTCAGATTGCATTCAGACATTACAGCAGCACACTGGATGTCTGCGCCTGAAGAGAGACTCTCTCACCAGAAAAACAACAGCGTCGGTCATTTAGTCAAACACCTAAAATGCCCTCTGTTTATTTTCTCCCGACACACGACCTCTTGCGGTCGGAGAGACGGCCGCTCTTTGCTTCCCGTCTTCTACCAACGTTGGTTTCTTTGACCACCGTCCAGGGTCACGCTGGGCAGCCCCGTCTCATTCCCAGGGAGTCAAATACCAACGTGTTGTCACGTGTCGGACCCGGGCGATAACTCAAGTCTGGAGTCTGACGTCATCCAAGGCCAAACTCTGCACGCCATCGTCGTCACAGCTGACCACGTGGACTGTTGTCGCTTTCTTCAAATATTTGTTTTGTTACCACAGAAAAAAGCTGCACAAACACTCAAAACAGATTCAAAACAGTCGCTCACATGCACTTCAGGTTCTAGGAAAATAATAATAATGTGTTTCTTTTTAAATCAAATTCCTGAATGGACATTTAAAGATTCACAACATGACTGTCAGAGCGCCGACATCACCTCCTCTACCTGCTCACAGTCAGTAGAAGTGAAATCTTCTGTCTCTTAAAGACAGAACGACGGCAGGAGGACGCTGTTATCCGAAGCATAAATACTGTTTTCACTGCCTGGAGACCACGTATCCTCTTCAAATTTAATGCCACGCTGAAAATGAGGTCTGCAGTCGCAGTTCGCCTCCGCCATACACCACAATCTCCTAAATCATGCCGGGGGAGGAGGGGGAGGAGGGCGAGGGGGGTTGTGGGTAAGTCAGCATGTTTGTTTTACAGTGATTAGCCTATTATGCGGTCCGGCGCTGCCGAGCCCCGCCGAGCGCTACACGCATGCCTGTGTGACCTCGCCGAGCCGAGTGGGTGAGTCGCAGGCGTCGTAATGGTGGCTGCACGGCTGACGGTCGGCAGGGCGGGGCTCCGGCGCTGTCGCTGTCGTGGAAACGGAGGCCAGAGAGGTCCGTGAGTTCAGCGGGTCACGGCGGGTCAAACAGAGCTCGGTGTGTTGTGTCAACGCCGTTAAACTCACGCTGCACAGGGGGAGCGTGTCGTCTCTCGCACTGCGATTTCCTCCGAAGCATCGAGAGAAGCGGTTGTTTATAAGCACCAATGACAGATATCTAATCTGTGGTCATTTTGGCTCCAGCGTCCAATGGAAACACAGAATGAGGGAGGACTGGCTTGTGTGTCTGTGTGTGTGTTTGTGTGTGTGTGTGTGTGTGTGTGTGGACTGGTGGCTTCGATTGCGTGTCCATAAAATTGCGAAGAAGAAAAGCTGCACGAGGCTGCTGGTCACATTTGGCTCGTGTCGTTCGGCTTCATGGATTTCCTTAAACAAACTGCAGCTCTGACAACACTCGGCTTTAACTGGAAGACCGAGACTGCTTTTACTTAAGAACGAAAACACAACAGCAGCAATTTAAAATGTCCGAAAGAGTCTGGAGATGCTCTACTGAGACTTTACGTAACAGAACGCAACGTTTACTGTCCCGTTTTCAAAAGGCGTGGTGTAACATCTGAAGATTTTTTGATTTGAGATTGAAAGTCAGATCGTGACTGTGCAGAAATCTCACCACATGGTCCATTTAGTAAACACATCACTTTATAGTTATAAGATTCAAAATTTCAGAGCACATTTAAGGACATGTTGCCTTCAAGTGCCTTGAAAAAATGAAGCTGTTAGCTAGCTAGTTGCAGAAAAGTGCAGAGAAATGGCAGCCAAAATGCTAACATGCTAGCTTGACAGCGGTGATAGTCATAATATTAAGTGTTTTTGGTTAGCGATGACAGCGCTGCGCTCACAGCACATAGCCATGGAGCCTGTCGTTCAACAGCTAACCCAGTTAGCACGAAGCACACCAGCCCTTTTGGACTGAGGTTTGTACATGACGGCTGCCTCGCTTGTGTTTATATGATTGTAGCATTTAAAGGGATATTCCGGTGTAAGTTTAATCCATGGTCTAACACACCTTGACACCGAGTAAGACTCCCCCTCGAGAGGTCAAGTTAGCTGACCGCTAGCTTAGCTAGTTTTAGCAACCTCAGAAAAGACCGCACGATAACAATACACTGCAGCTTATGTCATGCATTATCATACTTATTATCGTAATAATCATACATTTTCATCCTTGAGCTGCGGAAATCTACTGCACTCGGTAATCGACTCGTCAGGGCTTCCCCACACAGGCAGGCTGCTGGAGGAGAGGGTGAGTTGTGCTGTGTTTTTAATACAAATCCAGCAAAGCTAGCAGATGTTTGATGCTTCGTACTGTGTGCTGGGACTGTACATGTACTGTTGCTGAAGTTTGCTGCTGTTCTCACCATTAATTGTGGCTTTTTGATGGCGGTTTCTAGTTGGAGACATAAGCTGCAGTGTATTGTTATCGTGCGGTCTTTTCTGAGGTTGCTAAAACTAGCTAAGCTAGCGGTCAGCTAACTTGACCTCTCGAGGGGGAGTCTTACTCGGTGTCACGGTGTGTTAGACCATGGATTAAACTTACACCGGAATATCCCTTTAACAGAGTTGGCTCTGTAAGACTAAATAAGCTGAGAGAGCTTGTTGAATGTAACATGCTAGCTGCTAACTCACCTCCTAGCAGGACAGCAAGAGCTACGTGCCGATGTAGGCGCGCAGTGCATATTCATGTGTTTAGGAAAAGTGGTGCTGGAGGTGAGATTTTTCAGTCGGACACAAAATTTAGCTTGCTCAAGCTGTTTTCTACAGTCTTAATAACCCAAGCGTTCACTTGAAAATTATTACTCAACATGAGCCTCCAGGTCAGAGGAGTGACTAAAGAGTCATTTTGAAACAAAGATGTGATTTATGTGGTTCGTGTTCTTGTTGCCACGGTTAAAGTTTGGTGCTTTCCGGATTAAAAACCCTCATTCCTCTGGCAGCGAGCAGCGAGGAATGATCTCCCGCCTCCACAACCTCAAGACAAAAGGTGAGCTGGGAAACGCCTTGAAGAGGCGGCGATGAAAAGAGATTAAGTGCAGATTGATTTCACAGTTTTGAGCCACAGTCGCGTGTCTCTGAGCTGAGTCAGCGCTCCGCCGCCACTAATGCTCCTCATCCTGCCTTCAGCTTCGCATCCAGAGAGCTTCTGGGTCATTCCATGAAATCGGTGCCTTTTCAACTTTGAAAAGTTAAAATTTAAATTATATTTAATTGCTATTTTTTCAGTAGCCAGGAATTAAAGACAGTTTAAAATGACAAGAAATTATATTGTGCCATCTCAGCTATGGAATTTCATATTTTATAACTGTTTTAGTCAAGTCCTGTTACTGGAAAGGTAACAGGGTTGACAGTAACAGGGTTGACCATTTCAAGCTAATTTGCCCATTGCTAGCTAAAACAAATGTTAGCTAAAGCACATGCTATGTACTTTGAAAGGAAATTACATGTACATATTGATTATATTATGAGAAATAAATAATTGTTTGGATTTATATGTTAAAAAATGGTAACAGGGTTGACGTTGTATGCTTGTCCCCCCTGGTTCAACCTTGAAAAAACATCAAAAACAGCACATCAGAGATGAGCAAAACTTACTTGTCACTGAGCTGTTAGCATCCTGGTTCAGAGATGATGCAACCTCCTGTAAATCATGTCAAATCTAGAATGTACCATTATTTTGATAGGGTTTTTTGGTTAGGGTAACAGGGTTGACATAAAATTAGGGGACACCGATAAATTGGTAAATATTTATTACAATTAATATATATTTTTACCAAAAACACTGTTTCACAATAAGATCATACTTAAAACAATATGTAAATGTGAACATTTTAACATTTTGCCAACATTTTACAAATTAAAAGTCCTGCTGACGTACAACAACAACAGTGAGGGACAGGCCAAAAACCTCACCCTCATCAGCTTAAAAATCATTTTTATTATTTAAAATAATATTTAATTGATTTTAATTTGATGTTTTATTGAGGAGAGAAGACATGGTAATGTTATATTTTCAAATTACATCTTTGTTTGTTGTTACTGTAATTTTATGACTGATAATTTCTTGGGGACACAAAAGGCACCGATTTCATGGAATGACCCTTCTGCAGCTTCATCGAGCCGGAGTCACACCTCGATCCGTCCTCTGCAGACTGCACTCTTCATTCTTCAAACTAGGGCTGCGCAAACAAATCAAAATGTTTATCGAGACTGTAACACGGCCAAGTGAGACGCAGTCCAAAAATCTTGAGCTAGATGAGATGTAGCAGACGCCAAAATTCATGGTGACCCCAAAACCCTTGAATAACGCTCCACTCCCAGCAGCCACAGAGAAGAAAATGAAAGTTTTCAGTCATGATTTCAGGGTAATGACTTCGAGGTTTCCATCTAACGCAGAAGTGCTTGTGAAGTAGATTAATTTAAAACAGCACTAATGTCACTAAAGCTGTTTGGGATGACTCTTAGTTTTTCTATTTTGAGAAACCGTGTGTCAGAACATGCACGCCTGTAAAAAAAAAAACCCCAGTTTGTCCTTGAATTTCAAAGCATCACTCTCGTTTGGCAGCGAAGCCTCGGAGCTGCCAAACGAGCTGCAGTAGAAGTCTGATTAACACCAAAGTCAATAAAAAATCCCCAACGTTTGACTTTTATTAACTGTCGCGGTGGATGGAAACAGCAGATCTGACTCGCAGAGTGTCTCCACATTGTCTTGCGTCTCGTCGTCCCTGCCCGACTCTCCCTGACTGACTACATCATGTCTTGGCACGCAGATTAAAAACCCACATGAGGGTAATTACGGCATTAGAAAAAAATTACAGCCGTGTCTTAAAAGACTGCCTGGATCAATAAATCAAGCTGGAACGAGCGTCGGCTCTCGCAGGCCGTAGATGTGGCGGAGTTATTTGTGAAAATGCTTTTAAAAGGCGGTTTAACGCAGTAAAACGGAGTGTCGTGTGGAGTGTGCGGTGGACTGCATTTCAAACTCGTTCAGTCACCCCGGCAGCGACTGTGACACCCGTCTGGTGTTGATATCAAAGCAGAGAGTTTTATCAGTTTGGACTTGAAAGAAAGGACAGAACCAGAACTTCAGTCCGTGTGACTGAACGTGCAAACGCGACGCAGACAGTTTAGAGTATTTCCTCGTTAATGTGCACGTCTTCGATATAAAACTACGTATGGAAAGTTTTCTGTATTGATTATGTTAATTGTTGTTGATGATGTAATCAAGAGAAGGGAAACTGAAGGTGCAGAGACCAAAATATCCCAAACTGGGCAAATCTTTCTGCAAATACCAACATGTTTTAAACTCCAACTACCATCCTGTGGTGCAGGATGCATTTTTGTTAGACATTTGTGGTTTCCAAGCACAATACAACGACCCTGATGACATCATTATGACATCATCAGAGCTACTTTCTCTGCTACTTGACAAAACAAAGAGTCCAGAGTCATCACACAAGTGTTCACTGGATGTAGACCGGCGGTATAAACCAGTCCCTCCAGAAAAACGCTATTATGCGATCGCATGATTTAATGATGTGAGCGGCTTGCAGTGGCCCATTTCATAATCCCCGCATTTTCGTTGCAAAAAAGACACATATCTTCGCAGAAAGTTGAAAAATGTTGCGTTTACGTCACACAAGAGCAGCCATTTTCCTCCTGTTGCCGTGGGAACGTTATGAAGTGACATCATCTGGAAGCTGCAAACCCCACGAAGAAGACACGATGAAGTCTGCAAATCAAAGTCTCAAAAGACGGAGCAAAGCATTTTCCCGGTGTGTTACAGGACAGTGGAGGCAAATTATTTTGCAGCTTCGGACCACAGGACGGAAGTCGACGCTGGACAAACACTTCCTCCAAACACTCGAGGACGGAAGCAGCTCACCTACACCGAGGTGTTAACTTCCAAAACAGCTGCTGGGCTGAAAGAATCGAGGTCAGTAGCCTCCAAGATTAAAGCTCATAAAAGTATGAAAAGGTTGACAAGATGAGAACTGAATTATTCCCAGCACTTCCTGTGATGTAGTCTGCTCGCTTATCAAAGGAAGTCAGTAGAAATGACTCTTTACATTAAGGTAGCAGCCCAGTGAGAACACAGTGTTGGGGAATCACTTATTTTTAGGGTTCCGGGGTTCATCACATTTATGGCAAATTCCTGCATATTCCATCCCATTTTTTAAGAAAACGTGCCGCATAATCAAGGATTTTTGCCCTCAACAATCACAAAAAAACTGCATTTTTCTGGAAGGACTGATAAACCCACCAATGGGCGCCATCCTTATGCTATCTGTGTGTTCTCGTTTTTAAAATCCCTGTTGCTACGGGAGACGACGAGAACAAACTCTGAACTAGATGCCTACACGCTGAAAATGGCAAATGGACTGTATTTATACAGCGCACACATTCATTGACAGGTGGCAGACAAGACCGGAGCAAGGTGCCACCAGTCAAACACAGGTTGGAGTCACTGCGAGGCTCAACATTCAGACAGCAGGAGCCGGGAATCGAACCGCTGACCCTCTGATTGGTGGATGAGTGCTCCGCCTCCTTAGCCACAGTCACCTCAGGTTAACAGACTCCAACCTGGTCACTTGATAGAGAAATCAGTCATTTTGAGGACCCAAGTTTATAGGAAACAGTTGTTCTGGGACAAATTGGCTTTAATGCCTGGCTGTCGTCTCGGGGGTCTTGGGATTGATCCCTTATTAAACGAGTCCAATGCTTTGGGTTCGGCCAGACCGACCGATCCAAAGCATCGGTATCTGACGAGTTGGGAACGAGACTCAATAATCAACTGTTTAACAAATTGGACCTTTAATGGCGGAGCCGACCTCCCCATGTGCAAAACAAGACGACTGTGGTCAGCCAGAAAGAGAACTGATATCTCTGGCTATTCAAGAAACGGCAGTGTCATCATTTATTCTGGCGACTGGGTTGAAATAAGACTGCAGATGTTATGGGTTCAGATAAATCAATTTCTCAACCGAATCTGGATCATTTTTAACCAGAACGACTTCTGACCTTCTCATCGCCCAATGAACATGCTCAATGTCCTGATCAGCTTCTTATTTGCTGGATAAAAGCGATTCTCAAAGGGCAGAATAACCTTTATCTTACTGTAGGTTTTTACTTTCCAGATGAAGAGCTGGACCGTCTGTGATGAGGATGCCCTGACCTTCAGCCCCTTCAGGACGACGACGACGAGGTCAGTGCTCGAGGAGCAACTGCGAAAACAGTCGTATTAAACTGTACACCTCCCCCGATCTCCTGCCTCGCCCTCCCTCTCTGCACAACAACTGAAAATGCAGTAAAGGAGACTGAAGATGAGACAATGAGATCGACTTTCAGAGGCATCTGCCCCCCGCCGCCCTCCCGCACACTCCCAGGAGTCTGTGCTGCTGTCCGTCACACGGCTGTCAAGTCATCCGTCAAACCGAACACACACACACGACACATTTTCCTGGAACATGCGTGCTGACATTCAGAGAACGAACACGCTTTAACCCTCCAATCACACATGATTTATTTCCACTCCCTTGTCTTCACACACACTCGTTGTCATCCACACCCCCCCCGCTCCGACTCGGTGTCACCTGTTGAACTCCCTCACACACACCTCTCAGCCTGAGCCAGACAAACACAAAGAGTGTCTGTCTGTCAGGTTCGAAATGCCACCGAGGGCCAGCCGCTGCCGCCCGAGGCAACCGGACACTCGCAAAGAGGACGACCGGCTCGTTCTGGACGCCGCTGGCACGACAAGTCGCCACAGCTACAGGACGAACTGGATCGGTGACAGACAGTGTTGTCAAAAAACGACTCATGTGACTAGCTGTTTTTATTCTGGGCAGTAAGCCACCAATCTGCCGTCCTTTTGGCGGCTCGCTCCGCGGATTTAGACAGAAGGCGGCAAATTGCTGGTCTGTTTTGTTCCACCAGTTTTGCCCCTTGGAGGGTAACGTTACACTTATTTGCGCCTCCATTGCCGTGTAAATCCGAGGCGGCAATGTGGTGGCAAATGCTGAGACGGGCGGAGGTGTGGATGACGTGCACTGCTGCGCACCCACAGTCGGGAGTTTTAAAACCAGGAAACAGCTGATCACAGCAGTCAGTTCGTCACTTCATCCACCAAGATGAGCAGCTGGAAAGCCGCTGAGATCCGGGAGATGCTAGCGTCTCCTCGCTCTCTGTAGCTGTCTTGGTTGTCCGCTTGTTGTTGTAGCGGCGAGCTAATAGCGGTCGCTACTTTCAAATTAAAAGCCCCCCGCTAAGAACCCAGTTCTAAACTCCGATGGGGTGCAATGTAAAGCTCTTATTTTGAAGAAAAACTGCGAAAAACTGTCCCATAAGGAATGAATGGGACGGGGTCAAAAAAGTCGCAAATCATCGACGTTTTTCAAACATCTCCTGCTCTGGCAGACTTTGACCTAGAGACACCATTCAAACTTTAAAATGTAGGCACAAGTCTCATCTATTTGAGTTGTATTTGAACTTTCTTTCTACGATGTTTAGTTTTTGAACGGTGACCCTTAATTGATCGTGAGTGATTTCGAAAAAATTCAGGATTTTCAATGAGTGTGTGTTGCGGAATGTTCGCGCAGCACCAACTGGCAGAGTGGGGGAGCCTGAAAAAAACTCTCCGAAAATGTTTCTTTAGATGACGATCCTAGCCACAGATTTCACACTACAATAGTGATATTTTCCAAGAACGTAGCCACACTTGTCTTCTGTCTGGCAACGTGTCCACTTTATCGGGAGGATGTACGGTTTTTGTATTATCCGCGTCTAACCGACACAAACTCCAGCAACTGCCCCATAAGCCCCAATGTTAAACGGGAAGAGGATTTTGGGAGAAAAGCAGAAACTGCCCTGCTTCTCTTCACGCCCAACTTCCTGCTTCACGTCACGTCACATGTTGACGCCTACCAGAGGAGGAAAAGTGGAGGCTGTTTGGAAAAGGAGGAATATTACACCTCCCTTTTAGAGAGACAAGGCGGCTACTGATTGAACTGAAAAAACATCACTTCTCTGTCGACGTGAGCTGTTGAAAGCATTCTGGTTGCATTGCATTGTGTTTGCAGACACTGGGCATCGTGTTGTTTGCTCCTCATGTGCATGTAGTTGAGGTCTAGACTACGTTATGCAAACCAGGGGCATCTCAAAAACTGTAAGATCCAGATGTCCAACAACCACGTCGTCCTCTTGTGAGTGAATGTTTGAGCTTCACTCTGTGCAGAGTTTGACACCAGAAGAGCGTTTTCACGTTTTTCTCTGTGCTCATTGATTTTCTGATTTTTGCGCGAGCATGCTCTGTGACATCACAAATAGTTTAGAAGCCAATCCTGTGACTCGACTGTGAAGCCGGAGGCATCTCGTGTTCAAAAGTCAAACTTGTGAAATAGAAAATATTTGCATGATCATATAATCAGAGGATTTCTACTGAGGGGAGAAGGAACAATGTGGTGATGAGACGTTTTCTTTTCCTGCAAAAACCCAGACACATTAGAGATGTCTCTTCATTTTGGTCCATGAGCAAGTAAACCTTCAGTGTGCACACGGTGAAGTTAAAGAGCATATTGCAGGTTATATATTTTTTTAAATGCATGCGTAATCTGGTCTAAAAATGACCATTTGAAAACATGATTGAGGATTTAAAATGTTTTTCAAGACATTAAGGCACAAATTTAACCAAAAAAGTGACAGTTTTGAGCAAAGCGCTAAAAAACGTTTTTTTTCAACATCGCGTCATATTACGTCACGAGAGGGAGTCGTATGCTAGCTAGGCGCTGCCGTCAGTGTGGGAGTAGGTCAGAGCGGTTGTGTTTTCGTGAGTCAGTGTGTTTTCAGTAGTTTTGGATTGCGTTGATTTACCTTCAGAATGGTAAATTATGGCGTTTGTGGAGGTTGCACAAACTCCAGCCTGTCAAGACACCGAGTCCACCGGTTTCCTGACAGAAAAAACGGGGCTCTCTTCCGTGCCTGGGTGCGTTTTGTGCAGCTAAAGAGACGGGACTTGACCGCTGCGTTAGCAACGAAAAACGCGGTCGTGTGTGGCGCGCACTTTAGACCGGAGGATTATTATCCAAGCGATCTGATGGAGTTCAACATGGGATGCCGAAGCAAGAACCAGGCGCGACTCTCACCCGGTGCGGTGCCTTCAGTGTTCACCGCTTCATCAGGACCGCTGTCAGCAGCAGCGCCTGGTCCTGCCGCCGGCTGGCGACACGGTCACGGAGACTCAGCTCGGCGTAAACATGAACTGTGCACTGTAAGTCTTGTTTTCTGTGTTGGGAGTAACGTAATTACTACTACTATTTGCTGTAACGCAGTAATATAACGCAATGTGCGTCAAGACAGTCTCTCTCTCTCTCTCGGACGGTAAAGTAAAGCGCTACACGTAGTGTGGGCGGATATTAACGAGTATGAGACAGGACGTAAACAAGCTCTTTAGTTTCTGTTATTGTTAAGTAGGCTATTAATACTCAGTCCTGTATAAGATGACCAATACTAGTTTTTTTATTGCCAGATACACGACAGCAATCTGTAAGATATTGTGATGTGAGCACAGTATTTCATATGTTAGCTAATGCGTATAAGCTAACACCGGTCTCTCACCAAGCCACCTGCCCTACTCTCCACTGATTGTCCTGGCACCGCTGCTCAATCTCTCTCCTCTGGCCATTAATTCTCCCCCTGGTCTCTCCCTGCTCTCTGGGACGCATAACGGGCTCATAATTGTAGGGCTGCGGTCCGTCGTACGTGTAACTATATACATTTACAGTTTCCTCTGTGTCAGAATCTGCACCAGGATCCATTGTTTTCCTATTGTCTAAACTGACCGGACTCCCTCTGCCTACGTCACTTCCGGTCAAGCGTTTTCAAATGCGGAAGTAAAATTTTATCACAAAAACGGCTCCAGAAGCCTAAATACAGTATGTATAAATATAATTTTAAGAAAAAATTGTTCCTACATTATTTTTCTAAACATTGGTGTAAGGGGGTGTCTAACCTGCAATATGCACTTTAAAGTCTAAAGTGCATCAGTGCGAGTACAGTCGCTGTTTGTTTTCAGCGGCGCAGCTGCAGGATTTGTCTCGCAGTGACATCAGCGCAGACGGTTTTGAAGGAGCTGTTTATATTTCAGAATTCCCAGATCACAGGCAGGAAGATCATCATTATGCCCTGCAGATCACAGGAGCGATGTAGGTGACGCGTGTTTTAAGTCGGATTTTCCCTTTAAGCCCCTTCAGGCCTGCACTTGAGGAACAGCTGTAACTCTATGATCCCGAGTGCTCATCCTCCCGACTTCCCGCAGAAAAAAGGAAGCGTTTCAGCCACTGTCTTCAGCTTCTTTGTTGTCCGGGGAGAAATTAAATCTTGTGTGATGGCGGAGCACCTCTTCACAGGGACCTAAAAAAAAGAGCAGCCGTGGATAATGCTGACACACAATCCCGTATCAGCGCAGCCCTCCATTGTCCCGGCCGCAGTAAGGCGATTCTGCTTGTCATCTTTGGCAACAAAAGCTACCAGCTGCCTTTGTGAGGCCAACAAGTGTCGTTATTCAGGCCCACAAACACATCAGTCAACTCAGACGGCGGTGGGTTTGAGAAAAGCTCTGTAGCTCGAGTGAAGCGATGTTCTCGTGTGGTCACCGCGAGGCAGACGTGGGTGTTGTCGTACACGTCCGTATCAGAAGAATGGGGAGTGTTGAGGCTTTTCGCCCTCACATTCCTGTCTGCTGGTTGCTTTCATTGTTGGCAGCTGATAAATTTAATCAAGTTAGACTGTTGTAATCATGATAAGTCTCTGCGGTGGCTTCTCGGAGGGTTGAAATGGAGAAAAGGTCGCTATTACAGCCTTTTTTTTTTCTCCACAACTCTCTCAACTTTCTCAATAAAGTTCATTACATCAGTACGGTTCCTCGTGGAAAACTGGGCTGGGACCGGCCTCATGCTGGAATTCCAAGTAGCGAGACCTTTGCTTGATTCTGGAGAAAGTCTTATTGTAAAAGAAGTGGGGAGGTCCCCTTGAGTCGCTTCCAGCTGTAGCAGGACCTCCAGCTTGGTGATGGATTTCCAACGTTTGGATGGAAAGTGAGGCAACTATGGCTCAAGAGGTAGAGCCGGTCGACCGCTGATTGTGAAGGTTAGTGGTTTGATTTCTGGACGGCTGCATGTCAGAGTGCAGGACACTGAACCCAACATTACTCCTGATGCAGTAGTTTAGCCATCAGTGCTAAAAAGAAAACCAGCAGTCGCAGATCAACGTGATGCTGCTGATTTATATTATATATTTTCTCCAGCTTTGGCAGATAACCACATAATGGATGACGGATATCCAGGCCAAGACTTCTTCTTCCAAGTGTCAGCTCGTCCAGTACGATCCGGTTAGCGCCTTGGGCTAATCTCTGTAAGCAGATATCTGATAATGAATGCAGATACGTGTAAAACAAAGCTAATAAAAACATGAGTCAGAATCCGTTTTTATTCTGGGCAGTAAGCCACCAATCTGCCGTCCTTTTGGTGTCTCGCTCCGTGGATTTAGACAGAAGGCGGCAAATTGGTGGTCTGTTTTGTTCCACCAGTTTTGCCCCTCGGAGGGTAACGTTACACTTATTTGCGCCTCCATTGCTGTGTAAATCCGAGGCGGCAATGTGGTGGCAAATGCTGAGATGGGCGGAGGTGTGGATGACGTGCACTGCTGCGCACCCACAGCCGGGAGTTTTAAAACCAGGAAACAGCTGATCACAGCAGTCAGTTCGTCACTTCATCCACCAAGATGAGCAGCTGGAAAGCCGCTGAGATCCGGGAGATGCTAGCGTCTCCTCGCTCTCTGTAGCTGTCTTGGTTGTCCGCTTGTTGTTGTAGCGGCGAGCTAATAGCGGTCGCTACTTTCAAATTAAAAGCCCCCCGCTAAGAACCCAGTTCTAAACTCTGATGGGGTGCAATGTAAAGCTCTTATTTTGAAGACAAACTGCAAAAAACTGTCCCATAAGGAATGAATGGGACGGGGTCAAAAAAGTCGCAATAATCATCAACGTTTTTCAAACATCTCCTGCTCTGGCAGACTTTGACCTAGAGACACCATTCAAACTTTAAAATGTAGGCACAAGTCTTATCTATTTGAGTTGTATTTGAACTTTCTTTCTACGATGTTTAGTTTTTGAACGGTGACCCTTAATTGATCGTAGAGTGATTTCGAAAAAATTCAGGATTTTCAATGAGTGTGTATTGCGGAATGTTCGTGCAGCACCAACTGGCAGAGTGGGGGAGCCTGAAAAAAACTCTCCGAAAATGTTTCTTTAGATGACGATCCTAGCCACAGATTTCACACTACAATAGTGATATTTGCCAAGAACGTAGCCACACTTGTCTTCTGTCTGGCAACGTGTCCACTTTATCGGGAGGATGTACGGTTTTTGAATTATCTGCGTCTAACCGACACAAACTCCAGCAACTGCCCCATAAGCCCCAATGTTAAACGGGAAGAGGATTTTGGGAGAAAAGCAGAAACTGCCCTGCTTCTCTTCACGCCCAACTTCCTGCTTCACGTCACGTCACATGTTGACGCCTACCAGAGGAGGAAAAGTGGAGGCTGTTTGGAAAAGGAGGAATATTACACCTCCCTTTTAGACAGACAAGGAGGCACATTGCAGCCTTTACCTTGCTGCACATGTGCCACCTTTTCTATCTAAAAGGGGCTAGAATCAGCTGATGGGTTCAGATCCTGTTTCAGCAAAAGCGTTCCACGTAGACTTTGTGATTTGTCGGTACCACTCGGACTACAAACCCAGAATGCTTCTGATACCAGAATCTCGCCTACAGATGCTGCATTTATCCACAGATATCTGCGTATAGAGGTCATAAAGCCCTGAAGCAGTGTGAACGTAAACAGCCAGGGTCGATGAAAGAGCTGAGATTTAGAGGGATTTTGTACGTGACACGCTGAGAGGTGTGATACGAAGCGTCGCCCGGGTCTCGTGTTTCTGGGCCCGTCTTGAACACACAGTGAGCGCTGGGATTATCTGGTGATCTGCAGAGCAGCGCTGGGCGGCTTTGTGCTGTACAGGAAGTGTGTAAAGATATCCTGACGTTCCCTCGTATCCTGGGGGCTGCAGACCACATAAAGGAGAGAAAACAAAAACCGCCAGCGCCGGAAATCCTGCCGTCACAGACAGGTGGGGTGACAATGGCTCTCCTTCCTCGCTCCCTCTCTTTCTCCACCTAATCCATCACTTTTTTCTCCTTATCGCTCTTCCATCTCACTCTCACCTCCTTTATCTGTTTGTTTTTCTCTCACTTTCTTCTTTCTCCACTTCTCTTTTTCTTCTTTCTGCCCTAAATTTTTCCTCCTCCCTCCCTCTTTTATCAGCTCCATCTTACTCACATGTCACCTCCTCATTTCTAATCTCCTTATCTCTCTTCTAATCTGTGTCTCATCCCTCCTTCCTCCTCTCCCTGCCTATCCCTTACATCGTCTCTCTGTTGTTTTGGCTTTGTCTCCCTCGTTGTGTAATTGCCGTCCTCGACCGGTGGCTCGGCTCCGTTGATTGACGGCGGGGAGGACGAGAGAGAGTGTTTGTTTTGATTCGCTCTCCCGTCTTATCGGACGGGACGTGTAATTATCTGCTCGCTCTGAGGAGGTTTGCTCGGAGGAAACGGCTGCTGCACGCTGTGAAGTGACAGCGGAGAAGATGTGTGTGTTCAGATATAACGTGTAATCATGTTTTAGAGTGTGTGTAAACAGATTTCTCACGCTGACAGCCTTCACATCCTGCTGCCACAACAAGGACGGTTCAGATGGATGTAAAGAGGAGGGTTAGGTGACGGGAACAGCTCTGTGGCTTCGGATTAAGAACCGCTGTGGACGTCTCATCCGTCCTCAGTGATAGAATCACAGGTGGACAGCTCCAAGTGCAGGTGTGAATGTCCCCAGGGACACTTTTGAGATCCGATCACTCAGAACACATTCAGAGGTGTGTACGTACATGTGTCCTGGGCCACAGGGAAGGACCGCCTACTCACCTGACGTCCTCTGTGGAAGATCGTGTGAACATTGTCATGGCTGCACCTGATTGGATGAACACCACCTGTAGACTGTCCACTTCAGGATTTTAAACCGGATCAAAAATGCAGCTTACAGAAATAGTCCAAGACAGTTTAGTTGCTGAATCGGTCCTCATTTTAAAGATCCACTGTGTAGTGTTTTAAGTAATTTATGACCTCAAATCAGCGTCTTCATTCATAAATAAGTCCTCATTGGTGTAAAATGATCTCTGCCAACAATCTCACTTCTCCTCCTGAGGGAAGAATCACACATTGTGACGTGAAGCAGGAAGTTGGGCGTGAAGAGAAGCAGGGCAGTTTCTGCTTTTCTCCCAAAATCCTCTTCCCGTTTAACATTGGGGCTTATGGGGCAGTTGCTGGAGTTTGTGTCGGTTAGACGCAGATAATTCAAAAACCGTACATCCTCCCGATAAAGTGGACACGTTGCCAGACAGAAGACAAGTGTGGCTACGTTCTTGGAAAATATCACTATTGTAGTGTGAAATCTGTGGCTAGGATCGTCATCTAAAGAAACATTTTCGGAGAGTTTTTTTCAGGCTCCCCCACTCTGCCAGTTGGTGCTGCGCGAACATTCCGCAATACACACTCATTGAAAATCCTGAATTTTCTGAATTTTCGAAATCACTCACGATCAATTAAGGGTCACCGTTCAAAAACTAAACATCGTAGAAAGAAAGTTCAAATACAACTCAAATAGATGAGACTTGTGCCTACATTTTAAAGTTTGAATGGTGTCTCTAGGTCAAAGTCTGCCAGAGCAGGAGATGTTTGAAAAACGTCGATGATTTTGCGACTTTTTTGACCCCGTCCCATTCATTCCTTATGGGAAGTTTTTCATACGGAGGCTTCCATGTCCTTCCGCTCTATAAAAAACGATGAGCTGGTGAGAGGGACAAAAAGCTCTACGTGGTACAGATAAGGCTAAAGGCGTTTTCACTCAGAGCCAGCGTGACTGTGGAACGGAGAAGGAGCTTAGCCAGACGCGCTCGTCAGCTGCAGTTTGAAGTCTGTTTGAAATAACATACCTCATCACCCGAAACTAAACTTGATGAAGTGCTGTTTGAAGACACGTTGTTGTCACAGCTTCTTGAATCTTGACACATCCCGCCTGCCGTAGTTCCAACAGGCTGCAACGCACGTTTGAAAACGTGAGGCGCTAGAGAGCAGTATTCGTTTGGATGCAGAATAACATTTAACCACTAGATGGGAGAAATAATTCCACAGTGTGTCTTTAAGGTGTGCAAACCTGCATTAGTTGAGAAAAGGTCCCATATTAGTGCTTTGCTTTTGTTCCTGTTACTTATCCTGTGAAACATTTCCTCGTAAGAAGCTGCTCGTCATCATGTCGGCCCGTTCTTTTAATTCTGGAGTTCTGGGTGTTTTCCAGTGTTGAAGTACAGTGAGGTTAAATGATCACCTGGTGACTCAGAACAACATCATCGTGAGGTTGTTTTTTTTAAAAATTGCTTTAAAAAATATATCGATTATTTCAGCTTTAAAGATCTTTAATGATTTATTGTTTTTACAGTCATGTGTTGTAACTCTGCCTCTCATCGTCCGCTCTAATTGATTCCACCGAACACAGCTGTCATTCCTGCAGCCGGAGAGAAATGCCTGCGAGCAGCAGTGTGTGTAGACAACAGTCCCCGTAACACACACACACACACACACACACACACACACACACACAGGAAAAGAGCCATGTCCAGCGGGCGGAGGCGCGGTGACTCATTGACCCCCAGCGTCGGCCTGACCTCCTGTGTCACTGTGGGTCTGAACACACACATTTACACTCTCACACACATATTCACGTCTTTATTCCTGCACTGTCATCCTCTCACACACACACACACACACACACACACACACACACACGTGAGGTTATATATACGTATGTGGACCCTCGCTGACATAATAGATTATTCGACCCCGGACCTTAAACATAACTTAAACATACTTAACTTCAAAACTAAAAGGTCGACGCTCCTACCAAGCTACCACCGATACACCAGGAACAAAATCAATAACATGTACTGTGCCCTAACACACACACACACACACACACACACACACACCACACACCGCAGACCCCCCTCCCTGTGACCAAAGAACAGGTGATCAGCTGCAAATGGGTGAAGTGAGCGAGGGAGGGGGGAGGGAGACAAGCCATTCATCACTCCGGGGTCTGCCACCATCTCCCCCCTCCACACACACACACACACACACACACACACACACACACACACACACACACACACACACACACACTGCAGCAGACATCTCCATTTAAGAGCACTTGAGCGGCAGCTAAACAAACTCGGGCCCTCAGGTCGACCACTCGGGGCCACACAACTGGGTTTGAAGCTCGGCCGACGTGCAGCCTGCTCTCCTATTAGGGCGAAGTTCAAAGGAGACACACACACACACACACACACACACACACACACGCACACACACACCTTCAATCACAGGCGACACAGCAGGGAGGGCTGAGGTGGGGCGGAGAGATCAAACACAACCAGAGTGTCACCAGGTGATCAGTCAGTAATACATTTGTTTGGTTTCATTTATTCATTTATCCACCTGCCGAGGTTAGACCAGTTTAACTTTCGTTGTCGATCCAAATGTGGATACAGAAATTTATTTCACATTTCTTTAACATGCAGAATTTACAAGAAGGCCGAAATGTTTAAGAATTTCTCAGAGACAATGTTTCACAGAGTTTATGAGGTTTCTCCAAACTCACCAACTCACTAAAATTAGCTGATTTTTAAAGGGAGTCTGGGGACTTCTGCACGTTAAACAGGCCTCTCTCTACCCTTTAAAAATCTCTTCTCCGTGGCCTTTGACACCTGGTAAGATGTCGACTGTATTTACTTGACTTAATTTCTTATTTTGAAACCTTTTCATTACAAGGCTATTATTTCTTACTCATGTTTTATGCCTTCTAGCTTATTGTTGTTTTTTTATATGTAATTTTGCACCTATGTGAGCTGTTATGTCTTATATTTATGATGTCTTATTTATTTTTTCTGCACAGCACTTTGGTCAACTTTGGTTGTTTTAAAGTGCTTAACAAATAAAGTTGGATTGGACTTTCTCCTCGTGTGACAAAGAGGAAGCCTGTATTGTTACTGTTTTACTGTATTAGTATAATTTAACATGTTTACTGTCAATAAAATGTCGTCTTATTTAATAGATTTAGTGTAAATGCTTCTCTTCAGACACCGGAGCAGACAGGCTGACGACTTCATGTGTAAATGCAAATTACAAGACGGCACCGAGTGAGTTTCGAATTTGTCGCTGCAAAATTGACTTTGTGCACTTGGACACATGTTAATATCAGGTCTGAACAAGGCCACACATGTTCAAATATACTATCTAATAAGCCTTTTAAGGGAGGAGAGGCTGCAAATAAGCTCCAGGTAGAAGCTTCATAAACTACAAGTGCTACAGAACCGAGCTTTCCTGCATGTCTTCACGTCATCTTCCTCAGCGCTCTGGTGTTTATCTCCATCTCCCACTTTGTGAATCAGGCGTGAGCAGCAGGAGGTGACCTGAGAGGTGAGACCGGCCGTCTGCCGCTCGACGTCTCAGTCACCGACCTCCTGACCTCCGACCTCCACGTGAGACCACACGAACAGCCGAGCACCGCTTGCTCGTCCTGCACAGCTTCCTGTGTGACAGCCACCGCAACACTCACATCAGAATAATCCAGCAGATAAAAGCAACCGTCACCTTTTCAATCAGTGCCTTTACATGGTTTGATGTATTCCCTCCCACCTGGGGGCGCTACAGACAGCAACTTCACGCAGCCGACAGCCTGCAGAAGCTCAGCAGTGGTGAGCCGATGTCTCTAATTACTGTACACCCAGGGGGAGAATCTATACGGGGGCAAATCTGCGTCCAGGCTCGATCTTTTAAGTGCAGGCTGGAGTCGCAGCAGGCTTAATGTCTGTTTATGCTCGCTCACCAGAGGTTATGATTACTGGCGACGGTGGCGTCACGCAGGGAAACACAGTCAGCAGGTGCAGACGGAGGGAGGCTGACCAAAAACACAAGTCTGGGACGCGTAGCAAACATCCAAACGTCCGGCTCTGTCAGGAGCGTTAAGCCGGCCGGCTGCTGACGACGGCGATCGCCGATGATGATTTCACCGTCCCGTTTCTACAAATTGCTCTGCAGGACGAGCTCTGTTGTGACACTCGCAGCAGAGGCAGCTTATTAAAGCGTTTAATCACAGCAGAGGAACTTTTAAATTGACGGATGCACCTTTAAATGACTGTTATTGGTATTAACACTGTTATTCAGCCCACCTTGAAATCAACAGCAATTGCAGCGTGCAGCTTTGCTCAGTTTGCTCCCGGCTGGGGAGGTTTTCTTACGGGATTATCAGAGCGAAGCATTTCAGTAACCCCGTACTTAATCGAGCATTTTGTTTGCAACACTTGTAACCCGAGAGAGTGAAAGCGGGAGGCTGGAACACGCCGCTGAACGCTGGCAGGCGGTGCCAGCCGGTAAAACCCAAACTGCCCCGGGGGCCACTTCAGCGGTGTGACACACCTCTGCAGCCCAAAGCCTGGATTTACCAAACATCTCAGGTGCAGCTCAGGCGCTAACGAGACCGGGACACCGACACTAAAAGCCTGGGGTCACATTTTGTTCACACATCTCGATGAATACTGACAAAAAATGAAACCCAATCAGCAGAATAAACGTTGGAGACGTACACGCCTGCAAACAATGGATGTGTAGAGACGTGGATGTGCAGTTGTGACGACTCTGGTTGGGTTTAGGGCACAAATGGTTATGAAAAGATAATGTTTTGGTGTCAAATACCTGGTTCAGTTGACGCAAACGTGGCCGGAGACGTCCCAAAGTCTTGCAAAAAACTTTTTTCCCCTTTTCTTTCCTTACCTGTCCTTCTTACTTGCTTCCTTTATTACTTCCCTATTTCCTTCCTTCTTTTTTCCATGCGTTCCTTCCTTTCTCCTCCCTTTATTCCTTATCTTTCTGCAATTTGTTTCCCTCCAAACTTCCTTCTTTTCTTCTTTTCTTCCTTTGAATTTTCTGGAACTACATGATTGTAAACTCACTGCAGTCACACTTCACTTTAGTACTTTGCTGCAAAAAGTTACGGAGTCAGATTTTACTGTCTTTAAAGTGTTTCTTCAGCCTCGGCTCTCGGTGACACAGATGTCACTTACTGACCTTCCAGCAGTTCAAGGCCTGGATTTACCAAACATCTCAGGTGAAGCTCAGGCGCTAACGAGACCGGGAGCCATTTATGGGCCAGAGCGGCTCATGTTTGAGTCCCACGTTCACCGACACTAAGAAGCCTGGGGTCACATTTTGTTCACACATCTCGATGAATACTGACAAAAAATGAAACCCAATCAGCAGAATAAACGTTGGAGACGTACACGCCTGCAAACACTGGATGTGTAGAGACGTGGATGTGCAGTTGTGACGACTCTGGTTGGGTTTAGGGCACAAATGGTTATGAAAAGATAATGTTTTGGTGTTAAATACCTGGTTCAGTTGCCACAAACGTGGCCAGAGACGTCCCAAAGTCTTGCAAAAAAAGTACTTCTTTCCCCTTTTCTTTCCTTACCTGTCCTTCTTACTCGCTTCCTTTATTACTTCCCTATTTCCTTCCTTCTTTTTTCCACGCGTTCCTTCCTTTCTCCTCCCTTTATTCCTTATCTTTCTGCAATTTGTTTCCCTCCAAACTTCCTTCTTTTCTTCTTTTCTTCCTTTGAATTTTCTGGAACTACATGATTGTAAACTCACTACAGTCACACTTTACTTTAGTACTTTAGTATTTTTGCTGAAAAGTTATGGAGTCAGATTTTACTGTCTTTAAAGTGTTTCTTCAGCCTCGGCTCTCGGTGACACAGATGTCACTTACTGACCTTCCAGCAGTTCAAGGCCTGGATTTACCAAACATCTCAGGTGAAGCTCAGGCGCTAACGAGACCGGGAGCCATTTATGGGCCAGAGCGGCTCATGTTTGAGTCTCCGGTGCCACATGGCCACGTTCACCGACACTAAGAAGCCTGGGGTCACATTTTGTTCACACATCTCGATGAATTCTGATGAAAAATGAAATGAATCAGCAGAATAAACGTTGGAGACGTACACGCCTGCAAACAATGGATGTGTAGAAACGTGGATGTGCAGTTGTGACGACTCTGGTTGGGTTTAGGGCACGAATGGTTATGAAAAGATAATGTTTTGGTGTCAAATACCTGGTTCAGTTGCCGCAAACGTGGCCGGAGACGTCCCAAAGTCTTGCAAAAAAAGTACTTCTTTCCCCTTTTCTTTCCTTACCTGTCCTTCTTACTCGCTTCCTTTATTACTTCCCTATTTCCTTCCTTCTTTTTTCACGCGTTCCTTCCTTTCTCCTCCCTTGATTCCTTATCTTTCTGCAATTTGTTTCCCTCCAAACTTCCTTCTTTTCTTCTTTTCTTCCTTTGAATTTTCTGGAACTACATGATTGTAAACTCACTACAGTCACACTTCACTTTAGTACTTTATGGACTCAGATTTTACTGTCTTTAAAGTGTTTCTTCAGCCTCGGCTCTCGGTGACACAGATGTCACTTACTGACCTTCCAGGAGTTCAAGGCCTCCATGTCTACAGTTACTCTGTGTGTGTGTGTGTGTGTGTGTGTGTGATGAAAAATGACGACTTCATGTCACAGATGCATGCACCGAACATGCTAACATGATTTAAGGAGGCAGAGCTCAACCCCCGCCGCTGCCACCTCGCCCCTCCGTAAACATACGTGACGACCCTGTGACAGTTATAGAGACGAACCTCTGCACGGTCGCCCGCCGCCGCCGCCGCCGCTGCCACCTCCACCTCCACCTCCACCCCTAAACACATGCACACGGCTCACATTCCTCTGGATCTTCAGATCTGCAGCAGGGTCAGCTCACATGTCTGGGCTTGTCCTCTGGCTACTCCCTGTACAGTGAACGCAGCGCGGCCCGCTGATCACAGACCTGCTGTTACCAGGATGCTCTGCACGGACAAACACGGATCTGATGTCCAGGTTTTTCTCACTGGACTGGATCGGCACCACATTTTGATTCAGGATCTCATACTAGCCCCTTTTAGATAGAAAAGGAGGTGTAATATTCCTCCTTTTCCAAAAAGCCTCCACTTTTCCTCCTCTGGTAGGCGTCAACATGTGACGTGACGTGAAGCAGGAAGTTGGGCGTGAAGAGAAGCAGGGCAGTTTCTGCTTTTCTCCCAAAATCCTCTTCCCGTTTAACATTGGGGCTTATGGGGCAGTTGCTGGAGTTTGTGTCGGTTAGACGCAGATAATTCAAAAACCGTACATCCTCCCGATAAAGTGGACACGTTGCCAGACAGAAGACAAGTGTGGCTACGTTCTTGGAAAATATCACTATTGTAGTGTGAAATCTGTGGCTAGGATCGTCATCTAAAGAAACATTTTCGGAGAGTTTTTTTCAGGCTCCCCCACTCTGCCAGTTGGTGCTGCGCGAACATTCCGCAATACACACACATTGAAAATCCTGAATTTTTTCGAAATCACTCACGATCAATTAAGGGTCACCGTTCAAAAACTAAACATCGTAGAAAGAAAGTTCAAATACAACTCAAATAGATAAGACTTGTGCCTACATTTCAAAGTTTGAATGGTGTCTCTAGGTCAAAGTCTGCCAGAGCAGGAGATGTTTGAAAACGGCGATGATTTTGCGACTTTTTTGACCCCGTCCCATTCATTCCTTATGGGAAGTTTTTTGCAGTTTTTCTTCAAAATAAGAGCTTTACATTGCACCCCATCGGAGTTTAGAACTGGGTTCTTAGTGGGGGGCTTTTAATTTGAAAGCAGCGACCGCTATTAGCTCGCCGCTACAACAACAAGCGGACAACCAAGACAGCTACAGAGAGCGAGGAGACGCTAGCATCTCCCGGATCTCAGCGGCTTTCCAGCTGCTCATCTTGGTGGATGAAGTGACGAACTGACTGCTGTGATCAGCTGTTTCCTGGTTTTAAAACTCCCGGCTGTGGGTGCGCAGCAGTGCACGTCATCCACACCTCCGCCCATCTCAGCATCTGCCACCACATTGCCGCCTCGGATTTACAGCAATGGAGGCGCAAATAAGTGTAACGTTACCCTCCGAGGGGCAAAACTGGTGGAACAAAACAGACCACCAATTTGCCGCCTTCTGTCTAAATCCACAGAGCGAGCCACCAAAAGGACGGCAGATTGGTGGCTTACTGCCCAGAATAAAAACGGCTAATGTTTGGGTCGAGCTATAAAATACGGACGGAGCTACTGGGTATAAAAAGTGAAGCCAATGCAGAAGGGCTTCAAGTCTGCAACAAAAAAAGTAAACTTATGAGAAAATAAGCCGACTGCTCGCTTGATTTATGACCTCAGCAAACAGTTTCCTGATGAGTTTATGGTCTCAATCTCAATTTGTAAATTATGGTCCCATTTAAAAGGACAATAGACGATAGAGGAGCGGATGCTTTCGGGCGTGGCTACAAAACAACCACATCGTTTCCTCGGGTCGTCAGTCGGATCCAGATCCACTTTGCTTCTCACGTCTGGCTGAGAGAGAAGAACTACCGAGGGTAAAAGTGAAATCAAGAAAAAGAGAGACGCAGCAGTCGAGCGTGAACATTTCAAACTAACCCTCCGTAAAACAATATAAGTGATTGATTCAAACCTCTCTCATAAAAACCGGCCCGTCTCTGATGTTCGCTTATCTAAATGTTTCTACTTTCGGTGGATGGAGGGATTTTCTCTCCAGCAATAATAAAAACACGGAGCGCACGCCAAAACCTCTGCTGTTAATCACGCCGGCTTTAACGGAGCAGCGACAGAGAGAGAGAGGCCTTCATGTGGGTGGGATGGAAATAGGTTTTTCTCCTCCAATAATTAGCTTATCAGACCATTTACACGGCTAAGAATCATTAGCACCGCTTTAATGAGGTGGCTAAAAATAGAGGAGGCTCATAAAGGCTCGGAGGAACCTGCTGGAAGCAGAACTTCACACTCCGAGTGTGTGCGAGCATAAATCCACAACATCTCTGTTCGTGTGTGGCTGCGTATTTCTGAGTGTGTGTGTGTGTTGTCCCATGTGTTTCATGCTTCTGTTTGTACTTCCTGTAGCGTGTTCACCACTTTGACATCTCCCAGCTGAAACTGTGGGGACTATCGGACGAGACAGGACGGGTCAGGGCTAAGTTTTCCCAAGAAAAGACGCTCATCATCAAAAGAGCGCTGTGTTAAAGGGATATTCTGGTGTAAATTTAATCCATGGTCTAACACACCGTGACACCGAGTAAGACTCCCCCTCGAGAGGTCAAGTTAGCTGACCGCTAGCTTAGCTAGTTTTAGCAACCTCAGAAAAGACCGCACGATAACAATACACTGCAGCTTATGTCTCCAACTAGAAACCACCATCAAAAAGCCACAATTAATGGTGAGAACAGCAGCAAACTTCAGCAACAGTACATGTACAGTCCCAGCACACAGTACGAAGCATCAAACATCTGCTAGCTTTGCTGGATTTGTATTAAAAACACAGCACAACTCACCCTCTCCTCCAGCAGCCTGCCTGTGTGGGGAAGCCCTGACGAGTCGATTACCGAGTGCAGTAGATTTCTGCAGCTCAAGGATGAAAATGTCTGATTATTACTCCATTACTTCCGTTCTTTTCCCTGTCAGCTCTCAGAGAATAAGAACTGAGCGTCCCATGGAGTAATAATCAGACATTTTCATCCTTGAGCTGCGGAAATCTACTGCACTCGGTAATCGACTCATCAGGGCTTCCCCACACAGGCAGGCTGCTGGAGGAGAGGGTGAGTTGTGCTGTGTTTTTAATACAAATCCAGCAAAGCTAGCAGATGTTTGATGCTTCGTACTGTGTGCTGGGACTGTACATGTACTGTTGCTGAAGTTTGCTGCTGTTCTCACCATTAATTGTGGCTTTTTGATGGCGGTTTCTAGTTGGAGACATAAGCTGCAGTGTGTTGTTATCGTGCAGTCTTTTCTGAGGTTGCTAAAACTAGCTAAGCTAGCGGTCAGCTAACTTGACCTCTCAAGGGGAGTCTTACTCGGTGTCAAGGTGTGTTAGACCATGGATTAAATTTACACCGGAATATCCCTTTAAGTTACTTCAAAAGCGTTCCTTCACATTAAAAGCATTTAATTGGTGAAACTTGAGTTGACTTCTATTTTGAAGTAGGCTAGTCACAGCGAATGTGTTGTTCGGTGAGTTTAGCAGCGCTATCGTTCATCAAAAATGCGTCTTCAGAGCAAAACAGCGGTTGTTTTTGACCATTTAATGACAGCGGATCATTTTAAATATATCAGGAAGTGGTTTTATTCAGTCTGTGGGAGTAATGGAACAAGAAGGAGCTGTTACATGAAGAGACAACAAGCTGCACACCTCCAACTTCTCAGTGAGGTAACTAACTCCTTTTCCCTGATTAACATTAGTGGGTTTAAATTTGCAACACTGGCAAAAGCTGCTTTTGCTTTTCGCTTTGTCCAATTAAGTTCTGCCCGACCACTGTGACACACCGGTGCCTGGTTAGCATGCTAACTCCAGTCAGACGTCACTCTGTTGATATAAACAAAAATACAGCTCATTTCTTACAAATTGCCCCTTTAATCACTCTCAGCCGTCCTCTGAAAGCACCGTTGTTCCTTTCCTTGTGCTATTCTTGCACTGCACTTCCCGATAGATTCACACCAGTGTAAATATTTATTTGTAATAAACAGGATGCATTTAAAAGTCTCCATTGTCTCGGAGGACAGATGTCACTGATGATGGGCTGAGCGAGGTTAAGGAGAGTTTACCTGCTCCAAACATCCACACTCTTTTCTGGCTGCCTCCCTGATCCTTCCACAAAGACTTACGCATCATTTGTGTGTCTCATCACAATTAATCTTTCAAGCAGGGATGGTGGATAATCTCTCCTCGAAGGCATTCGGCACACAAAGAGCGACGGATGTAGTCGTGCCTGCCCACATTCTCACCTCCAACACACCTGAACAGAGAGTTACAGAAACTGTCGGTGCACTTTTATAATTCAGACGTGCTATAAAACTAATATAACAACTGTAACCTCGAAAACACTGGAAGCTGCAACCTTTAAACTCTAAATCTCCTAATGCTTTAAATCTCTCAAAAGCGCTTTGACTTTCTGCTGAGAGCTGAAAGAAAACCAGCAGCTACAGTTCAAAACCTGCGTGAATTGTGAAAATGTCGTGATGGCGGAGAGTCGACGGTGTTACAAGGACAGCAGGATCTTTCAAACTACGCAGAGAGACGTGGGTCATTCCATGAAATCGGTGCCTTTTGTGTCCCCAAGAAATTATCAGTCATAAAATTACAGTAACAACAAACAAAGATGTAATTTGAAAAAATAACATTACCATGTCTTCTCTCCTCAATAAAACATCAAATTAAAATCAATTAAATATTATTTTAAATAATAAAAATGATTTTTAAGCTGATGAGGGTGAGGTTTTTGGCCTGTCCCTCACTGTTGTTGTTGTACGTCAGCAGGACTTTTAATTTGTAAAATGTTGGCAAAATGTTAAAATGTTCACATTTACATATTGTTTTAAGTATGATCTTATTGTGAAACAGTGTTTTTGGTAAAAATATGTATTAATTGTAATAAATATTTACCAATTTATCGTTGTCCCCTAATTTTATGTCAACCCTGTTACCCTAACCAAAAAACCCTATCAAAATAACGGTACATTCTAGATTTGACATGATTTACAGGAGGTTGCATCATCTCTGAACCAGGATGCTAACAGCTCAGTGACAAGTAAGTTTTGCTCATCTCTGATGTGCTATTTTTGATGTTTTTTCAAGGTTGAACCAGGGGGGACAAGCATACAACGTCAACCCTGTTACCATTTTTTAACATATAAATCCAAACAATTATTTATTTCTCATAATATAATAAATATGTACATGTAATTTCCTTTCAAAGTACATAGCATGTGCTTTAGCTAACATTTGTTTTAGCTAGCAATGGGCAAATTAGCTTGAAATGGTCAACCCTGTTACTGTCAACCCTGTTACCTTTCCAGTAACAGGACTTGACTAAAACAGTTATAAAATATGAAATTCCATAGCTGAGATGGCACAATATAATTTCTTGTCATTTTAAACTGTCTTTAATTCCTGGCTACTGAAAAAATAGCAATTAAATATAATTTAAATTTTAACTTTTCAAAGTTGAAAAGGCACCGATTTCATGGAATGACCCACGTGGAGACACCTGAGAGCAGAGCAGGATCTATCTGCTGATATGATCTGATGGTGGAGCAGAGCGCTTACAGTCTGGCTGCTCTCGCCTCCGCTGAAGTGACGCGAGCAACTGTTTGGATCCGAGGGGGTCAAGTAGGGTGTGTGTCTGTGTGTGTGTGTGTGTGTGTGTGTGTGTGTGTGTGTGTGCGGCGCAGACTGTGGGCAGAGTAAGTTACAGTCTGGGGCAGCTGGAGCAACACCCACACAAGAAAAACACCGAGCGCTCACACACTCGTACAAACACACACAGAGCAGAAAGGTTCATTAACGCCACGACTACTGCATGATGGAGTGTGTCAGAGTACATTTACACAAGTAGTGTACTTAAATACAACTTTGTGTACTTTTACTTTACTTCAGTTTTTGCATCTTTTGCTCCTCCACTTCATTTTGGAGGCACTTCAGCTACTTTTCCTCTGCAGATTACATGTTGCATCAGAGTCAAAGTCCTTCTTAATCAACTTATTTTATTGGCAATCTGATATTTATATAAATATTTTGAAAACTAATTCTGATAAAAGCTTAATATCTGAATCCAGTGTACACGTACTTTACTGTTACTTGTACTTGTGATACTTAAGTATATTTAATAACGACTTTTACTCAAGTAAGACTTGTGGGCACTTTTTTACGACACTGGCACAAAATCCGAAAGCTGTAATCGACAAATGGTTTTGTTGTTATTGAGGTTTTGTAAACACCGGTACTGTAGACACACACACACACACACACACACACACACACACTGTAAGAGGCGGTGGTTGGGGGGTGGTGGCGGTAAGATTACTCCTGCCAGCCTCTCTTGGCCTGATCCCCAACCAGACCAGTCTGTAGCTGTTACCAAACCTCAAACTGAGCGCAGCAACTGACAGACTGACAGCAGCTCCTCTGTTCCTCCGAGCGGCAGCGACCGAGCTCGACCCGATCTATAAGAAGATAATCTATATATTGTGACGATATATTCAGACACCTGAGAACATGCACTACACGGTGAAGTGTGGAAAACTGAACTGAAAGCAAACATTTGTCACCACTGGAAAAGAAACGGCTCCATGAATGTTGGTGAAAAAGTCTCATTTTCATTTTCATTTCTTGCCAATTCTGGATAAACACGCATGTTTTTGTTTACCAGATGTTTTCCCTCCGTGAGCAGATTTATCTTGTGATCACAACTTAGCATTTTGTTAACAGTCTCCTTGTTGCAGTTAAAACTATTTAAAGGTCACGTTGGCGAGTCAATCTGCAAGATTTCTGCAGGTTTAACTCGTCTGTTTGTGGCTTTTTAAGTCGTGTGCTTTGTTGTTGCAGCCGTAATGATGTAAGCTGCATTTTATCTTCGAGGAATGGCGGTTAATTGTAATATACACGGAAGCACTACATGGTGAAGTGTGGAAAACTAACTCGATTTATTCAAAATTGTAAATATGTCACCACTGGAAAAGAAACAGCTTCATGAATGTTGGTGAAAAAGTCTCATTTTCAGCAATATAGCTGAAAGTAATCGAGCATTATTTGCAATTCTGGATAAACACGCATGTTTTTGTTTACTGGATGTTAACAGTCTCCTTGTTGCAGTTAAAACTATTTAAAGGTCACGTTGGCGAGTCAATCTGCAAGATTTCTGCAGGTTTAACTCGTCTGTTTGTGGCTTTTTAAGTCGTGCACTTTGTTGTTGCAGCCGTAATGATGTAAGCTGCATTTTATCTTCGAGGAATGGCGGTTAATTGTAATATGCATGGAAGCACTACATGGTGAAGTGTGGAAAACTAACTCGATTTATTCAAAAATGTAAAGCAAACATTTGTCACCTCTGAGAAAAGAAACGGCTTCATGAATGTTGGTGAAAAAGTCTCATATCATAAAATGATTTGGTCTCAATCGAGCATTATTTGACAATTCAGGATAAACACACATGTTTTTGTTTACCAGATGTTTTCTCTCCGTGAGCAGATTTATCTTGTGATCACAACTTAGCATTTTGTTAACAGTCTCCTCGTTGCAGTTAAAACTATTAAAAGGTCACGTTGGCGAGTCAATCTGCAAGATTTCTGCAGGTTTAACTCGTCTGTGTGTTGCTTTTTAAGTCGTGCACTTCGTTGTTGCAGCCGTAATGATGTAAGCTGCATTTTATCTTCGAGGAATGGCGGTTAATTGTAATATGCATGGAAGCACTACATGGTGAAGTGTGGAAAACTAACTCGATTTATTCAAAATCGTAAATATGTCACCACTGGAAAAGAAATGGCTTCTTGAATGTTGGAGAAAAAGTCTCATTTTCATTTTCATTTCTTGCCAATTCTGGATAAACACACATGTTTTTGTTTACTGGATGTTTTCCCTCCGTGAGCAGATTTATCTTGTGATCACAACTAAGCATTTTGTTAACAGTGTCCTTGTTGCAGTTAAAACTATTCAAAGGTCACGTTGGCGAGTCAATCTGCAAGATTTCTGCAGGTTTAACTCGTCTGTTTGTGGCTTTTTAAGTCGTGCACTTTGTTGTTGCAGCCGTAATGATGTAAACTCCACATTTTATCTTCGAGGACTGGCGGTTAATTGTAATATGCATGGAAGCACTACATGGTGAACTGTGGAAAACTAACTCGATTTATTCAAAAATTGTAAAGCAAACATTTGTCACCACTGAGAAAAGAAATGGCTTCTTGAATGTTGGTGAAAAAGTCTCATTTTCATTTTCATTTCTTGCCAATTCTGGATAAACACACATGTTTTTGTTTACTAGATGTTTTCCCTCCGTGAGCAGATTTATCTTATGATCACAACTTAGCATTTTGTTAACAGCATCCTTGTTGCAGTTAAAACTATTCAAAGGTCACGTTGGCGAGTCAATCTGCAAGATTTCTGCAGGTTTAACTCGTCTGTTTGTGGCTTTTTAAAGTCGTGCACTTTGTTGTTGCAGCCGTAATGATGTAAGCTGACATTTTATCTTCGAGGAATGGCGGTTAATTGTAATATACACTGAAGCACTACATGGTGAAGTGTGGAAAACTAACTCGATTTATTCAAAATTGCGAATATGTCACCACTGGAAAAGAAACGGCATCATGAATGTTGGTGAAAAAGTCTCATTTTCATTTTCATTTCTTGCCAATTCTGGATAAACACACGTTTTTGTTTACCAGATGTTTTCCCTCCGTGAGCAGATTTATCTTGTGATCACAACTTAGCATTTTGTTGACAGTCTCCTTGTTGCAGTTAAAACTATTTAAAGGTCACGTTGGCGAGTCAAACTGCAAGATTTCTGCAGGTTTAACTCGTCTGTTTGTGGCTTTTTCAGTCGTGTGCTTTGTTGTTGCAGCCGTAATGATGTAAGCTGCACATTTTATCTTCGAGGAATGGCGGTTAATTGTCATATGCATGGAAGCACTACATGGTGAAGTGTGGAAAACTAACTCGATTAATTCAAAATTGTAAATATGTCACCGCTGAGAAAAGAAACGGCTTCTTGAACGTTGGAGAAAAAGTCTCATTTTCATTTTCATTTCTTGCCAATTCTGGATAAACACGCATGTTTTTGTTTACTAGATGTTTTCCCTCCATGAGCAGATTTATCTTGTGATCACAACTTAGCATTTTGTTGACAGTCTCCTTGTTGCAGTTAAAACTATTTAAAGGTCACGTTGGCGAGTCAAACTGCAAGATTTCTGCAGGTTTAACTCGTCTGTTTGTGGCTTTTTCAGTCGTGTGCTTTGTTGTTGCAGCCGTAATGATGTAAGCTGCACATTTTATCTTCGAGGAATGGCGGTTAATTGTCATATGCATGGAAGCACTACATGGTGAAGTGTGGAAAACTAACTCGATTTATTCAAAATTGTAAATATGTCACCGCTGAGAAAAGAAACGGCTTCTTGAACGTTGGAGAAAAAGTCTCATTTTCATTTTCATTTCTTGCCAATTCTGGATAAACACGCATGTTTTTGTTTACCAGATGTTTTCCCTCCGTGAGCAGATTTATCTTGTGATCACAACATTTTGTTAACAGTGTCCTTGTTGCAGTTAAAACTATTTAAAGGTCACGTTGGCGAGTCAATCTGCAAGATTTCTGCAGGTTTAACTCGTCTGTTTGTGGCTTTTTAAAGTCGTGTGCTTTGTTGTTGCAGCCGTAATGATGTAAGCTGCATTTTATCTTCGAGGAATGGCGGTTAATTGTAATATACATGGAAGCACTACATGGTGAAGTGTGGGAAACTAACTCGATTTATTCAAAAATTGTAAAGCAAACATTTGTCACCACTGGAAAAGAAACGGCTTCATGAATGTTGGAGAAAAAGTCTCATTTTCAGCGATATAGCTGAAAGTAATCGAGCATTATTTGCCAATTCTGGATAAACATGCATGTTTTTGTTTACTAGATGTTTTCCCTCCGTGAGCAGATTTATCTTGTGATCACAACTTAGCATTTTGTTAACAGTCTCCTTGTTGCAGTTAAAACTATTTAAAGGTCACGTTGGCGTCTCCACCTGCACAACTGTGAGTCAATCTGCAAGATTTCTGCAGGTTTAACTCGTCTGTTTGTGGCTTTTTAAGTCGTGCACTTTGTTGTTGCAGCCGTAATGATGTAAGCTGCATTTTATCTTCGAGGAATGGCGGTTAATTGTAATATGCATGGAAGCACTACATGGTGAAGTGTGGAAAACTAACTCGATTTATTCAAAATTGCGAATATGTCACCACTGGAAAAGAAACGGCATCATGAATGTTGGTGAAAAAGTCTCATTTTCATTTTCATTTCTTGCCAATTCTGGATAAACACACATGTTTTTGTTTACTGGATGTTTTCCCTCCGTGAGCAGATTTATCTTGTGATCACAACTAAGCATTTTGTTAACAGTGTCCTTGTTGCAGTTAAAACTATTCAAAGGTCACGTTGGCGAGTCAATCTGCAAGATTTCTGCAGGTTTAACTCGTCTGTTTGTGGCTTTTTAAGTCGTGCACTTTGTTGTTGCAGCCGTAATGATGTAAACTCCACATTTTATCTTCGAGGAATGGCGGTTAATTGTAATATGCATGGAAGCACTACATGGTGAACTGTGGAAAACTAACTCGATTTATTCAAAAATTGTAAAGCAAACATTTGTCACCACTGAGAAAAGAAATGGCTTCTTGAATGTTGGTGAAAAAGTCTCATTTTCATTTTCATTTCTTGCCAATTCTGGATAAACACACATGTTTTTGTTTACTAGATGTTTTCCCTCCGTGAGCAGATTTATCTTATGATCACAACTTAGCATTTTGTTAACAGCATCCTTGTTGCAGTTAAAACTATTCAAAGGTCACGTTGGCGAGTCAATCTGCAAGATTTCTGCAGGTTTAACTCGTCTGTTTGTGGCTTTTTAAAGTCGTGCACTTTGTTGTTGCAGCCGTAATGATGTAAGCTGCATTTTATCTTCGAGGACTGGCGGTTAATTGTAATATGCATGGAAGCACTACATGGTGAAGTGTGGAAAACTAACTCGATTTATTCAAAATTGTAAATATGTCACCGCTGAGAAAAGAAACGGCTTCTTGAACGTTGGAGAAAAAGTCTCATTTTCATTTTCATTTCTTGCCAATTCTGGATAAACACGCATGTTTTTGTTTACTAGATGTTTTCCCTCCATGAGCAGATTTATCTTGTGATCACAACTTAGCATTTTGTTGACAGTCTCCTTGTTGCAGTTAAAACTATTTAAAGGTCACGTTGGCGAGTCAAACTGCAAGATTTCTGCAGGTTTAACTCGTCTGTTTGTGGCTTTTTCAGTCGTGTGCTTTGTTGTTGCAGCCGTAATGATGTAAGCTGCACATTTTATCTTCGAGGAATGGCGGTTAATTGTAATATGCATGGAAGCACTACATGGTGAAGTGTGGAAAACTAACTCGATTTATTCAAAATTGTAAATATGTCACCGCTGAGAAAAGAAACGGCTTCATGAATGTTGGAGAAAAAGTCTCATTTTCATTTTCATTTCTTGCCAATTCTGGATAAACACGCATGTTTTTGTTTACCAGATGTTTTCCCTCCGTGAGCAGATTTATCTTGTGATCACAACATTTTGTTAACAGTGTCCTTGTTGCAGTTAAAACTATTTAAAGGTCACGTTGGCGAGTCAATCTGCAAGATTTCTGCAGGTTTAACTCGTCTGTTTGTGGCTTTTTAAGTCGTGTGCTTTGTTGTTGCAGCCGTAATGATGTAAGCTGCATTTTATCTTCGAGGAATGGCGGTTAATTGTAATATACACGGAAGCACTACATGGTGAAGTGTGGAAAACTAACTCGATTTATTCAAAATTGTAAATATGTCACCACTGAGAAAAGAAACGGCTTCTTGAATGTTGGTGAAAAAGTCTCATTTTCATTTTCATTTCTTGCCAATTCTGGATAAACACACATGTTTTTGTTTACTAGATGTTTTCCCTCCGTGAGCAGATTTATCTTGTGATCACAACTTAGCATTTTGTTAACAGTCTCCTTGTTGCAGTTAAAACTATTTAAAGGTCACGTTGGCGAGTCAAACTGCAAGATTTCTGCAGGTTTAACTCGTCTGTTTGTGGCTTTTAAAGTCGTGCACTTTGTTGTTGCAGCCGTAATGATGTAAGCTGCACATTTTATCTTTGAGGAATGGCGGTTAATTGTAATAAACACGGAAGCTCTACATGGTGAAGTGTGGAAAACTAACTCGATTTACTCAAAAATTGTAAAGCAAACATTTGTCACCGCTGAGAAAAGAAACAGCTTCATGAATGTTGGTGAAAAAGTCCCATTTTCATTTTCATTTCTTGCCAATTCCGGATAAACACACATGTTTTTGTTTACTGGATGTTTTCCCTCCGTGAGCAGATTTATCTTGTGATCACTACTTAACATTTTGTTAACAGTCTCCTTGTTGCAGTAAAAATTATTTAAAGGTCACGTTGGCGAGTCAATCTGCAAGATTTCTGCAGGTTTAACTCGTCTGTTTGTGGCTTTTTAAGTCGTGCACTTTGTTGTTGCAGCCGTAATGATGTAAGCTGCATTTTATCTTCGAGGAATGGCGGTTAATTGTAATATGCATGGAAGCACTACATGGTGAAGTGTGGAAAACTAACTCGATTTATTCAAAATTGTAAAGCAAACATTTGTCACCTCTGAGAAAAGAAACGGCTTCATGAATGTTGGAGAAAAAGTCTCATTTTCAGCAATATAGCTGAAAGTAATCGAGCATTATTTGTCAATTCTGGATAAACATGCATTTTTTGTTGACTAGATGTTTTCCCTCCATGAGCAGATTTATCTTTATCTTTAACAGTATCCTTGTTGCAGTTAAAACTATTTAAAGGTCACGTTGGCGAGTCAATCTGCAAGATTTCTGCAGGTTTAACTCGTCTGTTTGTGGCTTTTTAAGTCGTGCACTTTGTTGTTGCAGCCGTAATGATGCAAGCTCCACGTTTTATCTTCGAGGAATAGCGGTTAATTGTAATATGCATGGAAGCACGACATGGTGAAGTGTGGAAAACTAACTCGATTTATTCAAAATTGTAAATATGTCACCGCTGAGAAAAGAAACGGCTTTATGAATGTTGGAGAAAAAGTCTCATTTTCATTTTCATTTCTTGTCAATTCTGGATAAACATGCATGTTTTTGTTTACTCCATGTTTTCCCTCTGTGAGCAGATTTATCTTGTGATCACAACTTAGCATTTTGTTAACAGATTGACACGTTGGCGAGTCAATCTGCAAGATTTCTGCAGGTTTAACTCGTCTGTTTGTGGCTTTTTTAAGTCGTGTACTTTGTTGCTGCAGCCGTAATGATGCAAGCTGCACATTTTATCTTCGAGGAATGGCGGTTAA
>CM077801.1:25958497-26133943 GCA_039737535.1 Lagodon rhomboides
TATGTCTCAGTTGTGATCTCTAACTTCTCATTTGAATATTTTAGAGAGTTTGTAAAATGACCTTCAGTCGACAGAACAACAGAACAACAACCATGAAAATCTGTCACACAACATATGTGGTGAATACACGCATGCTTTGCCTCTTGATATCTCGTTATATTCTGGTTTTCTTATTAGCTAATATGTTTGTAAAGAAATGATTGAAGAGTGGAAAAAGTGGGATTGTTGTCTCTGTCATTAATGAGGGAAACTTGTTTTTATGCTGTGTTTATGCTGAAATAGACAGATTTTATAAGACTATATCTAGTGTTTTCTTTTAATCCAACACAGATACAACATCTATACAACACAATAAAGGGCAACAAACACTGATGATGATTTATATAATAATGAATAAAAATAGATAGATTAACCACAAACATTACAAATTATTGTTAAAAATCATACACAATTAGTTTCCTATAACACATTTTGTTGCTGATGTTTGATGAATTAATTTTACAGAAATATTTGAATAGGAAATAATTGTCATGTGACCCAGTGATATCAGACCAGTGTGTAATTGTATTAATACTCTGGATGACGAGGACACACCTCTTTGTACTGAATTTAAGCTTTTGTTATATTTTATATTAATGTTTGATTAATAAAATATAAATGAAAAAAATCTGCATTTTTTGGCCAATAGCTTCCAATTTGTTTGATCAATTGAGTCGAAGTCAAAACCACATTATATCATCACACTTAGTTTAATATTTAATTAAATAATTTAGTGCTCCTCACATTTTTTATTTGTGTTATCATATATTTTATATAGAAATTAAAAATCTGTATTTTTTTCAGTAAATTCCTTCACATGTGACCCATTGACTCAAAATATATTTTATGGTTTTTATATTTAGGAAAAAAATCGACATTTTTTAAAATAGCTTCCATATATATATATTTATATTTTTAAATCAAAAAGTTTTTTTTAGTTTTCTGTCATCAACTAGTTTCCTGTTCAGCTCTGTGATTAACTTGTCAGTTTAATTACAACAATAAGTAACAGTGCTGTTGTTCTGTTGAGGTAAATCACAACTTACACTAAATATTATAATGCAAAACACCTGTTGACACTTATTTAAAGAAAATGAATGCAGTCATGTTGATAACATTAAAATAATGTCTGTGTGCTGCAGAAATCGTCCACCAGAGGTCGCCCTCTGCTTCAGACCTCTTCTAACAGCCCTTCAGCCACAGAGGTCAGTAAACAGTGAGATTATTATGACTCACATCATTGTGATATTGTCTTAAAGTTAAAATATTTCACCATATGAGTGTAAAACTGTCATAACTGTGAACCTGATGTGATCTCGGGGTTGTGGAGACTCAAGCCAGCCGAGCTGTATTGAGCCATTTTCTGTTTTCTTTGGTTGTTTTTCAGCGTTTTAAAACAAGTCTCCAGATACTTCAGCAGTTTAGGAGAACGCTGTTTTACTGTGAAGCTCCAGAAATGTTTGGTGGACTATGAAACTCTCAGCACGGAGGGAGGAGATGACGACTGAATGCTCAGTTTTAGGTTTTCATGGTGCTTTTATGGTCCATATTTATAAGTTTAATCAATCAACCATCCCCACAAACTATATCACACAGATGGAAGCAGTTTCCTTCCGACTCTTCACTCGTCTTATTGCTCTGGAGAGAACGAGAGCGCTCGATTATCCCTTTAAGACTCCCAGCTGGGACTCGAGGGGACGTCGAGGGGCCCTGAAGGAGGCTCGTCTCGTCTCTGAGTCAGACTAATCCAATATGGCTTCTAATTAGATCATTCGAGTGTCTGCCACCCTGTCTGCAGCGCCGCTAATGCATTACCAATACCTGCCTGAGCTGCTAGGATGGAGAGGCGACAGGAAATAGGAGAGATGACGGGTTTCTTTGAAGCACGTCGGGAGCTGAAGAAGAAGTCACATGAGGGTTTAGCAGTGAAGCTCCAGAAACGGAGCTCCGGAGTGTTTGAGGCCTCGTGAGAAGAAGATGATCTGTCATTTCATGTTTCTTCAAAGTGAAGCTGGAGAAAGTGCATACAGTCGCATCCGTTGCGTAAAAAACCCACAGTCCGGCAGCGTTAAGGCCACCGAGAGAGACGGAGAAGGTCTCTTTTATCATGTCACGTTACAATCTGCTCACATAAGACCGATAAATAAACGATTAATCCAGGAAGTGTTTTTACTGTGCAGCTCTTAGATTGGACACATCGTGTTAACCCACTGACACTGATGGTCAGACAGTCACACTGATCTATCAGCTGTCTTGAACATTCAAATCCAATTCTACGCAAATGTCTCCAAAATGATTGGGTACAATTGGATCGCTTCCTTACTTTAAAATTAATTCTGTGTTTTATATTTTGGGGTTTTTTTTGTGCCTTTACTTAATAAGACAGCTCAAGACTGTGAGGTTAAACTGTTTTTTTGTTGCACAGCTGTTAGATTGATGCTCCTTCGCTGGTTTGCATGAAATTAAAGACACAATGGAAACTTTAAAAGAAACTTTAAAGCACTTTTTGTCGTGCAAAAGTGCTTTACTTTGTATATTGTATATTTCGGTTGTACATATTTCTTTATGGCATTCTGTGGACAGCAAAGGAAGAATTTAATTCTACAGAGGAACATGTGAATTCTGTTAAGAGTAAGATTGTGGTTGGATGTTTTTTTCAAGGCTGATTCGATAATTATCCAGTTAAACAAATGTGTTGGATTGGAAGAATATAGAACAACAAAATGGAAATAGTTCTTACTTTGTATTTAAGTACAGTACTTGAGTTTTATTGTCCTTGTTAATGTTATTAATAGGAAGTATTTCATTAGCTTTCTGTGCTGCTGCCAGCAGGGGGCACTGTTGTCCAGGCAAACGTCCTCAGGTCACATGGAGCTGATTAATGTTTTACTCTGCAGCCTGTGAATCCACACACACACACACACACACACACACACACACACTGCTTGCTTGTTGTCAGGTATCAGGTGTCAAACTACCAACCACACACACTTGAGGGAGTGTCGCCACAACACCTGAGAAGCTGAGAAACCCCCTCAGAGCTCAGAGAGAACAGGGCCGACGATGAGACAAACGTTAAATGATTTTATTACGTTCAGTTTTTCTCTTTCAGCTTCGGAACAAAGTGAATAATTATTTCAAACTCTTTGTTTGGGTTTGGCTCCAGATTGTACCGATACACCGGGTCTATCTAAGATTATTCAGCTGAGTCTCACAGAAGAAACCAGCAGATGTGTCACATTTTAGAAACCAGTGTGTTTTGTTTTAAAATGACTCAAATGATGAAGAGATGATCAGAACTGTTGTCAGATAATTTCCTGTCGATCAACTGACTGATTATTTGTTATTTCATGTGTTTGAGCTGCATCTTCTGACATAATCGACAATATAATGGACATAAAAACGATTGTTAGTTGCAGCACAGACTGAGCTGATTCTTCACACAGGAACTTCTTCGTTCTTCTGCTATTTGATGCACAATTACTTAGAAACATTTGCACACAGACGTCTTGTTGTGGTGTTGATGTTCGACATGTAGCCGTGTCTTCTAATCCCACGTGGGACGGACTAACGAGCTGATTGGGATCATGGCTGCAACCAACACACTTATTTTCATCGTCGATTAATCTGTTGATTATTTTCTCGATTGATTTATTTGTTGTTTGGTCTATGAAATGTCAGAAAATGGTATTTCATGGTGCTCAGGTGTCTTGTTTTGTCCACAACTCAAATATATTCAGTTTATTGTCAAAGAGGAGGAAAGAAAACAGACAATATTCACATTTAAGAAGCTGGAATCAGAGAATTTATACTCTTGGGAACATAGTCAATGAATTAAAAAGATGCTCACTAGTCGATTAATCGTTATGACTGATTGACTCCTCTGATATTGATCCGTGCATGTGTGTGTGTGTGTGTGTGTGTGTGTGTGTGTGTGTGTGTGTGTGTGTGTGCAGTGTGATATCATCCACAGCTGACCACATGAAAAGCCGAGTTTCTGTCTCTCTGTGGAAAAGGAGTTAATCTCACCCACTCCTGCCTACCTGCTGTCGCCGGGGCGAACGCTACAGCGACCGTACTGATTGGCCGCCGGCCTCCGGCTCCATTGTTGCGGCCGCGCTTCTGTTGTCTCATACCTCAACAGCTGTAATGAGAGAGGGGAGGAGGGGGGGAGGAGGGGGGGAGGTGGGGGAGGCCTTTTTCCCCTCCTGTAGGGAAGCTGTTGAGCTTAATGTTTAATAAGCCACTGGACACAGAAGGAAACCCGATCCTCTCCGGAGAGGCCGTGTGTGTGTGTGTGTGTGTGTGTTTGTGCATTTGTTGTGCGAGTATCCAAGCGTGCTTCATTATTCTCCGGTCAGTGTGTGAATCAGATGCACTGTGTTGATTGGGCTCCGTTGTACTCGACTCTTTATTCAACTCGAGGCCTGGCTAGTGTTTCTGCTCGGAGCCGAACGCAAGATTCCCCTTTTTCCTTTTTTACGTCTTTTTAAGAGCTCAGGCGATCGATGTGTTTTATTAAATGAGTGTATGATGTGTTGAAAAACCTAAAATCGTCCAGCGTGATGGATGGAATAAAAAAGTACGACGTGTTGCTTACTTTTTTATTCCATCCATCACGATGGACGACAATGAAAACAAACGCCAACAAGAGCTGTTTCTTGTTCATTACGCGTCGACTTGCATCCTGTTGGGGGGGAAAAAAGTGAAAATGAAGCTTGTTTTCCAGCAGCTGCAGGTTGACTCACGCTGTTTATTGTTTCCCTGCTGCACCTCTTTGCTTTATATCTCAATGAAGCACATTCATTGTCTGATCTGCAGCCGTGGAACAAACCGCTCACACCGGCTGAGAGACGCTCGCCTCCCATGTCCTGAAGCATCATGGGATGACATGTAATTGCCATCCTTCTCAGATGAATCATATCCCTCTTAAAGGGATATTCCGGTGTAAGTTTAATCCATGGTCTAACACACCGTGACACCGAGTAAGACTCCCCCTCGAGAGGTCAAGTTAGCTGACCGCTAGCTTAGCTAGTTTTAGCAACCTCAGAAAAGACCGCACGATAACAATACACTGCAGCTTATGTCTCCAACTAGAAACCGCCATCAAAAAGCCACAATTAATGGTGAGAACAGCAGCAAACTTCAGCAACAGTACATGTACAGTCCCAGCACACAGTACGAAGCATCAAACATCTGCTAGCTTTGCTGGATTTGTATTAAAAACACAGCACAACTCACCCTCTCCTCCAGCAGCCTGCCTGTGTGGGGAAGCCCTGACGAGTCGATTACCGAGTGCAGTAGATTTCTGCAGCTCAATGATGAAAATGTCTGATTATTACTCCATTACTTCCGTTATTTTCCCTTTCAGCTCTCGATAATAAGAACTGAGCATTCCATGGAGTAATAATCAGACATTTTCATCCTTGAGCTGCAGAAATCTACTGCACTCGGTAATCGACTCGTCAGGGCTTCCCCACACAGGCAGGCTGCTGGAGGAGAGGGTGAGTTGAGCTGTGTTTTTAATACAAATCCAGCAAAGCTAGCAGATGTTTGATGCTTCGTACTGTGTGCTGGGACTGTACATGTACTGTTGCTGAAGTTTGCTGCTGTTCTCACCATTAATTGTGGCTTTTTGATGGCGGTTTCTAGTTGGAGACATAAGCGGCAGTGTATTGTTATCGTGCGGTCTTTTCTGAGGTTGCTAAAACTAGCTAAGCTAGCGGTCAGCTAACTTGACCTCTCGAGGGGGAGTCTTACTCGGTGTCACGGTGTGTTAGACCATGGATTAAACTTACACCGGAATATCCCTTTAATTCTGGCATTAAAATGTCTGTTAGGCCTCCGTAGATCATTCAGGAAGTGAAGTTCGGTCTCCCAGAAGTTAAGGCGGCAGGTGGCCAAATGAAATGCACCGCTACCTTGATTGAGACACAAAGGTTCGGTCGGTTTTGGGGGATTTTAATGCAGAAATCTTACATATTAGAGAGCAACAGAGATGAACTGCTGCATGAGGTCAAGTGACAACAGATACCTCACACACGGTCTACACTGCGAGCAGCCAGCGGATCACACACATCGCTCTGCCTCCACAGCTGTGTGCAGCCGAGCAGCTGGAGACACACTGAGGCCACAGTTGTAGGCACCGGCCAGCTAAGCGTTCATATCGACCACATGCTGCTTTCACTGGCACTCATAATGCAGCTTTTACTCATCAACGGTCACACTGAATGGCTATTCTGCCGCGGTCGCGTGCCCTCTGTTGGCTGGAGCCGCCGGCCTGCCTCCTGTCCTGCGGCTCGGGTAGAGTTACGGGGCAGCTAAAGCCTCTGATGTATTATTCATCTACTCATGTCAGATATTACGGGGGGACAGGGTGACGTGGGGAGGGGGAGGCGATGCACTGCTGCACCACGGGGTCAGGAAGTGGACACAAACACACTGGCGAGCGAGCAGGCTGGCAGCACACAGGCAGGGCTCTGTCTCCGACGATGCATCTGTCACAGCGTCCTCCACAACACTGCCGTCCTCTTCTGCAAACATCCCATCTGTCTCCCTGTTGTCGCTCTCAGTGCAGACTTCAAGACCGACGGCAAACTTCACTCTAAGTTCAATAAAACCTGCAGTAATCCCTGAGTAACTGTAACTCAACTGGTGCAGATCTGGATATTTGTGATATTTGTTATTTTCTTCTGCACATTTAGGTGTTTCCTGTCAAAATTGTGGCCGGTAGTGTGAGTTACGCAGCTCGCGATCGGGATGTCAAATAACCCGAAGCTAGCCACTGTAAGCGGGTACTGTAGCAACGAGTAAAGCCATCTGTTGATGAGGAGACTCATCGCAGAGGGTTCAGTGTGGAGTTAACAATTAAAATCTGGACACAGCGTTGGAGATGGTACCTCGTGCATTCCTGTGAAAGCTGCTCAGTGGTGCATGAAACCAAAAAACTAGAAAAGTACCTGGATCTTCTTCATGTTGTGGGACCCGAGCTGGCTAACTTGAATAACGATAAAATGATTTAATCCTGCAGCTCTTGTAGACTCGTAGTTTATTGGACCAAATGGATCAGCGACGTTTCATTGGCGTTGTGACCCTCAACAAACTTTATTCACCATTTTACAGCCGCTTCTTTCACAGTGTGAGCTCACGGGCTCCAGTACGTTGTAGTTGTACAGTTGGGCCACAACAAAAGTTGGCTTCAAAGCCGGGAACTCCTCCTGTAGGAGTTCAGGCAGAGCAGCTGGAGGACATTAAAGGTCCACTGTGTAGTGTTTTAAGTAATTTATTACCTCAAATCAGAGTCTTCATTCATCAATAAGTCCTCATTGGTGTAAAATGATCTCTGCCAACAATCTCACTTCTCCTCCTGAGGGAAGAATCACTTCTCTGTACTTCCATAGGACGGGCGAGCTCTACGGAGGCTTCCATGTCCTTCCGCTCTATAAAAAACGATGAACTGGTGAGAGGGACAAAAAGCTCTACGTGGTACAGATAAGGCTAAAGGCGTTTTCACTCAGAGCCAGCGTGACTGTGGAACGGAGAAGGAGCTTAGCCAGACGCGCTCGTCAGCTGCAGTTTGAAGTCTGTTTGAAATAACGTACCTCATCACCCGAAACTAAACTTGATGAAGTGCTGTTTGAAGACACGTTGTTGTCACAGCTTCTTGAATCTTGACACATCCCGCCTGCCGTAGTTCCAACAGGCTGCAACGCACGTTTGAAAACGCGAGGCGCTAGAGAGCAGCATTCGTTTGGATGCAGAATAACATTTAACCACGAGATGGGAGAAATAATTCCACAGTGTGTCTTTAAAGGTAAATATCCATCAGTTATACACCAGTTTCACCCAAATCAGGAAACATTTGTGTGGATCTTGATGAAAAGAAATCAGGTGTATGTAGGTGGCTGGTATCTGAGAGTGAGCGGAGGTATACACTCTACTTAGTGCCATTCCTGCAGTGGCATCCTGACCAATAATGAGCCGCTCATCCACCAGTGAGACGGGGAATTAGCAGAACGGCCGTTGCCGGTGTGATCCAGAACTCTGTGTGGAGGAGGGGAAGAAAGGACGGTTCTGAACAGGGTGAAAAAACAAAACAGAGTTAAAACCTGACCCCGTCCCGGCGCACAAAGCCTCGGGGTATGTGAGGGGTATGGGAGCAATAATAGCCCTGCCTAAAAATAAAAGGGGCAAAATGACAGTGGAGGATTCCGTTACAAAGAGCTCCAGTGGACAAATAGGAGGGCCAGCGCTTTGAAGAGTTTCTCACAAAAGACGGACCACACACTCCCCCTCACCCCTCACCCCCACCTCCACCTCCACCTCCACCCTCCCACAGCCCCACCCACCTCCTCCGCCGCCCGCTCTGCTCTCCCTCCGATCAGGTTCCCATTATCGGCGAGGCCACACGGTGGAGAGCAGGAGGGTTTGAGACGCCTGTCAGAAGCCGCTCGGCTGTGTCCGGCCTCCACGGCTCAGGAGAGGCAGCAGGCAGCGGGACGGCACACACACACACACACAACACACACACAACACACACACAAAACACACACACTCGACATACACACACACAACACACATAACACACACAACACTGAACACACACTGAACACACACTGAACACACATAACACACACCTGACACACACTCGACACACACACACCACACACAACACACATAACACACACAACACACACTCGACACACACAACACACTCAACACACACTGAACACACACACGCACACACACACACAACACACACTCGACACACACAATACACACTCGACACACACAACACACTCGACACACACAACACACTCAACACACACTGAACACACACTCGACACACACTCAACACACTCGACACACACAACACACACAACACACAACACACACTCAACACACACACAACACACATAACACACACTCGACACACACTGAACACACACACAACACACATAACACACACAACACACTGAACACACACTGAACACACACAACACACATAACACACACAACACACACAACACACACACAACACACACAACACACACTCAACACACTCAACACACACTGAATACACACAACACACACAACACACATTGACACACACTCAACACACACTTCACACACTGAACACAAACTCGACACACACACAACACACACACAACACACTCAACACACACAACTCACACTCAACACACACAACACACACAGCACACACTCGACACACACAACACACTCAACACACACACAACACACACAACACACTCTCAACACACACACAACACACACTCAACACAAACACAACACACACTCAACACACACAACACACTCGACACACACGACACACTTGACACACTGGACACACAACACACACACAACACACTCGACACACACGACACACTCAACACACACTAGACACACACACACTCGACACACAACACACACTCAACACACACACGACACACACAACACACACTCGACACACACAACACACTCAACACACACTGAACACACACTCAACACACACACAACACACACTCAACACACACTCGACATACACACAACACACACTCAACACACTCTCGACACACACAACACACTCAACACACTCAACACACACACAACACACTCAACACACACTCGACACACACTGAACACACACTCGACACACACTGAACAGACACACAATACACACAACACACTGAACACACACACAACACACATAACACACACAACACACTGAACACACACACAACACACATAACACACACAACACACTGAACACACACTCAACACACACAAAACACACACTCAACACACACAACACACTGAACACACACTCGACACACACAACACACACGACACACACTCAACACACACTCACACAACACACACTCGACACACACAACACACACAACACACACACACACACTCGACACACACACAACAAACACTCAAACACGGCAAATTTCACTTTGGTGCAGATCAGAAACTCAAAAACTGAGTGAAAGACAGTTTGTTAGTTAATTAGTCTATTATTAGTTAATAATTGATTAATTAATTGTTTTAGCCATTTTTTGTGCAGAAATGTCAGACATTCGATGGTTCCAGCTTCTTAAATGTGAAGATTTGATGCTTTTCTTTGTCATTTTGTCACTAAATGAAGAGTCTTTGGGTTTTGGACTGTTTGTTGAACTAATCTGAAGATGCTCTGGGAAATTTTAAATAATCAGTAGATTGATCTGTAATCCAAATAAGTGTTAGTTACAGGCCTAATGGATTTATTCAGATATTCATGGTCCCCAGAGGATGAAACCTTCTGACTTAACAGATCTCCTGACTTTTCCTCTTTTTTCTGGTTTTGACCGATGAACGATCCGACCATTTGAGATTGTGACTGAGCTTCGAACCCCAACGTCTCTCGTCCTCCTGCTCGTGCTTTAAAAGACAGTTTCTGGAATCCCTGCCCACTTTATCCAATCAGGACGGAGATCTCCATAAAGAGGCCGTCCACGAACACTTCTGGTACCAACACCGGCTCGTATTATTAAACAGACCAAGCGGGGTAAAAGAGAGCTACCTTGATAAACTGAAGGGTTTTTTTCTCCCTTATTTTAAAAGCTGCTCTCCAAATAACAGTAGAATATTTCCCAGCCACCTTTCAGGCTCTGAGAAGTTCTACACGAGAAAACAAACCCTCCTCGTGCTCCATTAAGAGTTCAGCTCCACGTGACCCGGCTCTCAGATGGGTGGGAATTCAAAAAGTGTTTAAAAGCGACCTGTCAGTCACAGGAAGGTGAGCCGGACAAAATGAAACAATATTTTCCTGCGATTGAACGCGTCACTGCTCATTGTGTTCTCTAATGTGGTGAACCACACCCGGGTAACGATTTGAGAGGCTTAAATAAACCAATAGTTTTTTTTTTTGGTTCACTGACTGTATGGCCCAGTTACAGGTGAGTGTGTTTGGTGTGTGTGTGTCCAATATTGTACTCGGTCTACATGTCCAGGCATGTCCTCCACTCCCTGTGTCTCACAGTCGGCCTCTGTAATTAGGATCTGAGAGGGTAATGGCCCTGTACTCGACCATGCAACACTCCCAGCACCACTGCGACACGAGGGGGATGAAGTTGCCTCCAGATGCAGCCGGAGTCCAGTTGCACACGAGGTGACGGTAGACTTGTAGTTCTCGAGACCGGTCTCGGTCTCAAGACCACTTTTCCGTGGTCTTGGTCTTGTCACGGCCTCGACAGTCTTTGGTCTTGGTCTTGATACTCTCTGGTCTTGGTAGTGTCTTGGTCTCGGTTTAGGCGGTCTTGACTACAAGTCTACTCAAGACATAAATGCATTCATGATGTAGTCTGCCTTTTGTTCTACAGTTTGAATGTATATGTTCATGTATCTGTTCTTTGTGATGTCTGTGTTATATTGTTCTTGTCCCACTGAACTACAGCTACAACTACAACTTGATAAAGTGTGTTATAATTGAGATGCCATTGCACACATCAAGGTGACCAGTTCTTCCTCTTGTTACAGTTTTTTACAACCGCTATGACCCGTTTGTCAGAACCTTAAACACTTTTTCAAAACTGTTAACGCACATCACACCTGAAACACACAATTCCCCAAACAGTTAATTTCATGCTCAAAATCCCGCAGTGTAACTAAACACAGACACACACTTCCAAAATACAATAATACACTAACACAGTTCACCAAATCTACCAAAGCACTGACACACGTTGTCTTCCAACAGAAACATTTAGTCAGTCACAGCACAGTGTCATAAAAAACACTGACAACTGATGGAATAACACAAACTGAATCACTTTGCATGTGTCAAATCTACTTTTTTTCCTTTTTCTTTTACAATCAACAGATTATTGTATTGATCATACATGTAAATCAATGTTTGTGATGATGTTCTTGTTGGGCATGAATTTTGTTCTTTTTCTACAACACTCAACGTACAAAAAGTGAACGACCCATGTCAGAGCAGCTTTGCAGAATGTTTATGAAAGAAGAAGACAGTAAATGACAGGATTTGCAGTAAACACTTTTCTGTATTGCAAATGAAAATGACTTACAGTAGAGTAAAGAGGGAAAAAAATCAGCATTTAGCTGTCATTCATTACTGTATTGTCAAATACACAAAAAGAAAAAGGAGCAGAAGAAATCACTGTGAAAGTGGAAGAAAAAAAATCTAATCTGCTCGGTCGTCAGCATTGGGCCACATATTTTCATCGACATGACACCTGATGTCTTCTCTGGCCAAGCATCTTGGGAAGTATCTTTTTGCATGCCTTATTCAGCCCTGGCAGCTGTGATCAATGTAATCTTCAATCCATTAGTTTTGAGCATGAGGTTTTCTGTTTTGACAAACCGGGTGAAAGCAATTGAAAATTCACCAGTTAACATCTACTGTTTTGGTCTTGATTGAGCTTGTGTGTAAAAGGAGTTAAAACTAATTTTAAATGTGTAAAATGTGTGTATTTTGTAACAAAAGAAGAAGAATTGTGTTAATAGTATAGCCCACACAGGCTGATGTTGTGGTAACTGTGTGAAGAGTTTTGAAAAAGCGTTAAAAGTATTGAACAACGGGTCATAGCGGTTGTAAAAAACTGTAATGTACAATTTGAAGTACAATTTTGTACTATTTGTACTATAAAATATTTGTATTTTGCATTTAATTTAATGCATTTTTTGGTGCACCTGCGTGCGGGTTCTACAACTCATGCAAAATGGCAAAAAACTAGTCTTTTTTTGGTCTCGGTATTGGTCTCGGTCTCGAGCTGAACAAGTCTTGGTCTTGACTTGGTCTTGGTCTTGATACTCTCTGGTCTTGGTAGTGTCTTGGTCTCGGTTTAGGCGGTCTTGACTACAAGTCTAGGTGACGGTGAGGTGGTGCTAGAGGAGACGTCAGGAGATCACCGAAGTCAGAAGGAGTCATCGTCTGAGAGTTAAATGACAGTCCATCCAATAGTTGTTGAGTTATTTCAGTCAGATACACACCGTCAATAAAATGTGCATCTCCTTGTTTGTTGCGTGATATTCTCAGTGATTTCTCATCAGATCTTTACAGGAACTGGTAGATACGACAACTCAACATCACTGAGCGTCATTAGATCACACCACCACCGATAGCTCGCCTCCTCCTCCACGTTTTATCTCCCTGTTATCTCACAGGATGCGTTACTAATCCTCAGGTGGCGACCGCTCACGCACCACACCTGCACCGAGTCACGCATTCTCTCCAAACAACTTCCCTTTTCTCTTCTCCTGTAGGCCAACACATCCCTGGAGGATTTGGTGGTGGGTGACTTCATGCAGGGTCAGTAACAGTAATCAGAACAGTTCGTACTGCCGCGGTGCAGTCACAGCCTCGTGGCAGGTGCTTATCGGGGACCGCCAGCCGGACCACGCCTTCGGATCGGAACCGAGCCACCCGGGGGAGGGTACAGTGCCTACTCCCGTTTTCAACACCGCATTGTTGTGCCTGGCAGCGCGCTCCGCACGATTGAGATCTTGCGGGAGAAAGTGTCATTTCCTTAAGCTAAACCCACCCGAGCGCGGCCCGCTGCAGCCTTCCTAAGAAAGCAGGGAGCGAACATTTCCAGCCCGCCTGTCACTCAGTGCAACACAAAATGAGTGAGTATTAACAATGCCGCTGCACCCTCTCGAGATTGTGGCCGGCGATAAACACACATGCACACACCCGTGAACACATGTTGTCACACAGCTCTGGCTTTTTGACCCTCCGCTCCCACACAGGTTTCTCAGATGCCGAGTCTGAGGTAAGAAAAACAACGGGAAAATGAAAAGTGTACACAGGCGGCGTAGCTCAGGCTGATGCGGCTGATTGTCGGCACACTTGGTTTTGTTCTGGACACACGTGGACCCGCTGTGAGCCGTCTCAGGCCCATATATGGCTCCTGGATTTATTGAGGTTTGACAGGTGTGGACCTACTTTGGGTTCATTCTCAGCTGAAGTTAGCAGCACTCAGACAAGCTTCGGGCCGGTGTCGGTGTCCGGAACTCAACCAGCGCACTCGACGACTGATTTATCTTTTGTCTAGGCAACTTCTGCAGGATTTAGTCTGCTGGAGCCCCAAAAATACCCCAAAGCGTTGTTGTAAAACTTTACATTATCTTTGACCTTTGCAGCTTCACACGCAACCTGTAGACGTGTCTGCTGAAAGATAAAAAACGTGACCTATATTCAAGTCGTGGGCTGCTCCGATTTTGCAGACACTACACGTTTTAGCTGTACAGCTTTCAGAACAACACATACTGTATTTACCGGACAACTTAACAACTTAATGAGTTAAAATTGAACGCTGTGCTTGTGCACAAAAAGGTTTATGCACAAAAAACACTCGGTTCAGGTTCGGAAACATCATGGTTTGGATTCAAATACCTGTTCTGGTCGATGGTCCGACCTCCCGTGAAATATACGTTTTTTTGGTCACCATAAAAATATATCCAGTGGTGTGACTGGGACTTGCTGGCTGTAATAACACCACCTCCATCCGCCATCTCCATCAAAGTCTGCTGATAAGCATAAAATGTGAACATGCGATGCCACGTTTGGTACAAATGTCAACCTTTGGCACATCTGTAGTTTGCAGAAACTTTATCGTGGTGGCGATGATCGTGGCTGTTTTCATTATTTCTTATTATCTTTTGCTTACAACAATGAAACTAAAGTCTTCTTATCTTTTTTTAACCTTTTGTAGGCCCGATCAAGGACCGTTTTATGTGTAAAATCAAAGATGGCAGTGGATTTCTTCCCCGGCTCCTGACTGGACTGATGCTGTGATCCCACCGTGACCTACTCAACACACACGACTCATATTTTAAAAGTAAATTTTATTTTTAAATGTAGACCCACTGAAACACACAAGTTTTTAAAAAGGCTGCAGTCGCGCTCAATCAAATCCAAGCTCCTTTCTGGGCCTGTCCACTGTCCACGTCTCAACCTGATGGGGATTCAGAGTCCATACAATAGGGTGGTATAGACCTTTATGTGGGCGTCCCCTCCCTCTGAAGAGACATATTAACAGGCTTCTGTGACTAATGGATGTAGTGGGATCTCATTTAAAGGAGGGAGGGTATCAAATCCACGCGTGCACAAAGACATTAAAGGAAGTCCTCCGGGAGGCCGCCAGAGTTTTGATCCCCGCCGCCCCCCGTGGGACGCCGAGCTGCTCATTATGTCGGACAAAACCGGGACAATAAAGAAGAAAATACAGTACGCTGTGCTTTTAATGCCCCTGTAATTTATCGAGCGATACACGATGTTTGAAGTCCAGCTCGTCATCAAGTATCATAGTGGGTGTGTCTGTGTGACGCACTTTACTGTCTGATGTGTGGTTTGGTAGATTATAGATGTCAAAGGGAGTCGAGCAGAAGAGAATCTTATCTTAGGATAGGAAGATATGTACTGCAGAACCTTCCTTACTGAAGAATTGGCCTCCCTAAGTTTGGATGACGAAATAATATCAGGTGAAGTAAGAGGAAAATGTGTATTTACGGTTGAGTAACAGTATCGTGTCATGATTCCAAACACCTGCTTTCAGCTAATTTAAAAGGACTGCAGGCCTCCACATGCTGCTGACAGCACCTTGGAAATATTCAGCCTTGTGTTGTCAGGCCCGAGGACCAGGAACTGTCCCAAACAGCATCTGCCAACTAAAAACCCAATGTTGCCACGCAACTCATGTTCATGACATGTCTTTGCTTCATTCTTGTACTTTAAAAATCTGTTTGAGTGGCAGAATATTTCTTGACAAAGTCAAAAGTTATTTTAAAAACAAGGTTCAATTCCTTTTTTATACAGACAGACTTGTAAGATAATTTGTAAGATAACATGGTTCAATTTGCCTTGTTAGAAATACATTCATCATTGTTCCTTTGCTCCAGTATTGGTTGATCAAAAGTATTTTGTACTTTTCTTTCTTTCTTTTTCGTAACTACGTGACACAGATACTTGTGAAGAAGTGATGCTATCAATTCTTTCTTAAAGATTATAAGCACAGCTTCAGGGTGAATATAAACAGCAGCAACAAGGTGGTGATGATAATGTGGTCGGTATCTTCATATTGAAAGTTAAACATCAGGTAAACACCAAACTCTGACTGGGTGTGAGCACCAAGCATCGATGAGGTGATGAAAGAATCCAGCTCATCCATCCCGCTGTAGTTCTGCACTCTGTCGGCTCAGATCATGGTCCGTCCGTCGAGTGCAACAGCCTCACCAAGGATGTCGTGGTGGAGACAGGTCTCTGTAAAGATGTTCCTGGATGTCGTGGTGGAGACAGGTCTCTTTAAAGATGTTGTGGTGGAGACAGGTCTCTTTAAAGATGTTGTGGTGGAGACAGGTCTCTGTAAAGATGTTCCTGGATGTCGTGGTGGAGACAGGTCTCTGTAAAGATGTTGTGTTGGAGACAGGTCTCTGTAAAGATGTTCCTGGATGTCGTGGTGGAGACAGGTCTCTGTAAAGATGTTCCTGGATGATGTGGTGGAGACAGGTCTCTCTGTAAAGATGTTGTGGTGGAGACAGGTCTCTGTAAAGATGTTCCTGGATGTCGTGGTGGAGACAGGTCTCTGTAAAGATGTTCCTGGACACTATGGTGGAGACAGGTCTCTGTAAAGATGTTCCTGGATGACGTGGGGAAGACAGGTCTCTTTAAAGATGTTGTGGTGGAGACAGGTCTCTGTAAAGATGTTCCTGGATGCTGTGGTGGAGACAGGTCTCTGTAAAGATGTTGTGGTGGAGACAGGTCTCTGTAAAGATGTTCCTGGATGTCGTGGTGGAGACAGGTCTCTGTAAAGATGTTCCTGGATGCTGTGGTGGAGACAGGTCTCTGTAAAGATGTTCCTGGATGTCGTGGTGGAGACAGGTCTCTGTAAAGATGTTCCTGGATGTCGCCGTGGAGACAGGTCTTTGTAAAGATGTTCCTGGATGTCGTGGTGGAGACAGGTCTCTGTAAAGATGTTCCTGGATGGTGTGGTGGAGACAGGTCTCTGTAAAGATGTTGTGGTGGAGACAGGTCTCTGTAAAGATGTTCCTGGATGTCGTGGTGGAGACAGGTCTCTGTAAAGATGTTCCTGGATGCTGTGGTGGAGACAGGTCTCTGTAAAGATGTTCCTGGATGACGTGGGGAAGACAGGTCTCTTTAAAGATGTTGTGGTGGAGACAGGTCTCTGTAAAGATGTTCCTGGATGCTGTGGTGGAGACAGGTCTCTGTAAAGATGTTGTGGTGGAGACAGGTCTCTGTAAAGATGTTCCTGGATGTCGTGGTGGAGACAGGTCTCTGTAAAGATGTTGTGTTGGAGACAGGTCTCTGTAAAGATGTTCCTGGATGTCGTGGTGGAGACAGGTCTCTGTAAAGATGTTCCTGGACACTATGGTGGAGACAGGTCTCTGTAAAGATGTTTCTGGATGACGTGGGGAAGACAGGTCTCTTTAAAGATGTTGTGGTGGAGACAGGTCTCTGTAAAGATGTTCCTGGATGACGTGGGGAAGACAGGTCTCTTTAAAGATGTTGTGGTGGAGACAGGTCTCTGTAAAGATGTTCCTGGATGTCGTGGTGGAGACAGGTCTCTGTAAAGATGTTCCTGGATGCTGTGGTGGAGACAGGTCTCTGTAAAGATGTTGTGGTGGAGACAGGTCTCTGTAAAGATGTTCCTGGATGCTGTGGTGGAGACAGGCCTCTGTAAAGATGTTGTGGTGGAGACAGGTCTCTGTAAAGATGTTGTGGTGGAGACAGGTCTCTGTAAAGATGTTCCTGGATGATGTGGTGGAGACAGGTCTCTGTAAAGATGTTGTGGTGGAGACAGGTCTCTGTAAAGATGTTGTGGTGGAGACAGGTCTCTGTAAAGATGTTCCTGGACACTGTGGTGGAGACAGGTCTCTGTAAAGATGTTCCTGGACACTATGGTGGAGACAGGTCTCTGTAAAGATGTGGTCTCAGTTGCTTGGCCACATTCTCCCTCTGTATGCAGTACCATCGCTGATCGCGGTCCAGAAAAAAGGAAGTTGCCCGTTGCCAATAGCGAAGTTGAGTTTGACGTCATTGTTTTCCGATACGCAACTGATAAAGAAGTTAATAACCTCAGAAACATACAGTTCTACAGTTCAATCAAATTTGATTTCTTTAAACTGTTAAAGTAATCATTTTACTGTTCCTCCTCCATTTCTTTTCCATGTAAGTTTGACTCACCAGGAGTTATGATGACAGCTCGTCCGACCTTCTGACTCGTGGGTTGTGCATGAATATTTTACATACCATACATCCTCCTGCTTATACACGTTCGTATGATTGTACAATCATTTGCATATAGTGTTGAACTTCTGCCCTAACAGTCCCCCCTTGCATGCGATTGCCTGTCCTTCAGGACCCACAGCCTGGTGTTGGGTACAGTGAACACTGATGTCGAGCAGTTATGACTTTTATGGTTTAATTGCCCTCCTGCTGCTGCCACTGCTGCTGTCGACAGCGACACGCCCAGCCCTTCCCTCTGCATGTCGCGGTAGGATATTTTCACAGGAGGTGGGCACCTGCTTCGGCTTCCTCACTGATTGTTTCCAGGACCGGGGGCCTCCGTAGTCCTGACATTTTTTGCACTGAGGTAACGTTTCCTTGCATTATGGTCGCAGAATAGCTCCCCTTGTCCATTGTGCTGCACGTTAAAACTCCTTATGGATTCGTGAACAGTGATGGGGGGAAAGTGGAGGGAGGGAACTGGGGGAGATTCCGGGGAATTCCAGCAGCATTCCTATCAGATTGCCTTCCCGCTCTTTCAGAATAATCAGTGCAGCTCTGTGGTGTCAAGGCCATGTCACAGCTCTGTGCCTGACACTTAATATTAGGAACATGCAGCCTGATGAGCATCTCAATGAAACAGATGATTCAAGGAACTTCCCAAAAAAGTTTTATTTCTTGGTGGAACATTTTCTTTAATTGATTTGAAACTAAATTACTCCAAGTACAATCACAGCTTTGGGAGCTGTACTGGGAGTTATTCCCGTCCCAAACACCCTTAAAGTGCAAACAACAAACAAACACTTTGAAGTATTTCAAGAGAATCATGCAGTTTGAGCACCTGAGTACCTGCTGCATCGAGTTTCAGAGCGATTAGACCAAGAATCCTCAGACAAAGTGCCCACAAAGATACTGGGGTTCTCCGCTCGAGATCTTATTATCCACAGAAGAAAAGAGAGAAAAGAAAAAAGACAAACAAACGCTTCCTCTCCGTGTTGACAGCAAACAGAAGAACAGAGTGAGTGCGCTCAGAGAGCAGCGGTGCTGGAGGGTCAGTCTGAGGGCTCGTTGGTGTGATGATGGAGCGGCTCTGAGTGGGTCGGCCTGTTTACCCCGGTGCTGCTTGGTTTGACTCCAAAAGCCTCAAAGCCAAATTCACCTGTCTGTCACTGCTCTCTGATCGTCCAGCCGCCCATTTACCAGCTCATCAGTCACAGAGCGAGAGGAGGGTGAAGTGCTCTGAACTCTTACTTAGACACCAATAACAAGTCTGTGATAAGAAGAAGCTTTGGTGGATGAAGGGTTCAACGCACTGCAGCTGGAGAAACAAAACCATCTCTGTAAAGATGTCCCTGCATGTTGTGGTGGAGACAGGTCTCTGTAAAGATGTCGCCTGCATGTTGTGGTGGAGACAGGTCTCTGTAAAGATGTTGCCGGATGTCGTGGTGGAGACAGGTCTCTGTATAGATGTTCCTGGATGTCGTGGTGGAGACAGGTCTCTGTAAAGATGTCCCTGCATGTTGTGGTGGAGACAGGTCTCTGTAAAGATGTTGCCGGATGTCGTGGTGGAGACAGGTCTCTGTAAAGATGTCCCTGCATGTTGTGGTGGAGACAGGTCTCTGTATAGATGTTCCTGGATGTCGTGGTGGAGACAGGTCTCTGTAAAGATGTTGCCGGATGTCGTGGTGGAGACAGGTCTCTGTATAGATGTTTCTGGATGCTGTGGTGGAGACATGTCCCTCTGTAAAGATGTTCTTGGATGCTGTGGTGGAGACAGGTCTCTGTAAAGATGTTGCCGGATGTCGTGGTGGAGACAGGTCTCTGTATAGATGTTCCTGGATGTCGTGGTGGAGACAGGTCTCTGTAAAGATGTCCCTGCATGTTGTGGTGGAGACAGGTCTCTGTAAAGATGTTGCCGGATGTCGTGGTGGAGACAGGTCTCTGTAAAGATGTTGCCGGATGTCGTGGTGGAGACAGGTCTCTGTATAGATGTTCCTGGATGCTGTGGTGGAGACAGGTCTCTGTAAAGATGTTGCCGGATGTCGTGGTGGAGACAGGTCTCTGTATAGATGTTTCTGGATGCTGTGGTGGAGACATGTCCCTCTGTAAAGATGTTCTTGGATGTCGTGGTGGAGACAGGTCTCTGTATAGATGTTCCTGGATGTCGTGGTGGAGACAGGTCTCTGTAAAGATGTTCCTGGATGTCGTGGTGGAGACAGGTCTCTGTAAAGATGTTCCTGGATGTTGTGGTGGAGACAGGTCTCTGTAAAGATGTTCCTGGATGTCGTGGTGGAGACAGGTCTCTGTAAAGATGTTCCTGGATGTCGTGGTGGAGACAGGTCTCTGTAAAGATGTTCCTGGATGTTGTGGTGGAGACAGGTCTCTGTAAAGATGTTCCTGGATGCTGTGGTGGAGACAGGTCTCTGTAAAGATGTTGCCGGATGTCGTGGTGGTGGAGACAGGTCATCTGTATAGATGTTCCTGGATGCTGTGGTGGAGACAGGTCCCTCTGTAAAGATGTTCCTGCATGCTGTGGTAGAGACAGGTCTCTGTAAAGATGTTCCTGGGTGTTGTGGTGGAGACAGGTCTCTGTAAAGATGTTCTTGGATGCTGTGGTGGAGACAGGTCTCTGTAAAGAAAACAAAACGACGACACATACATGGCGCAAAAAAGAAATGCTTTACAAAGAAAACTGCTGTACCATGCTACAAAACACCATCCAAAATACACCTTAGCAAATGTTTTTATAATCATACCTAAACTTAACAAATTATTAATTTTATCAGTTCTAGTATTATGTTGTACTGCAGGTGTGTGTGGTTTGTCCAAGTGGTGTTGCCGTAACCCAGCAGAAGTTGATTTCAGAGACATTATAGAGGAGACAGATCGCTTTAGGCATTTTGAATCGAGAATAATTTTGATAATTTCTTTTTAAGGATATTATTGGAGCTTCTAGTAAGCAACGTAACCCCTGGTCGACCACCTGATTGTTCCCGTGTCCTTTATGAATGATGAAGAAAAGCTAAATAAAGAAATAAAAAGCTGGAAGGAAAAGCGTTTCTCTTTTTTTTAAGACGGGAGCCGGATCAGGGCCTGTGTTTGGACCGGCTCCAGAGCCTCCGGTCTTTAGTTTCCATGCAGCACCTTAGATTTTTATCTCTGCAGACTTAAATCATCACGGCGTTCACGTCTTAATAGAGCACTTGGGAGCTCCAAAAGTCATAGACTCAGGAGTGAAATATCGTGCATGCCTGAAGTTTTTATCTCCGCTGCTGCTGTGAGTTTGATATGTAACTTCTCGTCGTACAGTATCTGCGCGCTCGCCTCCACATCTGCATTGAATGTGTTTGTGTGTTTGTGTGCGTTCGGCTGCTCCAGAGAGCACGCAGGAACATTTTCCCACTGCTCCGTGGAGCCGCCGTTCTGTTGTCGCGAAGCCGCAGCCGCGCTGGTCATTGTATTTGTGTCCTGTGTGTCACTTCCTGCGTCAGATTGTGGATTGTTAGCGAAACAATGGTGTGTTTCGCCTTGAAAGGACACCTCAATCATTTAGCACTAGGCTGTAAATGCAGACGTATACGGCGCTGTTGCCTCGAGACAATATGTATTTTTCCCCCCCTGTGCTGTCACTTGAATGCAGCCCCGTAATGAGTCATAATTTAGATCTGAGCAAAAAGCCCTGATTTTTTTTTGCAGCATCTGAATGCAACACAATGAACTGCAACTGGCATTCACAGTGTTTTCCCATTAAGCAACAAGGGCGCCAAGTTTCTAAACCCCTCCCATCTGTGATAAAAGAGAGAAAAAAGCCAAAAAAAGAGACAGATCTTGTCTGGATAGCGCCCACAACAATGCATGTTTCCACTGAAAAGACAGGATTTGTGTCAGCCGGTGTATAAGAGAGGTGTTTTTTCGGTGGAATCAGCCGGTGTGGGGTATCACCTACTGCTCCTAACCAGAAGTATTCGTGTGAACCAAAGCAAACATGCCCACCTCCACAAATATGCAGTCAAGCACACACTTGTCGCTCCTGGTTGTGGTTGTGGTGATGGTACTGAAGCCTCTCCCGCATCCCGGCTCACCTCCCACCGAGGATGTTATGCAAAAGAGAGGGGGAGAGAAAAAAAGGAATCAAAGCGTGATGTAGGCCGATGCAAGAGTTTGTCAGAAAAACTAACATGTTTGGACCGAATGGCATTCTTCAGGTCAGGAAGTAGTTTTTTTATTAGGCTCCGACATGTTGCTTCTGCTGCTGTTGCGTGACAGGAATCAGCTCGGAGACGGAAAGTGAAGAAATTTGGTGCATTCGTCAAAGTGCAGCATCGAAGTCTTAGCACATGAGTCGAGTGTTTTTTCTTTTGGGAAACTGTTTTGTACATTTACTAGGAACATATTCAGAGTTTTCGTACGTTGATTCGGCCTTGCAGACAGCTTGGAACTTGAATTTTCATTTCATTGCCGTCTGGTTTCATCCCGGTGTCACAATTCTCCTGTATTTGTCAGAATTTCCCCCTTTTTAATCATCACCAGCTACTTCCTGCAGCGCTCAGAGTGCAGTCCACTCACCTCGTCCTCCTCGTTGAGTGAGAAGACGTGAAAAGTGTACTCAAGCAAATTTCAGACGTCCTGTAGAGAATTCCCGTTTCTTCTGGAAAGTTTTAAAGGAAAGGGCGTGCATTTCGTGTAATCTGCAGCGCTGATGTTTCAGTTAATCACAGGGCTCGCAGAGAGGCTGTAGGGCAGCGGCGTGCACAGACTGTCTGAGGAGAAAGGTCAAAAGATTGTTGAATGAATGAACGAAAAAGAGAGGAATTTCACTTCAAGTTCAGGCCAGAAGGTGAACTACAGAACTACCAGAATGCAGGAGACAAAGTGTTTGAAACTGAATCCGGTGTGGTTTCCAAATCTTTCCGTGTCTGAGGTCTCAGGCTGGCGAGTACGCACCCGGCGAGGGCGTAGGATGTATCTGTTGATAACAGTACTTGCTTGAGGCGAGTGAATGGAATATTTAGATCTGTTTCCGAGGAAAAAGGGCTGTAAAAAAGTGTTTTATATGCACGGAGGCTGCACTGCTGAGGGTTCAATTCAGTTCAGCTGAGTTCAGTTGCCAAAGAGACATCATTTCTTTTTATGGTTTACTAAATTTGTTGCTAACTTTTGTGCCGTGCACCTGGAACGCTTGGAGAAAGTCTGGAAAACAACCCGAGACAAACTCATAAAACTTAAGCAAACGTTAAGTTTTCTCAGTTCCTTTAAGAGCGAGAACCCGATCACTGTTTCTGATAACACCATCAGTGAGACTTCAGCATTAACATAAAGAAAAAGAAAATCTACCTAAAAATAAAAGTTCCTTATCTCGTCGCCCTCATGCTGATAGAAGCTCGGGTGAAGATTCGAAGTCTAGAAACACAAAGCACAAAGACGGTCCTGCTCACCTGTGAGGTAACCCACAGCCGCGCCGAATTCTTCATCTCTCCATCAAAGAATGCTCTTTCACAGTCACTCTCCGTGGCGGCGAGTGGATAAGATTCTGAGAAAGTGATGATTCCTCCACCGCCGTCTGCTGCCACCACAGAAAGGACCACGAGGAGATAACACGCTCAGATCTGAGGGAGATATCGGTGATACGTGCCGTCCGTGTTGAGGACGCTTTGATCGGGTCGATTGTTTTAACACTCCAGGATCAGACTTCTTATTACGTGATGCTGTCCCTGTGTGTCCTAGCTTGAAATGGACAAACGTCAGCGTACTCTTTGGTGACTGAGGAGTGTTTTTGTTGGAAGCATTCAGGTGGTGAAGGTGAAGCTCTGACTCCAGGTCTTGTGTTTGGTGTTGCGTCGCCTCTGAGATCCCAGCAGGTCAATTCAATTCAATTTCAGTTTCAATTTCAATTTATTTGGATAGGGACAATGCACATTAATGAGCATCAAAAACATTTCTGCAAATATGCCGGATTATAGCAAAGCTGCTAGTTTGCATCCGTAGTCCCTGAGTCCGTAGTCAGAAACACCAGAGTCCTGATCTTCTGACCCTTTGACACGTCAGGACACCTCAACCTGCCTTTAAAACGGACACGAGACATTTATCTCCCCCCATTTGTTGTTTGGACTCGTCTTTGTCTTCAGTATGTACTCATTATAAAGATACGTGTGATCATACAGATGAACATTTGATCCGCAGGCTCACTGATGTGACTGCTCAGGTGTGCAGGATGCAGGGAGCCTCATCCGTCCCTTTTTTTTTTAAACAGAAAGCCCCTCGAGCTTACGCAGGTATTAATTTGCAGTGATTACCTGCAGCTTCACAGGACCTGCAGCACCTCCAGCCAGCAGTCAGACAGGGACCTAATTGACACTGTCTGTGGGGAGGATGAGGAGGAGGAGGAGGAGGAGGAGGAGGAGGGCTACTGTCGTTTTGTTCCTTCCTCTTCAGAGCTCAGCCCCTCCACCCCACCCTGCACGGCTTAATGAGATGTTTACATGGAGCTGGGTGTGGGAACCGGGGCCCATATGCTGCCGTGTAAGATGACAGGGACCTGCTTTGTGTTTTCGGCCTTGTTAAGAGGTTTTAGTGCTGAAATCAGAGCCTGCAGCCTCCGCCGACCTGCAGCGAGGTGACAGACACTCGGCACAACATCTGCTATCAGGCGAGGTGTTGAAGCACGATGGAGGAAGAAGAGGCCTCTTCTCATGAAGATGTAAAGTCCTCATGAAAGTCCTGTTTTTTTTTCCGATAAGAACTTTGCTCAAATAAAAAAAACACTTGTTTGATCAAAGTAAACAAAAGTAAGGAACCCTGTTTAGTCCAAATGACTAGATATTAGGTTTGGACGCTCCTACAACTACACTCTTAGAAATAAGGGTTCCAAAAGGGTTCTTCTACAAGGGCTGAGGTTCTACCTGGAACCATTTGCTTCTGAAAAACCCTTTCCCGAAGAAACAGTTTTTCAAGGGTTCTTGGTAACACTAACGGTTCCAGTAAGAACCATTTTGATCCAGAGAACCCTTTAAAAACCCTTTCCTGAATAAAGGGTTTTTAAAAGGGTTCTTGGTAACACTAACGGTTCCAGTAAGAACCATTTTGATCCAGAGAACCCTTTAAAAACCCTTTCCTGAATAAAGGGTTTTAAAAGGGTTCTTGGTAACACTAACGGTTCCAGTAAGAACCGTTTTGATCCAGAGAACCCTTTAAAAACCCTTTCCCGAATAAAGGGTTTTAAAAGGGTTCTTGGTAACACTAACGGTTCCAGTAAGAACCATTTTGATCCAGAGAACCCTTTAAAAACCCTTTCCTGAATAAAGGGTTTTAAAAGGGTTCTTGGTAACACTAACGGTTCCAGTAAGAACCATTTTGATCCAGAGAACCCTTTAAAAACCCTTTCCTGAATAAAGGGTTTTAAAAGGGTTCTTGGTAACACTAACGGTTCCAGTAAGAACCATTTTGATCCAGAGAACCCTTTAAAAACCCTTTCCTGAATAAAGGGTTTTAAAAGGGTTCTTGGTAACACTAACGGTTCCAGTAAGAACCATTTTGATCCAGAGAACCCTTTAAAAACCCTTTCCTGAATAAAGGGTTTTAAAAGGGTTCTTGGTAACACTAACGGTTCCAGTAAGAACCATTTTGATCCAGAGAACCCTTTAAAAACCCTTTCCCGAATAAAGGGTTTTAAAAGGGTTCTTGGTAACACTAACGGTTCCAGTAAGAACCATTTTGATCCAGAGAACCCTTTAAAAACCCTTTCCCGAATAAAGGGTTTTAAAAGGGTTCTTGGTAACACTAACGGTTCCAGTAAGAACCATTTTGATCCAGAGAACCCTTTAAAAACCCTTTCCTGAATAAAGGGTTTTAAAAGGGTTCTTGGTAACACTAACGGTTCCAGTAAGAACCATTTTGATCCAGAGAACCCTTTAAAAACCCTTTCCTGAATAAAGGGTTTTAAAGGGTTCTTGGTAACACTAACGGTTCCAGTAAGAACCATTTTGATCCAGAGAACCCTTTAAAAACCCTTTCCTGAATAAAGGGTTTTAAAAGGGTTCTTGGTAACACTAACGGTTCCAGTAAGAACCGTTTTGATCCAGAGAACCCTTTAAAAACCCTTTCCTGAATAAAGGGTTTTAAAAGGGTTCTTGGTAACACTAACGGTTCCAGTAAGAACCGTTTTGATCCAGAGAACCCTTTAAAAACCCTTTCCTGAATAAAGGGTTTTAAAAGGGTTCTTGGTAACACTAACGGTTCCAGTAAGAACCATTTTGATCCAGAGAACCCTTTAAAAACCCTTTCCTGAATAAAAGGTTTTAAAAGGGTTCTTGGTAACACTAACGGTTCCAGTAAGAACCATTTTGATCCAGAGAACCCTTTAAAAACCCTTTCCTGAGTAAAGGGTTTTAAAAGGTTCTTGGTAACACTAACGGTTCCAGTAAGAACCATTTTGATCCAGAGAACCCTTTAAAAACCCTTTCCTGAATAAAGGGTTTTAAAAGGGTTCTTGGTAACACTAACGGTTCCAGTAAGAACCATTTTTATCCAGAGAACCCTTTAAAAACCCTTTCCTGAATAAAGGGTTTTAAAAGGGTTCTTGGTAACACTAACGGTTCCAGTAAGAACCGTTTTGATCCAGAGAACCCTTTAAAAACCCTTTCCCGAATAAAGGGTTTTAGAAGGGTTCTTGGTAACACTAACGGTTCCAGTAAGAACCATTTTGATCCAGAGAAACCTTTAAAAACCCTTTCCTGAATAAAGGGTTTTAAAAGGGTTCTTGGTAACACTAACGGTTCCAGTAAGAACCATTTTGATCCAGAGAACCCTTTAAAAACCCTTTCCCGAATAAAGGGTTTTAAAAGGGTTCTTGGTAACACTAACGGTTCCAGTAAGAACCATTTTGATCCAGAGAACCCTTTAAAAACCCTTTCCTGAATAAAGGGTTTTAAAAGGGTTCTTGGTAACACTAACGGTTCCAGTAAGAACCATTTTGATCCAGAGAACCCTTTAAAAACCCTTTCCTGAATAAAGGGTTTTAAAAGGGTTCTTGGTAACACTAACGGTTCCAGTAAGAACCATTTTGATCCAGAGAACCCTTTAAAAACCCTTTCCTGAATAAAGGGTTTTAAAAGGGTTCTTGGTAACACTAACGGTTCCAGTAAGAACCATTTTGATCCAGAGAACCCTTTAAAAACCCTTTCCTGAATAAAGGGTTTTAAAAGGGTTCTTGGTAACACTAACGGTTCCAGTAAGAACCATTTTGATCCAGAGAACCCTTTTAAAACCCTTTATTCAGGAAAGGGTTTCTTGGTAACACTAATGGTTCCAATAAGAACCATTTTGATCCAGAGAACCCTTTTTTGGAGAAAGAGTTCTTCAGGGATTGTTGAAAGCATGGGTATAAGATCCTGTGTGGGTTCTTTGTGGAACCTCTCATGGGGGGTTCTGGGTGGAACCTTACACACACAGTTCTAGGTATAACCCTTTATGTTGGGTTCTAGGTAGAACCCTCCACCTTTATAAAAGGTTCTACCTGGAGCCAAAAAGGGTTCTCCTATGAGGACAAGCCGAAGAACCTTATATGGTTCTACTTAGAACTTTTATTTCTAAGAGTGCACAAATGAGAGTCATGCATCCTAAAACCTTCACTGGTCTTTTTCCTTCTGGTCCCTTCACCTTTTTTTTGTATGAAGCCCCAAAAACTTCGTAGTCCAAAACTTTGTGGCCCATCCTTCCTCCTGCTCGTCACCGGGGGAGTCCCCGAGATGTTCCCCAGATTATTCAAGAACAAATAAAGTTACAGAAATACAGTCCCCTCGATAACAACCTCATAAAGGTACCCGAGGAGGAGTTTCCCATCGGACGAGCAAATCTGATGGAGTGTACAAATCTGACTGGAAACCCCCTCAACTGACAGACAGACAGGTGTAAAGGTGTCAGTCCTGCTTCTTGCTGCAGGTGATAAAGGCAGTAAACCATCGTGTCTCCAGTGTTATCACACACACACACACACACACACACACACACACACACACACACACACACACACAGACACACACATTGGATTATAGCGGCTGCACCTGCTGCTGCTGCTGCTGCTCACACACTGACCTCATCCGCCCGCCAACAAACACCTGCTCACCTGCCACCTGCCCTGTGTGGGTGTCTGTGTCAAGTGTGTGTGTGTGTGTGTGTGTGTGTGTGTGTGTGTGTGTGTGTGTGTGTGTAGGCGTGGACGTTGGATTTTGGTCTTTTTGTCTTTGTGTGAAGGTATGTTGTGTGAAGTGTCTTGTTTTCAGCAGATGTGGGAGAATTTTGCACACTGATGCTCCCTGGAAAAACCCCCGGAGAGACGATAAGACATAAATTATATTTACATTTACACGAAGACAAACTGAGGTGCTGCTCTTCTTTATTGTCGCACAATGTACAAACTGATCATGTTTTAAAATGTGGTGAAGATAACAGAGAAGATGACTGGTTGCTATTGTTGTGTCAGAAAGGTGATCTTTCAAACTAGCGATACAGGCGATTTCTCGAAAAGCAAATATCAGGACATGAAAAGGGCAATAATTTAAAAGCCTTTATTGTCAATCAAGTCTTCATCAGGGCTTCAAACAGCTGTGGTGAAGATCTCGAGAGGTTTAGACACAAATCTCCTCCTTCCTCCTCGCAGCTTCACATCCCGCTGCGAGCTAGTGTTGCCAAAAGTCTCCAAAATATTAATACTGATTGTTAGAAATGGTTTCAATACTCATTTTTTTTGCAGTAAAGTGCTCGGCTCTCCGATAACAAGTCGACACACGCACCGAAAAAATGGGGTAAAGTTGTTCAGACTGAGGCCAGTTTCCACAGAACTGCAATTTATTCTGTTCACACTGATCAAACATGCGGTCGGATTGATCGTGATTCATGAAAAAAGACATAAATTCCCACCGTGTTGCCTCATAACTGTTTCTACAAGCTGCAGAAATGTGTGTGTGGGAAGGGGTGTGTGTGGACGGTTAGTTAGAAAGTGGTGAATAATGCTTCATCTGGAATGTGTGCGTGTGTGTGTGTGTGTGTGTGTGTGTGTGTGTGTGTGTGCTGAGTGGGCCTCCAACCTGTCAGCGAGCTGTCAGGTGATCAAACAGAGTTTCCTCTGAAGGTGTGAGCCTGAAGCAGGAGCTGAGTGGAGGTGCAGACGGAGGTCAAACAGGGCTTCTGCTTTCTCGACCCGGCCGCCTGAACTCTGTCCTCTCTGGATATTCTGACTGACTCCTGATCATCAACTTATAACACCTGCAGGCCACGAGTCCAGACGACGCAGAGATCACAGCCGGACTGACTCAGCAATTATTCAGAAAGTGATGACACCAAACCACAAATCTGATTCTGTGTTTATTTAAAGTTGTTTTTCCCTCCTCCACAGTGTTTCTCTGTGGTTTTACTGACGACACCACGGTAAGAATCCCAGTTTGATGTAGAAAACTCTGATCCCAGTGCTGTGAGAAGGCAGTGTAAAGTAAATTGGCAGGTTTGATCTGGTAGAAAGATGAGAGGAAACGCAGATAAACAGGGCGACGGACTTTGACACAACACCGTGGCGCTCTTCCTGTTTTGGTTGCGTAAAGGCCAACACCCCAATCCTGGTCCCAAACTGCAGGTCATGTTTGCTCAGGTTCTGTTATCCTAGTTTGGTTTTAGCACCTGAATGCACCACAGGCACGGAGCCGCATTCCTTTTTAAAAATGTCTTCTGACAACGTTGACGATTCCTGGAGCTTTGCCTCCAGACGCTGATCCACATGTGACTCTGACACACTAGCCGTTTTTATTCTGGGCAGTAAGCCACCAATCTGCCGTCCTTTTGGTGGCTCGCTCCGCGGATTTAGACAGAAGGCGGCAAATTGGTGGTCTGTGTTGTTCCACCAGTTTTGCCCCTCGGAGGGTAACGTTACACTTATTTGCGCCTCCATTGCTGTGTAAATCCGAGGCGGCAATGTGGTGGCAAATGCTGAGATGGGCGGAGGTGTGGATGACGTGCACTGCTGCGCACCCACAGCCGGGAGTTTTAAAACCAGGAAACAGCTGATCACAGCAGTCAGTTCGTCACTTCCGCTGAGATCCGGGAGATGCTAGCGTCTCCTCGCTCTCTGTAGCTGTCTTGGTTGTCCGCTTGTTGTTGTAGCGGCGAGCTAATAGCGGTCGCTACTTTCAAATTAAAAGCCCCCCGCTAAGAACCCAGTTCTAAACTCCGATGGGGTGCAATGTAAAGCTCTTACTTTGAAGAAAAACTGCGAAAAACTTCCCATAAGGAATGAATGGGACGGGGTCAAAAAAGTCGCAAAATCATCAACGTTTTTCAAACATCTCCTGCTCTGGCAGACTTTGACCTAGAGACACCATTCAAACTTTAAAATGTAGGCACTAGTCTTATCTATTTGAGTTGTATTTGAACTTTCTTTCTACGATGTTTAGTTTTTGAACGGTGACCCTTAATTGATCGTGAGTGATTTCGAAATCGAAAAATTCAGGATTTTCAATGTGTGTGTATTGCGGAATGTTCGCGCAGCACCAACTGGCAGAGTGGGGGAGCCTGAAAAAAACTCTCCGAAAATGTTTCTTTAGATGACGATCCTAGCCACAGATTTCACACTACAATAGTGATATTTTCCAAGAACGTAGCCACACTTGTCTTCTGTCTGGCAACGTGTCCACTTTATCGGGAGGATGTACGGTTTTTGAATTATCTGCGTCTAACCGACACAAACTCCAGCAACTGCCCCATAAGCCCCAATGTTAAACGGGAAGAGGATTTTGGGAGAAAAGCAGAAACTGCCCTGCTTCTCTTCACGCCCAACTTCCTGCTTCACGTCACGTCACATGTTGACGCCGACCAGAGGAGGAAAAGTGGAGGCTGTTTGGAAAAGGAGGAATATTACACCTCCCTTTTAGATAGACAAGGAGGCACATTGCAGCCTTTACCTTGCTGCACATGTGCCACCTTTTCTATCTGAAAGGGGCTAGAGACTATAACTCGCCTGATGCGACCTGAGGCCTCCTGCTGTGTGAGATCCAGCTCCAGTACTACCCGACCCGACCCGACCCGAGCCGAGCCACACCCCGCCCTGTGATGAGCAACAGTGATCAGGCAGCTGAGCGTCACACGTTTAAACTCACTGCCGGGAACCTGAGAGTGAATCAGAAACTCTCTCCACTCCCTGAACTACATCATCATCCTTTCTCTGCTGTAACTACCCCCTCCGGACTCTCCCTGTAAACAAGAAAGCATCTTTATTTGAGTTGCCTGGTTATACACGGAGTGAAAAAAACCGAGACAATCATCCTCCAATGTGCCGTATTGTCGTGGGAGGACCACACAGGCAAGCCGCAACAAGACTGTCTAAAGTTTACTCTTTGTCAGATAAGAGCTGCACTCAGGTCTGTTTGCATTCTTCAGGACGGGACTTGTAAACGTTTCTATGGCAGCGCTCGGCCTGTTTGTCCGCCGCCGCCGCGCTCAACACTGTGTGCAGAAGCCGCGGAGTGAAGGTGAAAGCGATTGTGGGGTTTTTTCTATTCGTGAAAACACACAGAAGTGTTTGATTTTACAACAAGTCTTGCGAAAACAGAAGCTCGTGAGTCAGAGAGAGAGAAGAAAGGGAAACCTCACTTTGATGCCTCGTTATCTGACGTCGTTCTCGCTTTAGATCCAGTAAATGTAAAAAAAATAAGGACAGTTAACTTCTTATAAATATATAATTAAGTATGTATTAATAAACCTTGTCAATGACAATGTGTTCATCATCATAATAAGCCAACAAAAGGCTTTTATTAACATGTTTTAGTGTTTATTAACTGTTAACAAGTTATTATTAACACGTATACAGTCTTATTAATGTTAATAAGCATCTTATAAGGGCCTCGTTACCTATTAACTAACGCTGATGAGGTACAACAGACCTTAAAAAATACAAAGATGTAAAGAGTCAGATTAGAGAAGAAAAGTGAAACCCAGTCTGAGAGTTATATAATGTTACTGGTACGAGTGAGTCATCGTCGGAGCTTCAGTGTGTTTGAGTCTGTTTGGACGAGATTCTGTAATATCAGCAGAGACAGTCGAGGAATGAGAGCAGAACGAGGGGAAGCAGAGACGCTGATCATATATATAACTGCTGCAGCCTCTCAGCTGTGACAGTGAAAGTCGTCACTGTCCACGACTCTGTACATCCACAGTAAGACTCCCCCTCGAGAGGTCAAGTTAGCTGACCGCTAGCTTAGCTAGTTTTAGCAACCTCAGAAAAGACTGCACGATAACAATACACTGCAGCTTATGTCTCCAACTAGAAACCGCCATCAAAAAGCCACAATTAATGGTGAGAACAGCAGCAAACTTCAGCAACAGTACATGTACAGTCCCAGCACACAGTACGAAGCATCAAACATCTGCTAGCTTTGCCGGATTTGTATTAAAAACACAGTACAACTCACCCTCTCCTCCAGCAGCCTGCCTATGTGGGGAAGCCCTGACGAGTCGATTACAGAGTGGATGGAGGATGAAAATGTCTGATTATTACTCCATCACTTCCGTTCTTTTCCCTGTCAGCTCTCGTTAATAAGAACTGAGCATTTCATGGAGTAATAATCAGACATTTTCATCCTTGAGCTGCGGAAATCTACTGCACTCGGTAATCGACTCGTCAGGGCTTCCCCACACAGGCAGGCTGCTGGAGGAGAGGGTGAGTTGTGCTGTGTTTTAATACAAATCCAGCAAAGCTAGCAGATGTTTGATGCTTCGTACTGTGTGCTGGGACTGTACATGTACTGTTGCTGAAGTTTGCTGCTGTTCTCACCATTAATTGTGGCTTTTTGATGGCGGTTTCTAGTTGGAGACATAAGCTGCAGTGTATTGTTATCGTGCGGTCTTTTCTGAGGTTGCTAAAACTAGCTAAGCTAGCGGTCAGCTAACTTGACCTCTCGAGGGGGAGTCTTACTCGGTGTCACGGTGTGTTAGACCATGGATTAAATTTGGAATATCCCTTTAAGGCGCCTGTTCGTTCCTATGAAAGCTTCTTACTTGTGCATGATGTCAAAAAAAGTTCGACTGGCTGGTCGGGCTGTCACAATATCAGATTTTAACTACATGATTTTCGCGGCCAAAGGGTCTTACAATAATGGGATTATTGACACAAGGTCGAACATCTGCGCTGTATTAACACGAGGACAGATTTAATCGTGCGGCCTCTTCTCGACTTTGCAGATCAAATGCAAATCTTGGTGGTTAAACTCACCACGCTGAGAGAACAACACGTTAAAACAGAGCTGCAGAACTTCACATTTGCATGGTGGGAATTTGTGGGAAACACATCTTTGAGTTCGAGGCAAATTAATTGTTTCTCGACTCAAGCGAAGCCACCAGATCGACGCGGTGGAGCAATGGAAAGTGAGAACGGCTGACTCGTCCTGTGCAGGCCGGCACACGCCGCACTTCACCTGCGGCGCTGACTCAGGACTTCTCACAATGACAGAGGGATAAGTCTGAATATTTCATGTCCACTCAGATCGCAAAATACAGTCATCAGAGGCCCAATTACTTTAATCACCAGGTGTGATTAATGTGCAGGAATTTGTATCGGTGGGATCGTCGCAGGCAGAGCTGAGCTTGTAAAGCAGAGTGGTGTGAATCAATAGACAGTAAATATATACTGTAGTTATTGGGGTTAATGATGGTTTAAAAACAGAACCAACTAGCTTCAGATGTAAATTATAGCTGTGTATGGTCTTTTTAATCATGACATACCTGTGATATTTTGCATTTCACATCCTGGGACAGACGTCTTCTGGAGTATTCCCTCGTAAACAGCAGCAGCGTCCTATCTGCCCTGCAGGACGTATCAGATCAGCGCGTAGACTTCAGCACGCCTCTTGTTTAGTCTTTGCTCTGCATTAGAGGCCCCAGCGATGTGAGATGGGACTTTATCTCCCGCTGAATTTCTTAATCCTTCAAACATTCAGCTGCCAAATATGAAAACAGGTTTTTTTTTCTCTCTTTTGGGTGGTACTCTTGCATGTCCAAATTAAGAAGTCAGCATGTACAGGAGGTCTACACACACACTGTACTGTACAGAGAAGATCCTTTTCTGACGGCAAACTTTTTTCACTTCACCTGCTTCACATCGGAGTTTAGAACTGGGTTCTTAGCGGGGGGCTTTTAATTTGAAAGTAGCGACCGCTATCAGCTCGCCGCTACAACAACAAGCGGACGACCAAGACAGCTACAGAGAGCGAGGAGACGCTAGCATCTCCCGGATCTCAGCGGCTTTCCAGCTGCTCATCTTTGTGGATGAAGTGACGAACTGACTGCTGTGATCAGCTGTTTCCTGGTTTTAAAACTCCCGGCTGTGGGTGCACAGCGAGAAGATCCTTTTCTGACGGCAAACTTTTTTCACTTCACCTGCTTCACTGATGGTTTGTCTTGATGTCGTGTGAGGCTGACATTGAGTCCTCTTATATTTAAACAGGTTCCATTTTCCATCTAATCCCTCCAATGCAGAATTCCCAGTTATAAAACAGTTTAATGACGGGATACCTCAGAAATTAACGGCACAGTTCCTGTCAGCCTCAGCTGTACAATGTAATACTTACATTACCATGTAGCTACTTATGCCGTTTTCCCACCGACAGTAGCAGCTCGCCTCGCCTCGACTCAGCTCGCCTTCTTTGCGTTCCCATTACTGAAATCTGGTACCTGGTACCTGCTAAAGTGGAGCTTTTTTAGTATCACCTCCGTATAAGTTCCAACCGAGCTGAGCTGATACTTCTGTGTGACGTAAGCTGGCAGCCGGCCACTGATTGGACAGAGAGCGACGCCACTTGACGACTCATGACGAGCGCGACGTCCGAGCCTGACACCCGCTACCTTTAAAAACTAGCATCTGCGTTCAGTCAACATAGCGATTACATGGAAGGAACAACGCGCAGGAACACGGCGTGGACCGTGGCAGAGGTGGAGACGCTCCTGAGTGTTGTCGCTGAAGACGCATCCAGAACGAGCTTGATGGTGCGACAGGAAATGAAAAGGTGGACGTGTTTTGCGTTGCCCACAGCTAGCCCTGCTTATGTGTCGCGTGGATAAGTACGTCACTGATGACGATCCGCCCACGTTGATGACGACCCGCCCACGTTGATGACGACCCGCCCACGTCGATGACGACCCGCCCACGTTGAAGACGACCCGCCCACGTTGAAGAGATACTAATTCTAGATGGAAACGCAACACGTCTGAAACCAAACCAAGTTGAGCCACGCTGAGCCGAGGCGAGCTGGTACTGTCGGTGGAAAAACGGCATTATAATTAAACAGGTTCCATTTTCCATCTAATCCCTCCAACGCAGAATTCCCAGTTATAAAACAGTTTAATGACGGGATACCTCAGAAAGTGGCGGCACAATTCCTGTCAGCCTCAGCTGTACAGTGTAATACTTACATTACCATTTAGCTACTTAAGGCAGCGTTACACTTCTGCAACTGCGTAACCACGGAGACCCCTCGAGCCCTCATAGTTCTCTGTCATGGTGCCGGATACACAATGCAATTTCCCGACTCACAATTTCCCAAAACGCTACGAGCTGCAGGACTGCTGACCAATTGTAGCCCTTGCCGTCTCCGTTGTCGCTTGACGGAGTGACGGGCACTTAAAAAATATTTCGTGCCGCCGGAGACGACGGAGAGGCTCTCCGACTACGTAGAGGGCTCTCCGCGACCTACGTACAGCACTTTATGCAGTAGTAAAAATTAGGCTTTAGTTACACTGACATAGTAAAGGATACATCATTAGCTACACATGAAGACGGACGACAGCTCCACAAATTGATTACGAAATTGAGAATGAACAAACGAAGAGAGAAAGGAAGGAAAGAAAGAGTGGTGGTATTGTTTTATGAGCTCGTCTTAAGTCAAATGTAAAATATTAAGTCTGCAAAGTTGTGCAGGTCTAACTGGACTTTTTAAATCATACAGGAACCACTGATCATCTGCTACAAACAGTCCAGTAGCTAATTAACCTCATTACTTCCCCAGTTTGTCCGTCTGAAAGGTGTTTCCCATGCTTCCTTATCGCTGCTGATAAGAGCCGTCATAAAGAGATGAACACAAGACGTTTGTGTCTGTGTGCCGGCATGTGAATGAGTCATGTGCACACAAGTATGTGCAATGACAAAATGTGTGTGTGTGTGTGTGTGTCAGCACCTGCTTCCCTGGGAGGAAACATCTGCTGCAGGGTGTCAGAGGCCACCTGTCGGACTCCGTCCTGCAGCCGCTGACCGGCCGGCCGGCCTGCAGAACTGATCCACTGTCTGCTGAAGCGGCAGCAGGAAGATCAGCGTGGGGAGAAACAGCTGTCTGATTAGACCGTCCCACGGCCCGCCATCTGAGACCGTGTGGATGAAAGCCTGGCGTGTCGAATATGGAGGCAACAGGAAATCTTCTCTGCATGCTGGAAGTAACAGATTGACGGCGTTTTCATGCCTGATGGAGGCTTGAAATCGACACTGAAACGGTCTGAAACATGGAGAAACTGACGGGAACATGGTCTCAGTCACTGGTTTTAAGTCTTCTTCAATGCAGCATGATGCTGATTTGTAAATGATGGTCCTGTTCAGAATGAAATAGACAATAAAGCGGGGTATACTTGAGAAGTTTGAATTACAACTTGTAAACCTCGAGGCACATTTATCTAAATTTTGCCGTTTTTCCACCGACAGTACCAGCTCGCCTCGCCTCGACTCAGCTCGCCTTTTTTGCGTTCCCATTACTGAAATCTGGTACCTGGTACCTGCTAAAGTGGAGCTTTTTTAGTATCACCTCCGTATAAGTTCCAACCAAGCTGAGCTGATACTTCTGTGTGACGTAAGCTGGCAGCCGGCCACTGATTGGACAGAGAGCGACGCCACTTGACGACTCGTGACGAGCGCGACGTCCGAGCCTGACGCCCGCTACCTTTAAAAACTAGCATCTGCGTTCAGTCAACATAGCGATTACATGGAAGGAACAACGCGCAGGAACACGGCGTGGACCGTGGCAGAGGTGGAGACGCTCCTGAGTGTTGTCGCTGAAGACGCATCCAGAACGAGCTCGATGGTGCGACAGGAAATGAAAAGGTGGACGTGTTTTGCGTAGCTCACAGCTAGCCCTGTTTATGTGTCGCGTGGATAAGTACGTCACTGATGACGACCCGCCCACGTTGATGACGACCCGCCCACGTCGTGACGACCGCCCACGTTGAAGACGACCGCCCACGTCGTGACGACCGCCCACGTTGAAGACGACCCGCCCACGTTGAAGAGATACTAATTCTAGATGGAAACGCAACGCGTCTGAAACCAAACCAAGTAGAGCCACGCTGAGCCGAGGCGAGCTGGTACTGTCGGTGGAAAAACGGCATAAACGGAGGAAGCAGTTGTGATGTCACACAAATGCAGCATCACCCGTGGGGAGGGGTTAGGGTCTATTCGTTGACGACAGTATTTGTAAATGTATACCTAAGTTTCTAAATATTAAAGTGCTGTAAAAATGTAATGTATAGTATGTTGTCATCGACGTATAATTGTGCAAGTTGGAGGTTTCAACAACTATCAGCATCCACTCTCATCTGAATATGGTCATTTCTGGTAAACCTAAACTCACATTTAATGTTTATAACAGTCAAAAAGTCATAATAAGTCACCACCAGATGTTGTATGTTAGGTATTATTTCTCACTTGACTGGCGAGACCTTGCAAAACTCACGCCAGACGGTCGGTCGAGCTTCATATCTGAAGCTAAAGGCGACCGACGGAGCTGTCGAACATGACGACATGTTTTCTTGGCTTCACACACAAACGTTCTGCAGATACGCGTCGGATTAACACTGTTTTGGGATTGTGACATTGTTTCTAAGATGTACGGCGTCGATTTCCACCCCCACACCCAAACGGTGTCAATAAACGAGGAGCTCCGGGCTGTGAGCGGACAGAGCGCCATTGTGCTGAGCAGCTCGCAGGCGTCTTCTCTCGTCAACTCCAAATTGATGTCAGATCTTTCTGGGAAGATGCAATAATTCATATTTCCCACGTTGGTGTCAACTCCAACAATATGTCTTTGTGTAAAAGACAGAAGGGCTGAGGCGGTTCTCCTTGTGTTCTGGAGAAAGTTATTAAAGACTTCATCTCACCTGTCAAACTCTGGCCTACGGCAATAGATAGATTCTTTGGACAACATTTCAATTCCATACGATCGATCGGGACTGCGATCGATATGAGACGATATCAAACGTCCATTTAACACAATCAGTTACAAAAAGCAACTAAAATATGATTTGACCATTTTATTACTGAACTTTTTCAGATGGTTCCAGACATTTAAAACAACAATCTGATCTTTTTAATAAAAATAAAGTCCTGCTGGACAGAACAGCGACACAGCCGTGCCACGGGAATTTCAAAATAAAGGCATATTTAAACGATGACGGCGACATGAATCCATGTCTTCACTTTACATCGATGCTGTTGGATCGTTGATCACTGAATCATATATTGATCTGAATCCTGGATAATATCCTCACTTTGTGCTTTGAGATGAGTAAGAAAGGAAGAAAACTATAAATGTATTTGGATAAAAAGTACAGAAATGCACAAACAAAAGCACAAACACTCAAGTTTAGATTAAAAACTCCAGTTTCTGATTGGATGCAGTATAGTATAGTATGATGTCATCGGCGTATAATTGCGCATCGCTGAATATGGTCATTTCTGGTAAACCTAAACTCACATGTAATGTTTATAACAGTCCAAAAGTCACAATAAGTCATCACCAGAGGTTTTATTTCTCACTTGACTGGCGAGGCCTTGCAAAACTGACGCCAGAGCGGTCGGTCGAGCGGAGCTGTCGAACATGACGACATGTTTTCTTGGCTTCACACACAAACGTTCTGCAGATACGCGTCGGATTAACATTGTTTTGGGATTGTGACATGGCGTCGATTTCCACATAACACCCAAACGGTGTAAATAAACGAGGAGCTCCGGGCTGTGAGCGGACAGAGCGCCATTGTGCTGAGCAGCTCGCAGGCGTCTTCTCTCGTCAACTCCAAATTGATGTCAGATCTTTCTGGGAAGATGCAATAATTCATATTTCCCACATTGGTGCCAACTCCAACAATATGACTTTGTATAAAAGACAAAAGGGCTGAGGCGGTTCTCCTTGTGTAAACAGAGTGTATCTCATCAGAGATACCTGCAGGGATTCTCCTCCGCTGTTTCATGACCTTTACTTTTCATTAGAGACATTAAAACGAGCACGAACCTCGGTTATCGACTCGGATCATTGATTTCACCCGCAAAAAGCTGGAACAGACATCGTGGAAAGTGATTATTGAGTTCAAACACTTAAGTTTTAATAAGTTATGGTGGGATGCAAACACACAGAGGTGATTAGATGTTACTTCAGTTTCATGTTGTTGAGTGTTTTATAGTTTAATTGCATCCATTATGCAGCTTATCATCAGAGGACAAAGATGATAAACTGTCACCGCTGCATCGTTAGCTGCTCGGACTCGTTACAAACCTCTCTTATGGCAGACGCTTTGAGATCGAACACACGTGTAATTAAAACTGTTAAAGGAACAGTTCACCCTTTCGTAGTCTGCAAAACAGCATTGCAGAAAACAAGATATAGCTCGTCGGTGATATCCAAGATCCCAAAGTGGTTTGAAAAGACCAAATAACATCATTGTCTGTAGAATCAGCGACGAAATCCTTGAGTAAAAACAATCGAAGGAATTAAATTAATCAAAATGTACTCGAGTATCAAAGTAAATCAAACAGTGAGAGATATGCCGTTTTTCCACCGACAGTACCAGCTCGCCTCGGCTCAGCGTGGCTCTACTTGGTTTGGTTTCAGACACGTTGCGTTTCCATCTAGAATTAGTATCTCTTCAACGTGGGCGGGTCGTCATCAACGTGGGCGGGTCGTCTTCAACGTGGGCGGGTCGTCTTCAACGTGGGCGGGTCGTCATCAACGTGGGCGGGTCGTCTTCAACGTGGGCGGGTCGTCTTCAACGTGGGCGGGTCGTCATCAACGTGGGCGGGTCGTCATCAACGTGGGCGGGTCGTCATCAGTGACGTACTTATCCACGCGACACATAAACAGGGCTAGCTGTGGGCTACGCAAAACACGTCCACCTTTTCATTTCCTGTCGCACCATCAAGCTCGTTCTGGATGCGTCTTCAGCGACAACACTCAGGAGCGTCTCCACCTCTGCCACGGTCCACGCCGTGTTCCTGCGCGTTGTTCCTTCCATGTAATCGCTATGTTGACTGAACGCAGATGCTAGTTTTTAAAGGTAGCGGGTGTCGGGCTCGGACGTCGCGCTCGTCATGAGTCGTCAAGCGGCGTCGCTCTCTGTCCAATCAGTGGCCGGCTGCCAGCTTACGTCACACAGAAGTATCAGCTCAGCTCGGTTGGAACTTATACGGAGGTGATACTAAAAAAGCTCCACTTTAGCAGCTACCAGGTACCAGATTTCAGTAATGGGAACGCAAAAAAGGCGAGCTGAGTCGAGGCGAGGCGAGCTGGTACTGTCGGTGGAAAAACGGCAATAGATAGATTCTTTGGACAACATTTCAAGTCGATACGATCGATCAGGGACTGCGATCGATATGAGACGATATCAAACATCCATTTAACACAATCGGTTACAAAAAGCAACTAAAATATGATTTGACCATTTTATTACTGAACTCTTCAGTGGAAACATTATTTTTCAGACGGTTCCAGACATTTAAAATCTGTTCTTTTTAATAAAAATAAAGTTCTGCTGGACAGAACAATGACACTAAACGATGGCAGCGACATGAATCCATGTTTTCACTTTGCATCGATGCTGTTGGATCGTTGATCACTGAATCATATATTGATCTGAATCCTCACTTTGTGCTTTGAGATGAGTGAGAAAGGAAGAAAAACTACACATGTATTTGGTTTAAAAGTACAGAAATGCACAAACAAAAGCACAAACGCTCAAGTTTAGATTAAAAACTCCAGTTTCTGATTGGATGCAGAGTCTCTCAGCTCTGGTCACATCCTGTCTGCCTCCTCGGTGCACGCAGCGGTCGGTAGAGGGCGCTGACGGCCGTGTTTCCTCCGCCTGCAGGTCAGCGAGGAGCAGCTCAGGTGTCCTTCACCAAACACATCATGTTCTCCTCTCTGCATGCCCTGAATCATTATTTACGGCTCAGATTTACAGCAGCAACTGTTTGTTTTCGTGTCACTGCGTTAATGTGAATCTCCTGAGTCACAGTTCTGCGTGAAGCTGCTTATAGAAACATTCTGACGTCTGGAAAACTTTTATTTTAATGTAAGAAGAGACAGATGTGTTCAGATAAATGTCGTTTTACTGTGTATGTAAAGTAAAAACACAAACACGAGCTCCTGTGTGCGAAAACTTCAGTTATAAATCCATCAGCCGTCCTCCCCTCGCGCCTCCTCCCGCCCCTCTCCCTGATTGGCTCCCGGCTGACAAATGTTCCACCCAGGCGAGCTGCGGTTGGTCCGCGCAGCCGCCCATCACCGGGGGAGCGCCCGGCTCCAGCTTTGGGCAGCAGAGACGCACCGCTGCTCCCCTTCTCTGCTGTTTAGTGCGTCGAGCGGCGGAGGGAAGTGGAGTTCGCGCGTCTTGTTGTGCGTCCGTGGACCAAAGAGCAGCAGCAGCAGCAGCAGCAGCAGCGGCGGAGCGCTTTTTCCTCCTCCAGAGCCGCGGGCATCCCGGGGAGCGAGCAGCCGCGCCGTGCACGCCTCGGACACCACCAGGAGGAGGGAGGATACCGCTTTCTTCTTCTTCTTCTTCATAATTATTTTGACTGATTGAGACATCCATTTATTTCATTTCCCTCATGGTAACCAACACTGCGCAGCCGGAGACATGTGGAATAATCCGGGGAAACTGCACCGCTTCTCTCTAGTGTGTCTTCTCCTGACGCTGTGGGCTGAGGTGAGAACTTTATTCTACTGATCTCAACGGAAAGTCACATTTTTTTTTACTGATGCTTTCTCTCATCAGTGGACTGGAAGTTTGGTCTTTTGGAGGGGGGTTAAATTCCAGCCTTAATTGAATTGCCTGCTCGGCTGTTGAATCATGTGATGTCGGAATTCCTAAATTTGCGCTTCCCTTCAGGGGGATAAATGAAGTTTACTGTCATTTTCCTCAAACATCTGCTGTCATGAGCGGTGTGAAACATTAATGAGCTGCTTCTCAGAGATAAAAACCCTCAAAGTTATGACAGAGTTTTGTATTCATCCATAAAGTTTCCTCACCAAAGTGCGTAATTGGTCTTTTACGCAAAAATAGCTTCACATGTTTGCAGCGCGGCTTCACCTGCACGGAGCTTTCAAGTCACAGAGGTCAGATCACAAACAAATCTTCAATATTTCAGATTTGAGATTAAAAAAAATCTGACTGAGACTCGAGCTCGGGTCTTGTTGGGGTGATCGGCTGCAGCCTGATCTGCAGAGTGAGCTGAATTGGAGTAGTAGGTCGCGTTATGTGCCAAAATGTACAGTAGTGTGGCTGCACGCTGCAAGAAAACACGTTCAGGTGGCGCTTTTTCCAGGAATCCGCTCATATTGTGACACAATTTCACTTTTTTCCAGCAGAAATGTAAAGATTTTAGAGACTTTTGATTAATAAGGTTGCTTTTCTGGAACAAGCTGATTTTGCCATGTGACACCTAACACCTTAAAACACATAAATGACCTGTATTTGGCATTAAATTAGATTTGAATTGATATAAAAGATAGAAAACTTGATTTTTCACCCTCTCGTGTCCCCCTCAGGTGTCTCAGTCAACCGGTTACTTCGAGCTGCAGCTGATTTCGGTGGAAAACCCCAAAGGTCAGCTCCTGAACGGCGACTGCTGCGACGCGGAGAAGAGCGCGGCGGAGGGCCACTGCGGCGCGGACGAGTGCGACACCTACTTCAGAGTGTGTTTAAAGGAATACCAAACGGAGGTCACGACCAATGGACCGTGCACGTACGGCTGGGAAACTACTAAGGTTATCGGTGGGAATACTTTTCAGTTCAAGGGCGGCCAGAAGAGCGGACAGAACCGGAACAACGACGCCGGGAAGATCATCATCCCCTTCCAGTTCGCGTGGCCGGTGAGTGGGGCCACTTGATGTGTGTGTGTGGGGGGAGATTCTGCAGGTTTATCTGAAAAATACATCCAAATTTGTTGTTACAAGGTGGATTACAGAGAAGAGTTTGCGTAAAAGTTTAAAAATGTTCATCAGAATTGCAGCTGTGGCCAAATCTGATCATTTCATCACATAATAAACATGAAAATCTTTGATGTTGTGTCCAAAAATGTAGAGTTACAGAACGGACTGCAAGGGAATTTTGGCATTCACTCCGCGCGTCAATTTGGCAACTTTTGGCGTCTCTACACGACCAAACATCTCTCGAGGGACCTCACATTCCTCTCTTGGAGCTACTGAGTGAATGTCTGCGTGTTTCTGATCCAGCGAAAGCCCCGAGCGCGCATGACGCATGACTTTTACGCGCAGCAGCGGTGCAGTTGTGTCTCGGTTTGATGAGTTACCAAACAAGCTGCTGTTTGTGTGGCTTCAGTTACAGTGTGTGTGTGTGTGTGTGTGTGTGTGGAGGGGATGTGGTGCCAGTGTTTGAAGGGTAGGAAAATAAGGATTTCCAAGCCAGCGATGATTAAGAAAGTGGCAGGTAACTTATTATCTAATCTAAACAGAGCGGCTGAGCCAATCAAAACGCGCCGCCGCTCCTTATTTGGAGAGGCAGCGTGGGAAACAGGAACAGTGTTGGCAATTATGAACGCTTCTGTTTGGTTTCAGGAGCTGCTGTTGCACTCAGATGTGTATCAGGGAGGTTTTTTGATGTTGAGAGTGACGTCCTGTGGAGGAAACGTCACCGGTTTGATTCCCACAACAGCTGATGAGCTGTCAGAATAAGAGCACTCAGCCTCTGTGAGGCCTCAGAGGGAGATGATGGAGGTTAGAGTTGATCATGTGTACATAAATCTGCACATAATCTACTAAACTAAGTAGTTTTTGAGTCGTTTTTAGCTTTTATAGTCATTTTAATAGAGATTTGAACATTTTTCAGAACTTACACGAGAGACAAAAGCGACTTTGGGACATGAACCTTTGAGAAATAAAAAGGATTTGTTCTTTTTCTTTGCTTCATTTTATTACAAACTGAATCTTCTGGGCTCTTTATTGTTTTGCTCGATCAAATCAGCAGTTTGAAGGATCTGAAAGTTGAAAGTTTTGTCATTTTACAGACTGAAAATGTAATCTATTAATAAAACAATCAGTCGTTTACAGCAGCAAAACATTTCCTCACTCCGGAAAAGCCGGCGTTTGAAATCAGTGAACATCAAGAGACGAGACGCTTTCTGAAATAATTGAATCTCGTTCAATCCTTCGACTCATTCCAGACATTCTTACTGTGACAAAAGCAGAAGCCTGCGTGTGTGTGTGTGTGTGTGTGTGTGTGTGTGTGTGTGTGTTCGTGTCACATACATACATCTCGTACAGATCGGGTGCTTTGTGGCTACGTGACCTCTCCATTCATCACTCCCCATGGTCAGCTGTCAGCGGAGGGGAAGATGGAAGTAGTAAGTTGGGGCCCTGCGGGCGGATTCGGTTACCACTAAGTTGTGTGTGACACAGGCGGCTGGATATCAGTGTCACCAACTACTCAAACAAGTGAAGATCCCCGGTCAATCTGGGCCGGGGGATGCCTTTACCTCGCCGCCTCTCAGGTTCACGCTCTATCCGTTATTGGGTCATTGTCTCACTCGGCGTGTGTGGGGTCAGTATTTTCCACTATCCGCCCGGGAGGGGGTGGAGTGTGTGTGTGTGTGTGTGTGTGTGTGTGTGTGTGTGTGTGTGTGTGTGTGTGTGTGTGAGGGGCACAAAGGAAGGAGGGTATCAGTGTTCAGCAGCTTCTTCTGACGAGGCTGTCAAGGTCGCAGCAGTTAAAGGCCTTTTAAAAATGTCCTCACACTTCAGGTTTTTCGATCGGCTCTGCAGACGTCTCATGAAGCGTCTCTGTGCATTAAACACCAACACGACCACCACAGCTGCTGTCGCTGCAGAGCTGCTGAGTGTTTTTCTGTTTTATCTGGAGTCAAACTGTTTTTAAATGTCTTGTTTTGCTCGACCAACATCTTCAAACTCAAAGAGAATCAGTTTATGATCATATAAAACACAGACAAGATGCAAAGTCTCTCATTTGAGAAGCTGGAATCAGAGAAGCTTGTGAATATTCTCATTCGTCCAGGTCATAGTTATCTCAAGGAAATTGAATCGAACGCAACTGGATTTGGTTTTTGTCTTTGAAGACGTTTCACCTCTCATGATGAGAGGTGAAACGTCCTTGAGATGGAATCAGAGAAGTGAAGTTAATTAGTTAATTGAAGGGTCTCATCATATTGCAGTTGTACCCTTGTTGTGTCTTCTGTGTAAATTTTAAATCTAATTCACAAGGTTTTCCCTCCTTAAATCAAGTATCAGAGGACGAAACTGCATATTTACCTCAGTGCAGCGATGTGGTGTTGCATGAACACGACACGACAGACTCATCCTTTACATTTCTGCGTGTAAAGATAAAAAATGTGAATCTTTAACTTGAATTTTGCGACTTTTGGCACAAAGATTTTCTCTATTCGCTCGTCTATCCACAGATCTGCTGCTATAACGACCTGCTGGTCAGTTCTAAATTGTAAAATAGCTGCTATGATCCAATATACAGTTTGTAGATGTTAGAAAACACCCCGAATAGTTTGAGAAGAAAATCATCTCAGCTTTAGAGAAACCACGACTCATGTTTTGTGTCCACTGAGGAGACAGTCGGCTCGGTGAACGACAAATTGGACTTTGGAATGAGATTTTTATGTCAAACGTCTGTTCCCAAGATCAAGAGCTACCTACAACCTCTGATTCCAGCCTCTTAAATGTGAATATTTTCTGGTTTCTTTCCTCCTCCATGACAGTGAGGCTGAATATCTTTTGGTTTTGGACAGAACGAGACGTTTGAGGACGTCATGTTGGAAACACTGATCGACATTTTGCAAGATTTTCTGACATTTTACAGACTGAACAAAACAGATCTGCAGCAATTAGTCAGTTAATCAACTAGTCGATTAGCAGATATGTGAGCACTTAGAAAACCTTTGAGCCTCAAATTCAAGATAACGATAATGATATAGAAGTGTTCATGGACAGTGATAATCATCGCTAGCCGCCGCTCTACGTTCATGTTGAAAGTGAAGCTCCAATCATCTCAACACTGAATCGTCTCTGAGACGATCAGCTTCAGACGTCTCGCTCTCCTCGCGCCGACAGACTGTAGTTTGCGGCGTGGCGTGGCGACGCTCGCTGACTGAGTGTGTCTGTGCGAGGCCGTGGCCTGTAGCCTCTGGTGCTGCTATAGTGGACTCCTTCGGTCGGTCCTTCGATATCTGGGCCACTGGTCCCGACATGAATGAGCCGCTGACAGAAATAAAAAAGAGAGGGACATTGTTCTGCTCGATCGTTCCCCCTTCATGTTCGCCCCTCCGGCTGTTTGGGTCTTTAGTGACATCTTTCATGAAAGGGACGGGAGGGAGGGAGGGATCGACCGATGGAGCGAGAGAGGAAGCAGCCCCCCCTTTCAGAATAAAATCCCTCCACAGCTTCCTTGTGAGGCTTCTATCACGAGGGAGGTGTATTTTTAGGATGCAGAAACTTCAGATTACAGTCGTGAGAGGAGCAAAAACAAGCATTTACTTCTTCTCCTCGTCCTCCTCGGCCGCCCCCTCCCCACCTCTCCATCTCCTCTCCCTCTCTCCTTATGGGGTATTTTTAGAGCCGCTGTCCTCCCCTCACCCCTCTCGGAGTAAATCAAGGATCAAGGGTGCGTACTCCTTCAGTTTCATAGCCCGTTTTCTTTTCCCCTCTGCCCCCGACTCCTGCCAGATTCCCCCCCTCAGCCTGGCAGATCTGAGAGGACAGAGGTGGAACAGCTGTTGTGGACAGAACACCTCCTCCTCCTCCTCCTCCTCCTCCTCCTCCTCCTGGAATGAATGTTTTAGTGCAACAGCATTAGGAAAACAGGCTATGATTACAGCGCGCCGAGCGTAAAAGATCACCTCACCCGGAGGAGTATCAGTGAGCAATCACAAAGTGCAATGTTGGATGACGGCGAGTCGTCTCCTGCGCTCGCGTCCTCGCTGCCGTCACTGCCGGCGGCGGCGGCTGGCTCGGTTGGCTCATTTGCCGAGTGCGTCGCTGGCACGCTCGCCCGCCCTTCCATCAGGAGCGCCGTCTCAGTTTGGCGATGCTTTCATGGTTGATTAGTTTGGGAAAAGAGGAGATGGTGTGACGGGGAGGCGTGTTCAGCGAAGAAATGTAGATAAATATGTTTGTTGTGCAACCGATATGTTGTGTTTCCTTCACGTTGTGTGCAGCGTCTCCAGTTTGAACAAGCTTTATTGGCACCGAGCGGTCGTCGTGTTGTTATGTCATGGCCGTATTTTGCTTTGCATTCTTGCACGGAGCAAAGAAATGCACATGACGACAACACAAATAAACACGGAGGACAGTTGGCGTGACTCCGAGCGGAGTGAATCAAAACAGCAGAAGGTCTCCGACGGTTTCACAGAAACTCTTCCCTCCCTGATTTCACAGTAAACGTGCTGTTGTGCCGTTCGGCTTCCTTCTCCTCAGGTTCTGTCTCGTGGTTCATCCGAAACAAGTTTCTCTTTGTAGAACAACACATTTGGAGCTTCAGACTCCCTCCCAGCTCCGCTCCGCTCTGCGTGGCTTTAATAAGTCTAAAAGCCTGCAGGACGGCCTCAGCGGGGCTCCGTTACGTGGTGAGTTCTGGCCCGGCGCGGCTGGTTAACTGCGGTCAGGACGGACCTGCTCGTCTTTCCCACGCTGCTGCCGCCGCTGCCTCCATGTCAGCTGACCTGCAGCGGAGGCGTATTAATGTGTGATTAGCCGCTCGGTCTGTCCGGCTGATCGATTGGGTGTTGTGTGTGACGGATGTGTGTACAGAGGCGGCTTTGTGTGCTCGTGTTCATCATAAATCTGTTCTCACGGTTACATGATGACGAGCCACAAACTGCAGAGCTCAAACTTTCAGACTTAGCTTGAAGAAACTAGAAGTGACAGTGAGGTTATACTCGTGTGTGTGATGTGAGTTTCTGTCGGGTCGCACCTCGGACTCAACGACCTCCCCGCTTGCCACGTGATGCTGCTGTTGTTGCTATGGTTACCTGTAGTTTATTCTATACCGTGCAACTGATTTAGACCTGCACCATGTGAAGATGTCCTCGTATACGGTTTCAATGGAAGCGCGCCAGCCAATCGGACGCAGGGATGGTATAGCGTTGAACGGTCGCCAAGTTAAATGTCTGTGTGTGTGTGTGTGTGTGTGTGTGTGTGTGTGTACAGTATGTACAGTACAGCTTCATCCACAGCTGTTCGTTAACACGTGAAAGTGTGTGACGCACGAGTGTGTGTGAACACGGGACAATGCAGATCAATCAGAAACACAAACCTTTCACAGCTCGGGGTTAGAAAGGGTTTTGTTCTCTCGTTTCAGTCGTTTCAATCCTCAAACATCGTCTGGTTCCAGCGTCTTAAATGTGAGGATTTGCTGCTTTCTTTGTAATTTCTGACAGTAAATGACGAGTCTTTGGGTTTGGGAATGTTTAGCCGGACAGAAGAAGCTACTTGAAGTCGTTGACGTCGATTTGGAAATTGTTATTTTGATAATAAAGATTAATCGATAATGAAAATAAAGTGCAAATCAGCAGCAGTGACGATGTTCATCTGAAAGTTTTTTGAGGGCTTTGTTGAGGAAACAGGAAGAGGCGGAGTCATGTGACAGAGATCTGATGGATCCAGCTCCAGATTCGTCGATAGATTTCCTATCAGGGCTGCGACCGATGATTGATTTCATTGATGATTATCAAAATGTCGATCAAATCCCAACATGACGTCTTCAAATGTCTCATTTCGTCCACGACCCTGAAGATAATCAGTTTACTGTCATAGACGAGGAAAGAAACCAGAAAATATTCACATATAAGAAGCTGAATTTTTTTTCCTAACAACTTGTCAATTCATAAATTGATCGTTGCAGCTCTACTTCAGATTATTCACACCTCGTATTAACGCACTTTTCTCCTCATGTAGACAAGATATCCACTCACAGATTACATGCTGTGTGTGTGTGTGTGTGTGTGTGTGTGTGTGTGTGTGTGTGTGTTGTGAGCACTGAGGTGATTAAAGCATCACACACACAAACACACACGGAGCTTAATTTCCCACTTGACTCGCAGTAGTCGATCACAGAGCTAATAGAGCTCAGCTGGACCTCGCTGGGAGAGAAGAAGAAGAAGAAGAAGAAGAAGAAGAAGAAGAAGAAGGGCAGGGTGGGAAATAGACGGAGGGAGTTGGAGGTTACGGATGACCGAACCCTCCATTGTTGCTGTGTTTGTTGATCTCGTGGATCCCGGCTCTCCTCAGAGAGTCCACCGGGAGAAGACGACATACTTCATGTGTTAGAAATCATTCTGGCTGCCGTGCTCCATTTTCGTTAGCTTGTTTTTGCTAACTCTGAGGGTGTGATCACACCTCCAGTTTGCTTTCTTTGGTCTGAAGCGGAGTGGGAAAAGATCACCGCGCTGTACTTTTTCTTGCGTTCGGCTCGTCGAGCGGAGTCAGATCACGCTCCAGTTTAAAGGATTTGTAAATCCTCAATCTTCGTCTTTGAGGGGGATTTTTCGCAGCTAAGCGTGGCAGATTTCCTGGTAATTCTTCTTCTCTGGTGTTTATCCCAGTAAAGAGCACATGAAGTAGTTAGCTGGAAGTGAACGACTTCCTGACACGACCTCCGTTCTTTCATTGGACTAATAAACCGAGTTAAAGGAGCGCCGGAGTTCAAGCGAGCCGCCGGGGCAAACACGCTCGGTATGAACACACCCTGACTCCTCGTCCTCTCCACAACTCTGCTGCAGACTGAACAGACCTGACGGACCGTAGTGTTTCCTCTCCTTCTTCTTCTTCTTCTGTCCGCGGCCTGTTGTAAGCGTCCTCCTCCGGAGGGATTGTGTGAAGGTTCAGCCGGGTTTCTCAACACATCTGGAGCCCAAATCTCCGTCAGTTGCCCAACATCCCACGACATGAAGAAACTCCCGAGACACTCTCACACACTTCTACATCTGCAGAGTGTCTAAATGCACCAGGAAGATTAGATTTATTATAATTTGGGTCTTATTTGAGTCAGTTTCAGATTCAGAAATTAAATGTTTCATGCTTTTTATCCAAGGTGGATTATTTCCTTGATAATCAGCTCAACACGACGTCCTCAACTGTCTTGTTTTGTCCATAACTCCAGAGAAAGAAACCAGACAATATTCACATTTAAAGGGATATTCCGGTGTAAGTTTAATCCATGGTCTAACACATCTTGACACCGAGTAAGACTCCCCCTCGAGAGGTCAAGTTAGCTGACCGCTAGCTTAGCTAGTTTTAGCAACCTCAGAAAAGACCGCACGATAACAACACACTGCAGCTTATGTCTCCAACTAGAAACCGCCATCAAAAAGCCACAATTAATGGTGAGAACAGCAGCAAACTTCAGCAACAGTACATGTACAGTCCCAGCACACAGTACGAAGCATCAAACATCTGCTAGCTTTGCTGGATTTGTATTAAAAACACAGCTCAACTCACCCTCTCCTCCAGCAGCCTGCCTGTGTGGGGAAGCCCTGACGAGTCGATTACCGAGTGCAGTAGATTTCTGCAGCTCAAGGATGAAAATGTCTGATTATTACTCCATGGGACGCTCAGTTCTTATTATCGAGAGCTGTCAGGGAAAATAACGGAAGTAATGGAGTAATAATCAGACATTTTCATCCTTGAGCTGCAGAAATCTACTGCACTCGGTAATCGACTCGTCAGGGCTTCCCCACACAGGCAGGCTGCTGGAGGAGAGGGTGAGTTGTGCTGTGTTTTTAATACAAATCCAGCAAAGCTAGCAGATGTTTGATGCTTCGTACTGTGTGCTGGGACTGTACATGTACTGTTGCTGAAGTTTGCTGCTGTTCTCACCATTAATTGTGGCTTTTTGATGGCGGTTTCTAGTTGGAGACATAAGCTGCAGTGTGTTGTTATCGTGCGGTCTTTTCTGAGGTTGCTAAAACTAGCTAAGCTAGCGGTCAGCTAACTTGACCTCTCGAGGGGGAGTCTTACTCGGTGTCACGGTGTGTTAGACCATGGATTAAACTTACACCGGAATATCCCTTTAAGAAGCTGGGAATCAGAGTCGAAAGAAAACACTGTACAAAACTGTGTAAACCTTTTCTCGGCTCTCACTAAACACACTCGGAGCTGTAGCGTCCTGCAGTCGTTGACCTGATGAGTGTGTTTCTGTGTTTACACTCGTCCTCTCTCGCTCACAACACTTGAAGCTTTCAGGTGAACTCGTTCGATTCGTCACGTCCGACGATGAAGGAGCCGCTCGGGGGTTTTCCCACGGCGTGAATATCACCTTCCCGCCGGCGCTGCTGGAAAACAAGTGCCGCCTTAACCTCTTTTGTCAGCGCACCTTTCAGCAGGAACAATGAGTTTATACCTCGGCCTTTGTGACCAGATATTGAGTTATCGAGACGAGTGGAGGGAGGCGGGAGATGGAAACAGAGAGAAACGGAGATAGAGGAGGGCAGCTGCGCCGGGCAGAATGTCAGCGGTGGATTTGAGAGCGTTTACATAAGGCCTCTCTTGTGCTGCTCTCCGGAGCGCAACATGCTGAATCTGGTATTCACGCCTGCTTCAGGTGTCGGCTGCTCGCTTCACACAGAGAGCTCTGAATTTAGAGCCGCAGACGAGGATGAATAATCAGATTCAGGGATCCATCGCCGACAGCTGAAGGGATCCTCGTGTCCTCGTTCTTCGTCGTTCAGAAGTTTTCAGAGACTGAAGAAGCAGTTCGTCCCACTTGCTTCGCGGTGACATTTCACTCCTCTTCGCTGAACCCAATATGTCATCTTCCAATCATTTTGTGACCTTCAGTTAAAAATCCTGAAGGGATTTAAGTTAATTTGATATTTTATTAAATGAAGAGAAAGCTTGTCACACTGGTGAGGCTGAAATCGAAAGCCTTTTCCTCTAAGCTGATATAACATCTGAACAAACTGATCGACTCAGAGCGAAACAACAAATGTAGTCGTCTTTATCAGCCGAGTCCAGAAGGAACGACTAAACTGAGGGCTTCACAGAGATTTCTGCTGTTTGTGATGGAGCTTAGTTGAGTTTTAGGCCCAAGACGACGTCCTCAAATGTCTCGTTTTGTCCACAACACCAAAGATATTCAGTTTACCGTCACAGAGGAGGAAAGAAACCGGAAAATATTCACTTTCAGGAGCTGGAATCGGAGAATATTCATCTAAACTCAACAAAGCTCATCACATATTTCCAACGTTAAATAAAAGGTGACACCTCGGATGAATATTCACGAGGCAGCTGTTGTTTTCTGCTTTCTGGCATCTTTACACCTGTGATGCTTTCTGCTCAGGAGAACTGACATCCTGCTGCCGTCTCTTTGTAAAAAGTCAGCTAAGTCTTGAAATCAGTCCGAACCAGGTTGTGAAAATCTCCCCGACCGTTCTGTGGACTTTTACGGTCATGGTCGGTCTGAATCTCTCTCTCTGCTCTTTTCTTCCACTTCACTCTGTTTACAGCTTGTTATCGAATCAGCGGCTCCGGCCAAGCATTTGAACGGGTCACAGACGCACTTCCAGTTCTACCCGAGCAGAAATCTGTCAGACACACACACACACACACACACACACACTTTGACAACTGTTGTATAAAAGCCTGCAGACATTTTTCACGGGGGATTACGTGGATCTCGGCGATGTTGACATGAATTAAGGCTCTAATAAGATGATGTTTTTGTTAGATTCTCCGTTTTTAATGATTTTGGTGGCTCAGATTTAGCTCGGACTCCCTCTCTGAAAACCTCGTGGCCATCCTTTCTTACGGAGACGACGAGAGATGAGCGATAGGCGATTGTGGTTGTGTCGTAAAGATGACACGATCTCTCCTCTCCTGCCTCGCGGTCGCAGCCAGATTCCCGGCGGCAGCATCTGATTACAGACGATTTGACGAGGGGGTAATAAAAAAGAGCCCGGCAGAATGTTTTACTCTGATTTTTATCTGCGTACGTGCCGTGACTTACCGAGATCATTTGGTTTTGATGTCTTTGGCACCTTCGTTTGATGGAGAACAGATACAGATTGTTAAAACAAGTGTAAGTGCTCCCTTCGTGAGATAAAAAAAAACCTAGAAGCATCATGTTCTGAGGAAAACGGGTGTAACGGATTCTCCTTCTACATCGATTCACCACAGAAGAAGAATTCACAGAACGTAACCTGCAGCGACAGAAATAGCTTTTCACGCGTTTGGTGTGGGAAAAGTGAATTGGGTCATTTTCCCATTCTGCCGCTCAGTATAAAGACCTGATTAGATTAGCTTTGATTAGATTTGCCGTCTGAACGAGGCCTCTTGGGGGAGGGTTGGTGCGGTGAGGCCTCCTTAGAGAGATGAGGTGGTGGTGGTGGTGGTGGCGAGGTGGAGGGGCGGAGGGGTGCGGTGGGCTTGTTCTGTTAATAATGTGCTAAATTAACCATCCCGGCTCGACTCTGCCGGGAGCGACATGTTTTATTCATGTCAATAGACTAACAGGTGTGACGTGACAGGTGTTGCTGCTGCTTTTCTTTTTCTTTTTTTTTATTTCTTCCTCTGATCACAACTCGAGAAAAGTTGTTAATTGGGTCTCAGGCTTTGTCTTTCTTTTTTTTTTCAATTAAAGGAGCATTCCTCATGATTTTAGTCCATCTTAAAATATAAAACTCAAGCAGTGTCTTCTCGCTGTTGAAGTTTGAGATGCTCATTTCTTTGTTCTCTTGTTGCTCGTGTTAGCTGCCAAATTCCTCCTCTGTTTATCACAAGCAAACCAAAACTACATTTTCCCATGAACGAGCCTCCAAACTCTTCGCGACTGAAAAGCTTTTACGATATTAACGTTGGCAGAATCTCTGTGTTTGATTTATCAGTGATAATTAGATTCCCATCACGGGTAAATAATACTAACATTGAACTAATAAAATAAATGATTAAATCTCTCTAAAGCGCCTCCAAGCTGAGACTTTGAAAGCAGGATTATCTCTGTCCAGTTTAATTGTGTTTTTATTTATCAGATTGAGACATTCTCAGCTCTTTGCAGCTTTAATCTGTGTTTTTACTGTAAGTACGTATCAAATGACAGTGTGAAAACAACGTGACAATGTCAGAGGTCAGATTCAGCTGCAGCTCTCCTCGGCCTTACGGAGCTTTATAGTGAGTTTCAGCGCCACTTTGCGATATCGCCTTGAAATAATGTTGTAATATGTTTAGGCTAGGCTCACGATATATATCTGGATATTTTCAAATCACGTCGTGCTTACGTCGCTTACGTGCTGCGTGTGATGAACTTACACGAGAGTCGGAACCGTCTGGCGACACTAATAACAGTTCAACAGTCCAAAAGTCATCTTTTATAATGATTTATTAGGTGTCACCAGACTTTGCATGTTACTTGTTGGAAAAGCAGCTTTACTCCACTTGCACAGCAGCTTTACTCCACTTGCTCAGCAGCTTTACTCCACTTGCTCAGCAGCTTTACTCCACTTGCACAGCAGCTTTACTCCAACTTGCTCAGCAGCTTTACTCCACTTGCTCAGCAGCTTTACTCCACTTGCGCAGCAGCTTTACTCCACTTGCGCAGCAGCTTTACTCCACTTGCGCAGCAGCTTTACTCCACTTGCGCAGCAGCTTTACTCCACTTGCTCAGCAGCTTTACTCCACTTGCGCAGCAGCTTTACTCCACTTGCTCAGCAGCTTTACTCCATTTGCGCAGCAGCTTTACTCCACTTGCTCAGCAGCTTTACTCCACTTGCTCAGCAGCTTTACTCCACTTGCTCAGCAGCTTTACTCCACTTGCTCAGCAGCTTTACTCCACCTGCTTGGCAACAAACATCAGACAGACACAGTTAGATGCTAGCTGGTGAACATGACGGAGCTTTTAGCAGCTAAAGAGACAGATATAACCCTCAGTGTGCGTATGAGAGTCAACATAAAGTTCATTGATTTCCGACAGACGGTATTTAGTAAGCTAACTTTGCTAGCATGGATAACATTCGCAGTTCATACGTGTAGTTACACACCTGGCAGCCGACCTCCTCACTTATTTGTTGCCTTATTGGTTTTGTTTCAGTCTCGATAACTTACCTACACAAGCCTGAGCATGATTTGTGGAAGTTGTTAAATGTAACCAGATGCTACATGCTATCAGAGAGCAACAGTAGCTAATGTTAGTTTAGAAATGAGTCATCTAACGTAAACTAACGACAGAGATTATGTCGTTACTGTACATCCATCTCTGTCAGTTTCTCCTTAGCAGGACGTTTGTGCTGTTGTTCTTGCTCGGTGTGTGATTTTCATATCGTAGTGACAGTTTGATGTGTGTGGGAGCACTTCCTCCTGACTTTTATTGTGGTTTGATTTGCCACATCAGTCTCAATACTTCTCCAAATTGTGGGAACCAGATTGTATTCACGTTTCTGAGCATAATAATGACACACACACACACACACACAGTGGTGATATTACAGTCTGAGTAAAGAAGCTGCACGTTATTGAGGAGAAACTCGTCTCCAAAGTCAAACAGAAAGTCTGGAGCTGAACGGCAGAATGAATCATCTTCATTATAAATAAATCTTATTAGCATGTATAAAAGACATAACGCTGTGTGTGTGCAGCAGCTCCAGACTGTACAGTATATTCTCAGAAGGGTTGTGTGTGGCTGGCGGCTGTTTCCTGCCGTGCTGAGGCAGTAATTTATTCATTGAACAGGTGAAGGCGGCGAGGAGTGGGCTGCTTTCTCCTCGCCTAATGAAAACTCAAATCCCTCTGACTCCTGTAAATTGGTTAGGAGGTGTCAAGTGTCTCCCAACACGCCCCCACAAACCCCTCCCTCACACCATACCCACACACACACACACACACACACTAACACACACTCACACACACATTCAGAGTCGACTCATAAGGTCGTCTCGCTGCAGACTGCAGAGACGTGACACTTTGATCCTCCAGCTCCTGTCCTTCAAGGACACAAACACACACATCAGCTCGGTCACACACACACTCAGATATGTACACACACACACACACACACACACACACACACACACACTCATGCCAGGCTCCGCTGAGGCCGTGGGACAGCCCCATCTGTCTGGATCCGGTGGCTGTGACATTTAAAATTGATTACAAAGGGAAAGATTAATTATGATAATGTCCACTTATTTTCACTCATTACGGAGTTACGGCGGCTCATAAATCACCGCCGCGTCGTCTCCGGCTGATGGAGACGAGCCTCGGTGCGATCCGGAGGCTGCTGGTGTCGACCTCAGGCTCGGCTCGGGAGTTTTGGGGTTATTAGTGATGGGAGAAGCGTCGTCTGAGCTTCTCAACTGAGGCTGAGTCGTCCTGTTCCTACAATACATGATGTCGCCCCCCTGACTGCTGTATTTTCCAGTTCATAAAATGTTTTCAGCAGCAGGAAGTAGAAATATCATGGTTGAGTTAAACTATCCAGACACATAGAGCTGCCAATCGAACAGTCGATCAATTAACGGTCATTTCAGTCAATTTTTCAAGCAGATATGTCAAACATTTGCTGCATTTCTTTGTCATTTCTAGACTTGTAGTCAAGACCGCCTAAACCGAGACCAAGACACTACCAAGACCAGAGAGTATCAAGACCAAGACCAAGTCAAGACCAAGACTTGTTCAGCTCGAGACCGAGACCGATACCGAGACCAAAAAAAGATTATTTTTTTGCCATTTTGCATGAGTTGTAGAACCCGCACGCAGGTGCACCAAAAAATGCATTAAATTAAATGCAAAATACAAATAGTTTATAGTACAAATAGTACAACATTGTACTTCAAATTGTCCATTAACAAGAGGAAGAACTGGTCACCTTGATGTGTGCAATGGCATCTCAATTATAACACACTTTATCAAGTTGTAGTTGTAGCTGTAGTTCAGTGGGACAAGAACAATATAACACAGACATCACAAAGAACAGATACATAAACATATACATTCAAACTGTAGAACAAAAGGCAGACTACATCATGAATGCATTTATGTCTTGAGTAGACTTGTAGTCAAGACCGCCTAAACCGAGACCAAGACACTACCAAGACCAGAGAGTATCAAGACCAAGACCAAGACCAAAGACTGTCGAGGCCGTGACAAGACCAAGACCACGGAAAAGTGGTCTTGAGAACTACAAGTCTAGTCATTTCTGACAGTGAATGATTATCTAAGTCTGGCTCGTACTTCACGATGCTGTAATATCTTCCGACCAGAGATGTGGACTCGTCTTGGACTTGGAAGTTGAAGACTCGGAACTTAACTGGACTCGAGACATGATGACTTGAATGATTGGATGTTTTGTAGTTTGGAGTTGCCGTTTTGTTTTCCCACCGAGCTTTTGACCAGAACAGACATACAGAACATTTCCTGCAGCTTCAGATTAAAAGCTGAGTTTTATTTTGAAGCAGGCTGGTCACAGGAAATGCAATGTGTTCAGTGGGTTTAGAGTCATTTTCAGCAAGTCATCGGACTTGACTCACCCAAAAGAATAAAGACTGGGGACTCACTCGAGCCTCGGACCAGATGACTCGAGTCACATGTCTGGTTCTGGATGGTAAAAAACCAAGATTGTGAAAATACTGCTGACAAAAACACCTCCAGGTTTACAAAACATTTCATTTCATCGTTAACTCTCCGAGATTGTGTTTTTGTCGGGTTGATGAGGAACCAAATGTCCATAAACTTCAGATCCACGTGGGGTCTCGATTCGCTCCGTGTCCGGGTCTTTGTCATGCTGAACGGTTTGATTTTATCCTCTCTCCTGTAAATGATCTGCAGCTTTATCTCCTTTAGTTCCTCAATTCCGCTTTTTTTATCGGTCGTTAAAATATAATCTGTCATTTTAATCTAACGGTTTATTGCTTCTCTCGTCTTCTTTGCCGTTTCTTGTCGTTCTGACACTCAGAAGACAAACAAACAGTCAACTGTCAGCAGCTCGTTATCACTTTCAGTTTTTAGACGATGTTTGTCTTCGGCTGCTCGGTGAAGAATATCACTGGTCCACTTACGAGCTCGTTCCAGCTCTTTCAGTCACTTTTACGTCATTTTCAGATACAATTTCCTGGAATAATGAATTTTGGAAGCAGCTTCTAATACAAATCTGTGCTCAAACAGATTGATTAATGAGGTTTTTAATCGTTTTCTCTGTTTCTATAATTGTTAATTGTGTATCTGTGGGTTTTGGAGCGTTGGACGGGGAAGTGATGGTATCTTTCTACTTGTTTCTGATATTTTATAGATCAGTAATTAACAGTGAACATAATCATTAGCTGCTGCCCTCAGGACCTTAAACCTCCCGTTGTTGGGTTGTTTCAACATTTTCCCGCAGATCAAATACTTATTTCTCAGGCGTCTGCTTCCTTTGAATTTAGTAAATGTTGCTTTAGCAGAAACAGCTCCAAACCTGCTCGTTGTGAACTCACCCTAAAGCAACGAGCAGATACCTGTAGCAACACGGCCTCGTATCTGACTCATGATTTCCCCTCTCCTCCATCTTTTTCTGTGAACTCCCCCCCCTCCTCCTCCCCAAAAAAAAGATCCTCGCACCATAAACTGACCTTTAAAAGTGCCATAAAGCACTTGAGCTCGCTTGCCTTCTTGTTTCTGTCTCCTCTCTTGTCTCTAATCTCTCCCCAGCACCACTTTGTAACCTCCCCTGTAATCTTCCCTGCAGCCCTCGGTCGCTCTGAGTCAGACGTGGGTCATGGGAACTCACAGCTGCTCGTCCGGCCCCATGCGGTTGACAGACAGCGAGCTCCGTGTCGGTTTGTTTGCTGATGCCCGTGAAAAATACAAAAAAAGGAAAAACCTGCACCTGAAACAATCCAGAGTTTGAGTTGTGTTGCTTTGTGGGAAGGGACGAGTCGCTCTCCTTCTCGGAAAGTAGGGCATAGTGTGCAGGCGTGCTGGGCTTTTACACACAATATCCACAGAGTGCTGCATCACAGCACCAAACACTGGATCTGTATTTAAGATAATGTCGGTGTTTTTTAGAGTTACCAGCACAAAACCGTACTTAAAGACATGCTCTTATTCCTTAGAGTGATGCAAACTTGAATTTAGAGATGATTAATTTGATCAGAGACACAACAAGAACAAGCTGATGAGCAGCGAGGTTTAGAGGAAAAGCACCGCTGTGGCATCGACGCTGGAAGTTGTTTGTCGTCCTGGGATCAATATCGACTCACCTCCGCCGGTGTCGCAAGTGTTTTTCCTCACACACTTCCACCAGACTGTGACTGATCTGGCAATTAGCCTTTTCCCAACATGCAAACAGGCTGCAACACCGATTGATCAAACCCACGAGCTGTATGTTAGATTTTATTTCCTTGTTGTGACGACCAGTGTTGGGTAGTAACGCATTACTTAGTAATATATTACTGTAATATTATTACTTTACCCAGTAACGAGTAATATAACGAGACTACTATGCCAAAAAGTAATATTATGCCTTCGTTACTCGTTACAATGGCTGTTAAACTTGGAATTTGTGCAGGGCTGTGGCATGCGCACATAGAACAGATCTACAAGCCATTACACACTGTAGCCCCTTTTAGATAGAAAAGGTGGCACATTTGCAGCAAGGTAAAGGCTGCAATGTGCCTCCTTGTCTGTCTAAAAGGGAGGTGTAATATTCCTCCTTTTCCAAACAGCCTCCACTTTTCCTCCTCTGGTAGGCGTCAACATGTGACGTGACGTGAAGCAGGAAGTTGGGCGTGAAGAGAAGCAGGGCAGTTTCTGCTTTTCTCCCAAAATCCTCTTCCCGTTTAACATTGGGGCTTATGGGGCAGTTGCTGGAGTTTGTGTCGGTTAGACGCAGATAATTCAAAAACCGTACATCCTCCCGATAAAGTGGACACGTTGCCAGACAGAAGACAAGTGTGGCTACGTTCTTGGAAAATATCACTATTGTAGTGTGAAATCTGTGGCTAGGATCGTCATCTAAAGAAACATTTTCGGAGAGTTTTTTTCAGGCTCCCCCACTCTGCCAGTTGGTGCTGCGCGAACATTCCGCAATACACACACATTGAAAATCCTGAATTTTTCTGAATTTTTTCCAAATCACTCACGATCAATTAAGGGTCACCGTTCAAAAACTAAACATCGTAGAAAGAAAGTTCAAGTACAACTCAAATAGATAAGACTTGTGCCTACATTTTAAAGTTAGAATGGTGTCTCTAGGTCAAAGTCTGCCAGAGCAGGAGATGTTTGAAAAACGTCGATGATTTTGCGACTTTTTTGACCCCGTCCCATTCATTCCTTATGGGAAGTTTTTCACAGTTTGTCTTCAAAATAAGAGCTTTACATTGCACCCCATCGGAGTTTAGAACTGGGTTCTTAGCGGGGGGCTTTTAATTTGAAAGTAGCGACCGCTATTAGCTCGCCGCTACAACAACAAGCGGACAACCAAGACAGCTACAGAGAGCGAGGAGACGCTAGCATCTCCCGGATCTCAGCGGCTTTCCAGCTGCTCATCTTCGTGGATGAAGTGACGAACTGACTGCTGTGATCAGCCGTTTCCTGGTTTCAAAACTCCCGGCTGTGGGTGCGCAGCAGTGCACGTCATCCACACCTCCGCCCATCTCAGCATCTGCCACCACGTTGCCGCCTCGGATTTACAGCAATGGAGGCGCAAATAAGTGTAACGTTACCCTCCGAGGGGCAAAACTGGAGGAACAAAACAGGCCACCAATTTGCCGCCTTCTGTCTAAATCTGCGGAGCGAGCCGCCAAAAGGACGGCAGATTGGTGGCTTACTGCCCAGAATAAAAACGGCTTGTGATTAGCGATGCATAGTAGCTTGTAGATCTGTTCCTTTTACTGAGCACAGTTATGACATCACTCCCTGTAAATGCGACGCGTGGATCTGCTAAACAAATCAAAACATGGCCATGACTCGGCGGCACTATAACTTTCCACGGCATTATTTTTGAATTTTTATCAGGCAAGGACGAAAAGAACATAAATGTCCGTTGCAAACTTTGTGCGGGGAGAAAAGTGCTCTCCAGCGCAAAAAACACCACGTCGAACCTGCTTAAACACCTGGAAAAGGTCCACGAAAATGTCAAGCTAGTGGCGAAAGCAGACCGTGATGACACGGAGTCCCCCACGCCAGCAAAACAACAAAAACTGGATTTTGGTAACGTTGCCAAAAGGAGCTGGCTAAACCAATTGTGGTGTTGTCCATCTTTTTGCGGGTGGGAGGGGGGAAAGTGATATGTATTAAGAAGGTAAAGTAATATTACTTTTCTACGGAGTAATATGTAATAAGTAACTTATTACTCCACTAAGTAATATTGCCCAACACTGGTGACGACGCTGGTTAGGTTCAGGCACGAAAACGACTCGGTTAGGGTTTGGAAAAGATCATGTTTTGGCTCAGAATACAGCTGGAAATGTCCCGACAATACCTGATCCAACACAACTGGATAATTTGGAGACATCTTAAGCGGTTTGTTGTGTGGAAATGTTGAACTGTGGTCTCAAACTGGGGTCTCTGGCCTCACACATTAGCTTTGCCCAACATGTAAACACTCCCAAGGTTCTTGACTCTTGAGTATGTTAGATAGATGTGTTTTTTTTTATTTCATTGTTGTGACGACGCTGGTTAGGTTCAGGCACGAAAAACCACTCGGTTAGGGTTTGGAAAAGATCATGTTCTGGCTCAGAATACCTGGTTCTGTTGCCACAAACAGCTGGAAATCTCCCGACAATACCTGATCTAACACAACTGGATAATTTGGAGATATCTTAAGCGGTTTGTTGTGTGGAAATGTTGAACTGTGGTCTCAAACGTGGGTCTCTGGCCTGGCAGCTGTCTCACACATTAGCTTTGCCCAACATGTAAACACTCCCAAGACTCTTGACTCTTGATTATGTTAGATAGATGTGTTTTTTTTATTTCATTGTTGTGACGACGCTGGTTAGGTTCAGGCACAGAAAAACACTCGGTTAGGGTTTGGAAAAGATCGTGTTTGGCTCAGAATACCTGGTTCTGTTGCCACAAACAGCTGGAAATCTCCCGACAATACCTGATCTAACACAACTGGATAATTTGGAGATATCTTGCAGTTTAATGCGTGCAAATGTTGAACTGTGGTCTCTTGGCAGCTGGCTCACGCCCTGACTCTCCAGTTAAAGTGCACAGAGAGAGTCTTTAGCAGGTCCCTGTGGAAAAGGCAGGAAAAAATGAATTTCCCTATTGGAAATCAATACATTACCCCACAAAGTGCCCTTGAGCAAGTCATCAAATCCCGGCTAGTTCCAGGGGTGCTGACCTCCCCGTGGAGCCGAGGAGCAGACGAACCCTCTGGGATCAATAACACCGTGCCACAGAAAAAAAAAAAAGGGGCGATGGAGCGAATGATCCAGAAACGGATTTAGGAGGTTTTTTTTTTGGCTCTGAAAACAGATGAACAAGCAAACCTGTCTGGTGAAATATGAAAAATGGGTTCTGTTGGTTCCCAGGTGAATGTTTTTCTCGCTGTGTGACAGAACAGCGGCTGCACTCGTTAACCAGCCCCGGGCACACGGAGGCTAATCAGTGACAGCAGTGTGGGAACGGGACTGATTTTCCCATCGTTACTCACCTTTTGTGCAAAATAACGTGCGTGTGCGTGTTGGAACGCACTCATGTGTGTCTGCTCATGAGTGACGGCGGCTCATATCTGAGTTTCTGTCGAAAGCTGCGCGTCACGTGCACGTCTTCAAGTGGGCATATCTGAGTTTCTGTGTGTGTGTGTGTGTGTGTGTTAGCGTGCACGGTGATAACCTCTGACCTTTTCTCTCTCCTTGTGTTTCAGCGAGCGTACACGGTGATCGTGGAGGCGTGGGACAGAGACAACGGCACGCACAGCAATGGTGAGGATCGTCCTCTGCACTGTTTTAAACACACACCGGTGCGAGAAGTGAATTATCTTAAAGGTGCATTACGTAGTTTTTGGGGAAGAAGCAAACTGAACTTAAAGGACAACACATTTATTTTCCTCAATATCAAAAATAAACACGTCTGAGTCTCATTAATGTTGTAAAGAGTTTGAGTCTCTTCTCCAAAACTACACAGTGTCTCTTTAACGCAGCAAAAAGCACCAACGAACATTTAATTAAACAAAAAGCTGACAGGAAGAGTTGCAGACCTGCAAACTGGACGCTGTCGTGCTAAAACGTGATCGGCCCCATTCATAAAGTGCAAATACATACAAGTTGTTCTTGTGGTTATAGCGGTGTAAGGTGTTTCTAGTGTTCGTAGACGATGCTTCTGTGAATTATCTTAAAGGTGCATTACGTAGTTTTTGGGGAAGAAGCTTTAATCAGGAGAGATCACATAGCATACAACACATTTATTTTCCTCAATATCAAAAATAAACACGTCTGAGTCTCATTAATATTGTAAATATTTAAATTCTGAGTTTGAGTCTCTTCTCCAAAACTACACAGTGTCTCTTTAGTGCACCAACCAACATTTAATTAAGCAAAAAGCTGAACAGTCCGAGTTCGCAGACTTGCTTAGCTGGACGCTGTCATGCTAAAATGTGATCGACCCCATTCATAAAGTGCAAATACATATAAGTTGTTTGTGGTTATAGCATAACGTGTTTCCAGATATGACGTTTGACGATGCTTCAGTGTTGTTTCTGATGTTTACATGTGTTTGGTCCGTCTGATATCCTGTTTTATTCCTGTTTCTGGATATGAGACTGTAATTAACATCCTCTAAAATGGTTCATTTAACCAATCGAATCCTTTCTTCTAGTTCAAATATCTTAAAAGTTTGTGGACCAATAAGCACCAACCAACATTTAATCAAACAAAAAGCTGAACACTTCCACTTCCCCGGGTTTCTTTTCAGGACGCTGTCGTGCTAAAACGTGATCGGCCCCATTCATAAAGTGCAAATTCATATAAGTTGTTCTTGTGGTTATAGCATAACGTGTTTCTAGTGTTTGTAGACGATGCTTCAGTGTTGTTTCTGATGTTTATATGTGTTTGGTCTGTCTGATATCCTGTTTTATTCCTGTTTCTGGATATGAGACTGTAATTAACATCCTCTAAAATGGTTTAAAATCCTTTCTTCTTAGTTTAAATATCATAAAAGTTGGACAGTTTGTGGACCTGAAACATCTGAATATGAGCCGCGCCCTGTTGATAAAACCTTCAGTATTTTGGAACCTGTTATTTGTTGGCAGGTGTGTAGTTGTTTTTCGAAGGAAAAAAAAGGTGTGTGCCATGTTCTGTGTTTGGACTTTCCCATCCTGAGATCTGACTTTTGATTGACAGGTAGCTTGTTTTGTCCTCCTCCTCCTCCTCCTCCTCCTCCTCCTCCTCCTCCTCCTCCCCTGTTCTCACCCTCATCAGGGTCACTCTGGCTGTTTCGGGCTCTCCTCTATATTAAGCCTGCGAGTGCATTGCACTGTTAAGCCATTAATTACTGGCCGCGGCTCTCCTTCCTCTGATGTCTGTCTCCTAATTAGCATCCCGACAGCTGTCCGGCTACCGCACGCCACTTCATTATCCTGCAGCGCTGTGACAGGCCGGCGTCCTGGCGGTGGGACGAGTCTCGCCCGACCACCTTAAGGGATGTTTGCTGCAGAGATTTCTTTATCAGGCGTCTCGTGTCCTGTCTTGTAGACTTGGACTGAGTGTTTTCTCGTTGCGTGATCACAAGTTTGATCCTGGAATCTGTCAGTGAGTCGGTGAAATCCGACCTGCTCGCTTCCTTGACACCGAGCAGAATTCCCCCCGTGAATGTTCATCAGTATGTTTGTGGAAGTGTTTTTTTTTCGTCTGTTCACTTTCGCTCGTCTCGGTTTCGGGATTTCCTACATGTTTCTGGAATGAGCCGACAGACGTCAGCGAGCAGGCAGGAACCTGTCGCATCCAGCTGTGGGTGCTTCACACCGGTGGAGCGAGCATTAGTGATACTGATTAGAGAGAGAGAGACGGTGGGAAAAGGGATGTCCCAATCAGATCCTGTTTTGCCCCATAGCTCATCGTGACTCAGATTGAAGTACAGTTGCACGTTTAATCTTAAATCGACCTACAGTAAATTAATTAGAAAGACTGACAGCTAGTTGGCTCCTCGTTGTGGAAACTCCTGAGATGGTTTCCAACGATAAGTTGTGTTGATCGTCCTCAGGGAGAAGATTGATCCTGAGAATCTTCCGTCTATTAATGCTAATTCTTTGCTATGCTAAAGGTTTGCTGCTGTTCTCGGGTCTTATCGTTTATTTTCTTGATTCATCGAATTACTGTCAATGATCGTCAATCTCCTAAATCCCAAATTTACACATTTTTTATTTAATAATTTACTTGGAGATGTTCTGTTTACAATCACAGACGACTAAAACAATCTTAAAACAAGCGATCAGAAGACGTCACTCTGCACAATTGTGACTTTAACTATGAATAAATTAATTGGAAAATTGATTGATGGTCAGTTTAGTCTTTAAAATGTCAGTACATTTTGAAAAACCCTCAACAAAACGATGAACCCATTAACTTAACTTATCTCAGGACGTCCTAATAAGGAACTTATTCTGCCAAACAACAACATCATGGCGTCGTGCTGATGATTATAATTATGACGGTGGGATTACAGAAGAGGTGGCAGAAGGTGCGGACATGAAGCGAGTTTCCTGCCCCGAGTTACCGTCTGCAGCCGTGTGCGAACAGGTCTGTGCAGCAGGTTGGAGAGGCCCCAGGAAAAAAAAAGAGAGGCTTTGTGAAGACTGTTTATGCTTCAGGAAGCCCCCGCCTGGTTCAAAACAAAACACAAATGGCAGCCGAGAAGAAAAGAAAAGAGGACGGAGCTGTTGTTGACTCTGTGGGCTGGTGGAGTGTTGGCCGCTGTGGAGGGCAGAGATATCAGCCGATACGACGAGGAGGATCCCCTCATCAGAAACCAGGCGTTAAAGAGTTACCTGCTCACTAGAAATGTGGATTAATAGTCCCTAACAAAAGCACCGTGTCCTCCAGCTGCTATCAAACTGAAATCAAAGCTGCAGAATGTAAGAATTTTACCCGAAAACATTCAAAACATATCAAAAGTTGTTTGCTGAAGTTGAAGTTAGCATGCTAACCAGCTAGCCCCCCAGTGCTTTGTGCTCCCAGTCCAGACCACTAGCTGCATGGCTAACTGAGCTAACTATCAAATGGCAGCTACAGTTAGCAACATTGTTGCAGAGACAATAGCCGTTTTTATTCTGGGCAGTAAGCCACCAATCTGCCGTCCTTTTGGCGGCTCGCTCCGCGGATTTAGACAGAAGGCGGCAAATTGGTGGTCTGTTTTGGTCCACCAGTTTTGCCCCTCGGAGGGTAACGTTACACTTATTTGCGCCTCCATTGCTGTAAATCCGAGGCGGCAATGTGGTGGCAAATGCTGAGATGGGCGGAGGTGTGGATGACGTGCACTGCTGCGCACCCACAGCCGGGAGTTTTAAAACCAGGAAACAGCTGATCACAGCAGTCAGTTCGTCACTTCATCCACCAAGATGAGCAGCTGGAAAGCCGCTGAGATCCGGGAGATGCTAGCGTCTCCTCGCTCTCTGTAGCTGTCTTGGTTGTCCGCTTGTTGTTGTAGCGGCAAGCTAATAGCGGTCGCTACTTTCAAATTAAAAGCCCCCTGCTAAGAACCCAGTTCTAAACTCCGATGGGGTGCAATGTAAAGCTCTTATTTTGAAGAAAAACTGCGAAAAATTTCCCATAAGGAATGAATGGGACGGGGTCAAAAAAGTCGCAAAATCATCAACGTTTTTCAAACATCTCCTGCTCTGGCAGACTTTGACCTAGAGACACCATTCAAACTTTAAAATGTAGGCACAAGTCTCATCTATTTGAGTTGTATTTGAACTTTCTTTCTACGATGTTTAGTTTTTGAACGGTGACCCTTAATTGATCGTGAGTGATTTTGAAAAAATTCAGGATTTTCAATGTGTGTGTATTGCGGAATGTTCGCGCAGCACCAACTGGCAGAGTGGGGGAGCCTGAAAAAAACTCTCCGAAAATGTTTCTTTAGATGACGATCCTAGCCACAGATTTCACACTACAATAGTGATATTTTCCAAGAACGTAGCCACACTTGTCTTCTGTCTGGCAACATGTCCACTTTATCGGGAGGATGTACGGTTTTTGAATTATCTGCGTCTAACCGACACAAACTCCAGCAACTGCCCCATAAGCCCCAATGTTAAACGGGAAGAGGATTTTGGGAGAAAAGCAGAAACTGCCCTGCTTCTCTTCACGCCCAACTTCCTGCTTCACGTCACGTCACATGTTGACGCCTACCAGAGGAGGAAAAGTGGAGGCTGTTTGGAAAAGGAGGAATATTACACCTCCCTTTTAGACAGACAAGGAGGCACATTGCAGCCTTTACCTTGCTGCAGATGTGCCACCTTTTCTATCTAAAAGGGGCTAATTACTGAAGGCATCATGCTAACCGGCTAGCCGCGGTCCAAAGGTCGGTTCAAGCTTTCCAATGCTTACAGCGCTAACTAGTAAATGGCAGCAGGTTGGTAACACGCTGCCCCCTGTTTGTTTGGAGTATGAACTAAAAGGCCATTTCTTACATAATGCTCCTTTAAATACATTTTGTGAGCTATTTTTAGAGCTCTGACTCTCCGGTGGGCCGGTGGATGAGAGCCACAGACCGGGAGGAGACAAACCAACACAGTTTTCTGCTGTTCAGTGCAACAAAAACATAAAATACTGTCGCTGTCATCATTAAACACTGATAACCTGACAGGTGTTGGACAGAAACCTGCAGATTGCGTCAGACGGCTCTGATTTATGTCTCGTCGCCACAAACTTAACAACTTAAATCTGTGCAGTATTGCAAAAGTAAAGTGGCGGCGTGCCCGCGTAATGACGAAGATTGATGTGAGCTATGAAAATGAGGTAATTTGCATCTTCGCTGAGCGTGTGTGCCAAGATGAACGCAGCAGTAAAACGATTCACAGTGAAGTTTTGGCAATCACAGGACAGCAGTTGAAAGTTGATGAAGGGCAATTTCTTCTCATATAATTTGTGTAGTGTCTCGATGTTTAACTCCACCTGCAGAGCACGACGCTTAATGCAAAGCATGATGTAGTCAGAGAACGATCAGTTACTCACAGTTGGCTTCAGAAAAAAGAGAGCATGTCAAACCTTCAACCTGGAGGCAAAACAAAACACAAGAACTCCCTGACGACCTGGTTATCATCACTAAATCACTGTTAATGTGAGACTGATGGTCCGCTGCTGTTTCGCTTCACTGCAGCTGCAACTGTTCAGAGATTATTGTTATCGTCAGTTATTACGTTACTGCCAAGTCTGGGTTCTCTGATTCCAGCTCCTGAAATGTGAATATTTTCTTGTAGCTTTCCTCCTCGATGACAGTGAACCGATTATCTCCGAGACAATGAAGGTTCATTAAAGGGATATTCCGGTGTAAGTTTAATCCATGGTCTAACACACCGTGACACCGAGTAAGACTCCCCCTCGAGAGGTCAAGTTAGCTGACCGCTAGCTTAGCTAGTTTTAGCAACCTCAGAAAAGACCGCACGATAACAATACACTGCAGCTTATGTCTCCAACTAGAAACCGCCATCAAAAAGCCACAATTAATGGTGAGAACAGCACCAGACTCACCTGCTCGTTGTGGGGAAGCCCTGACGAGTCGATTACCGAGTGCAGCAGATTTCCTCAGCTGAAAGATGAAAATGTCTGATTATTACTCCATTACTTCCGTTCTTTTCCCTGTCAGCTCTCGATAATAAGAACTGAGCATTCCATGGAGTAATAATCAGACATTTTCATCCTTGAGCTGCGGAAATCTACTGCACTCGGTAATCGACTCGTCAGGGCTTCCCCACACAGGCAGGCTGCTGGAGGAGAGGGTGAGTTGTGCTGTGTTTTTAATACAAATCCAGCAAAGCTAGCAGATGTTTGATGCTTCGTACTGTGTGCTGGGACTGTACATGTACTGTTGCTGAAGTTTGGTGCTGTTCTCACCATTAATTGTGGCTTTTTGATGGCGGTTTCTAGTTGGAGACATAAGCTGCAGTGTATTGTTATCGTGCGGTCTTTTCTGAGGTTGCTAAAACTAGCTAAGCTAGCGGTCAGCTAACTTGACCTCTCGAGGGGGAGTCTTACTCGGTGTCACGGTGTGTTAGACCATGGATTAAACTTACACCGGAATATCCCTTTAACTATTACTTGATTTCAACAGGTCGCTTGCAAAAAAAGGTCTTGAATCACTTCTGAAGATGAACCAGATTATAAAGATTGACACACGTTTGTATTTATATCAGTGCTGCTGAATTTGGGACCAAAGTTCACCCACCATAAGATTTAATTTGGCTGCCACATTCAGGCAAAAATAGAAGAAAATTGTTTGCATTTTAACAAGTTTCATTGTTTTCCCTCGAACAGAAAGACCCGAGGTACCGTTGACCTCACACCGGATCACCGTCCAGGACTTTTATGTGCTCGCTTCGTGTTCGAGGACTCACTTTTAATAGACGATCAGATTATTTCATTTAGTGAAAACAGATGGACTGAAGAAAGTTTTTTTGGTGCGGGCTAAAATTTGGCAACAGGCGCGAACCAAAAGCTGCCTTTGAATGTTTTTACTGGATTTGGACTCTCGGTTTCTTATTTTGTGATCAGATTGTTGCTGATTTGAACCAAAAACGATGCCAGATTTATATAATTTTGTTTGGCAACTCGCAACTTTTAAGAACTTCCGTCTTTATTTTTGTAAAGTAAGTGTGTCTTTCTTTAGCGAGGCACGTGTCCTGCAAAGTTTTCGGACCGTGCATCTTTCTGAAAACCATCAGACGTCAGCTGAAGGGAAACAAAATGAACGGACACGTTTTAACCGGCGGCGCTGACGTCAGTTCAAAGATCAGCGCTGTTACAAGCGACAAGCTGTAAGGAGGTCAAAGGTCAAAGCAAAAACACTCCAGTTTATAGCAGCTTGTTGCCTGTAACTAAAAACGAGATCGCAGTCACGCTTCTTCGTGCATAAAACGACTCTTCACACGGACGATCCCGCTGCTCTCGGCTCGATCAGCTGCTCAGATCTGAAGCCCCTGGTTGTTTATGTAAGCCGGTTTTTATCTGGCCCACTCTCTGCCGCTCTCCCTGGTAACAACGGCCTCTCTCAGCGAGTCTCCTCCAGCACGCAGAGACGCTCATGATTGGTCTATATTTTTATATCTAATTGCTGGAGATGAACAGCAGTGAGTGAGTGCCGGGGTGTTTCAGGTGGTGGGTGTGGGACGGGAATCTGTGGCAGTGTGTTAGCTCGCAGAGAGACTCAGTAAATCAGGACAGTGTGAAAATGGATTCTTACTGGCTTTTTTCTGCTCCCTTTTTTCTGCAGTCTCAAACTTTCAGGAGTCATGACGATGATATCAGAGCACACAGAGGGGTGTGTGCATTTATTACTGAACTATAAATGGCTTTAAATTCAACCCTGCACATGTGAATTAATCTATTAAATCCTCGTTTCCTTGGTTTGGTCGCTAGCTTATGGTGGCTAATGTGAGCTAATGTTAGATGAATGCGATGGATGGATTAAAACCCGTCTACATGTTAACTCAGTGCAGGAAAAAGTCTGAAAAGTTGGATGTAGAGCAGCCACTTAAAGGCCCCCACACACCGGCTCCGACAACTTCCTTATCCGACTTCCTTCTCCAAGCCACATTGAACACTCCGATCCGGCTACACAGCAGCGTATACGTTCTGCACCTGCGTGAAATGCAATAAGTCTCCTAAACATCGGGTGGCGCTAGTCTCGTGCCAGTCACCCAAAACATAAAAACAGGAAGTGACAGAACGGAGTGCGGACCGTAGCTTATCAGAACAAAGCACACACAGTGTTAGCTCGGCATTACTTGCGTGATGTCGTATTACGGTGGTCTCTCTTCCACCAGGGCAGCCAGCTGCTCCTCAAAGTCCTCGGTCCACACAGCCATGGCTTCCAAACATACGCTGGTTTATCCCCAAAATAACGAACGGTGAAGTGTTGTTTGTAACTCTGTGCCGTCTCTGTTTATGTGGTTTGTTTACCGTCGTCACTTCCGCCGCCCCTCCCACACGCCGCGCTGATTCGCTGGCACACCGCCAATCAGAATGGTCACTGAACAGCTAGCTAACAACCAATCAGAGTATCCGACGGCGTCCAACCTCAGACGGCCGACTTCGCATGTTCAGTCGGATCAGACGCAGCTGAACACACCGAACAGAGCAGCTCCCGAACTCGTCCGACTCTCTCCAAACGCTTCAGACGTCCGACGTCGGAGCCGGTGTGTAGAGCTCACAGGCAGCCGTCTGCAGGCTGACGGTCCGACACAGCTTCAGAAGTGACAGGGAAATGTATTGTTTGCAGTTTTTGATGGTAAAGAGCTGAGTTCACTGACACTTTAATGTGCAAAGTGAAAGCAAAAGAGATGAAGCACTGATGCTGCAGCTCCGTAAGACCGGACTGTGACTTGATATCGTGAATCTTTGTATCGCCGATGAGTCGAATGAGTTTTTAAAACCATTTTAAAAGCAGTGCTGTTAATCTTAACTCATGAGGAGTGTGACGATTAATGATACGTGACGTAAAGATCATCTCTAGTCATGTAAGCTCACTGGGCTCTGCAGAGGTCGAGCTCTTCCTCCCAGCTCGTGTCTTGTTCGGGTTTTAAGTGGCTCTGCAGCAGCAAAGCCTGCTGGGTCACGGTTCTTCAGTTCCTTGAGAACAAGCTAAAGGGCCTTTCCTATGTCGCCCTTCCTCGTCTGTTCCCCGTCTCTTATTATTTCCGGCCTGGCTCCGATGGAGTTGGGGCTGGATATCCTGAGGGGAGGGGAGCCGGTCGGAGGAGGACGGGGGGGGCAGAAAAGCATTTCACCGAGCAGGAAAACTGAAAAAGGCCGCTCAGTTATCAAGCCCTCGCAGGCCTCGCTCCTACACTCTGTTTGTGCTCGCTTAATTTTCCTATTCTTTCCCCCGTTTTCCTCTTCTTCCTTTTTTTCTCCGTCCACATTCTTGGTGGAGCAGAGTGGAGGCTGCACCTTCCCTCTGATGTGTGCTAACAACCTCACGGACCGTCTTATCTCGCCAAACACCGGGTTGTCGGGTCAAATCCCATAACTGGAAGTCGCCCTTCTCCTTGGAATGTCATTCACAATTTTCCTTTTTTGTTTGGTTTCCTATCTAAGTGACCCAAATACTTAACCTGTCGACTGTTCAGTGTTTTTTCAGATTAGCCTGTTGACTGTACATTCACAGCTTAGCTAGCATCACTAGCGCTTAGCTCCTCCACATGAGGCGTCCAAAACCTGATTTGATTGCAAACACTCAAACTTCAAATCTGCTCTGATTGATAATCAAAATTGAAGTCAAACATCAACCACAGCTTTTCCCATGAATCACCGAGTAAACAACTAAATGTGACTCTTGTGTTTTGTCCAGACGACGAGCTGCTGATCGAGCGCAGCATCCACAAAGGGATGATCAACCCCGGAGAGGAGAAGCAGCCGGTGGAGTACAAGAGCTCCGTCGCCAGCCTCGAGTACACCATCCGCGTACGCTGCGACGAGCACTACTACGGCAGCAAGTGCAACAAGGTGTGCCGGCCCACGCGACGACTACTTCGGCCACTACGTGTGCGACCAGCTCGGGAACAGGGAGTGTATGGAGGGCTGGTTCAACCTGTCGCTGAGCTGCAAGTCAGGTACGACACAGACACAGATATTTCTTAAATATTAGCCGTTTTTATTCTGGGCAGTAAGCCACCAATCTGCCGTCCTTTTGGCGGCTCGCTCCGCGGATTTAGACAGAAGGCGGCAAATTGTTGGTCTGTTTTGTTCCACCAGTTTTGCCCCTCGGAGGGTAACGTTACACTTATTTGCGCCTCCATTGCTGTAAATCCGAGGCGGCAATGTGGTGGCAAATGCTGAGATGGGCGGAGGTGTGGATGACGTGCACTGCTGCGCACCCGCAGCCGGGAGTTTTAAAACCAGGAAACAGCTGATCACAGCAGTCAGTTCGTCACTTCATCCACCAAGATGAGCAGCTGGAAAGCCGCTGAGATCCGGGAGATGCTAGCGTCTCCTCGCTCTCTGTAGCTGTCTTGGTTGTCCGCTTGTTGTTGTAGCGGCGAGCTAATAGCGGTCGCTACTTTCAAATTAAAAGCCCCCCGCTAAGAACCCAGTTCTAAACTCCGATGGGTTGCAATGTAAAGCTCTTATTTTGAAGAAAAACTGCGAAAAATTTCCCATAAGGAATGAATGGGACGGGGTCAAAAAAGTGGCAAAATCATCGACGTTTTTCAAACATCTCCTGCTCTGGCAGACTTTGACCTAGAGACACCATTCAAACTTTAAAATGTAGGCACAAGTCTTATCTATTTGAGTTGTATTTGAACTTTCTTTCTACGATGTTTAGTTTTTGAACGGTGACCCTTAATTGATCATGAGTGATTTCGAAAAAATTCAGGATTTTCAATGAGTGTGTATTGCGGAATGTTCGCGCAGCACCAACTGGCAGAGTGGGGGAGCCTGAAAAAACTCTCCGAAAATGTTTCTTTAGATGACGATCCTAGCCACAGATTTCACACTACAATAGTGATATTTTCCAAGAACGTAGCCACACTTGTCTTCTGTCTGGCAACGTGTCCACTTTATCGGGAGGATGTACGGTTTTTGAATTATCTGCGTCTAACCGACACAAACTCCAGCAACTGCCCCATAAGCCCCAATGTTAAACGGGAAGAGGATTCTGGGAGAAAAGCAGAAACTGCCCTGCTTCTCTTCACGCCCAACTTCCTGCTTCACGTCACGTCACATGTTGACGCCGACCAGAGGAGGAAAAGTGGAGGCTGTTTGGAAAAGGAGGAATATTACACCTCCCTTTTAGACAGACAAGGAGGCACATTGCAGCCTTTACCTTGCTGCACATGTGCCACCTTTTCTATCTAGAAGGGGCTAGTGTCTAGTGTCTTACCTTTGTGTCACACGGCCTCAAACACAACTCTATCTTTGCTCACGTGGATGCAGCTCGCTCACTTGTTTCCTCCTCGCTGCCCCTTTTTTTCGGAAAAAGTTTGAAGTTCATGTCAAGTGTCGCTCTGCGAGAATTCCAAGAATGTTTGGAAACTTTCGGGGGAGACACCTTCAATGACTTTGCCATCCGTTTGTTACCACGCGCCAGATTCCTCGCACAAACACAGGAAATGAGACTTTAATGATTTTATCACCTGAAAAACAAGATGCCAGACGAGGAACATAGAAACAATGTGATGAACTAACACAAACTTTTCACTGTGTTTTTCCCAAAAGCGATCTGCAAACAGGGATGCAGCGTGGAGCACGGGACCTGCAGCGTGCCGGGGGAATGCAAGTGAGTGTTCATCTCCTCGTCGCTTATGTTTTTATTTGCTTGTTCCACTTTGTTTACGGCCGTCAGCTGACGTGAAATATGCTCCTGTTTGGATGGAAACCCCCCCGTAGGAGTTTAATGAGGAAAACAGAGGTGACACACAGACAACACGGTGATGAGGCGGCGAGGGGGGAGGCGGAGGAGGCGAGGGAGGGTTGTTGATAACATACCAAGCAGCCGCCCCCACGTCGGACTTCTGTGAAGTGTCCCCCTCCCCAGCCCTCCACCTCCATCCCTCAGCTCCAGCTCTGATCCAGAAGCCATTGTTCTGCTTCCTGTTCTAAAGCTGGCCTGCACACACACACACACACACACACACACACACACACACACACGCTGATACAGAGGCATGTTTTTTTTGTTGCTATATGTTTCCTCCAGCAGCAGCAGAGAGGCACCGTGCCCTCGTCGCCCTCCTCCACCCTCCTCCTCCTCCTCCGCCCCTCTCTCTCATGTCTGCAGCCCACATCACCTCTTCCTATCCCGGGCCTTGTTATGGCTGCTGCTCGCCCTGTTGGGAAGTCAGGAATCCACCCAGCGAGCTGCAGACAAACAGGCAGAGAGCAGAGGAGCTAAACGTAGACCAGGACAATGTTTGCAATGTTTGAATTCAGGGCACTTTTACACCTGAAGGTCCGAAAACAGTGACAGGAAGCTCCCACAGTGGACAGTTCTGGTGACTGTCATCCAGTTATGAGCATTATTAGCTGAGGACAAACAGAAGAGATACCTGACTGTATGAAATATGGAGCTCGAACCTGCTGAATGATCTGCCTCTAATGCCGTTTTTCCACCGACAGTACCAGCTCGCCTCGGCTCAGCGTGGCTCTGCTTGGTTTGGTTTCAGATGCGTTTCCATCTAGAATTAGTATCTCATCAACGTGGGCGGGTCGTCATCAACGTGGGCGGGTCGTCTTCAATGTGGGCGGGTCGTTTTCAACGTGGGCGGGTCGTCATCAACGTGGGCGGGTCGTCATCAACGTGGGCGGGTCGTCATCAGTGACGTACTTATCCACGCGACACATAAACAGGGCTAGCTGTGGGCTACGCAAAACACGTCCACCTTTTCATTTCCTGTCGCACCATCGAGCTCGTTCTGGATGCGTCTTCAGCGACAACACTCAGGAGCGTCTCCACCTCTGCCACGGTCCACGCCGTGTTCCTGCGCGTTGTTCCTTCCATGTAATCGCTATGTTGACTGAACGCAGATGCTAGTTTTTAAAGGTAGCGGGCGTCAGGCTCGGACGTCGCGCTCGTCATGAGTCGTCGAGTGGCGTCGCTCTCTGTCCAATCAGTGGCCGGCTGCCAGCTTACGTCACACAGAAGTATCAGCTCAGCTCGGTTGGAACTTATACGGAGGTGATACTAAAAAAGCTCCACTTTAGCAGGTACCAGGTACCAGATTTCAGTAATGGGAACGCAAAGAAGGCGAGCTGAGTCGAGGCGAGGCGAGCTGGTGCTGTCGGTGGGAAAACGGCATAGCAAACATTTTCAAGCTCGTGGAGTGAACTCATGTGTCTGAATTCTGTAGTTGATAATCGTTGATTGACGTCACTTCCCGTCTCTTAACGAGCGGATGCCATGGCGGTACTGTGTGTCTGAAGAGTCGTAGAAAAAGGCTGAGCAGACGTTTGTTGCAGCAGTTATGTGAACAGCGGAGAGACCGTTTAGATTTGATTACACGTGAAGCTGAACTGTACGAGAGCTTTAAAGAGCAACACACACACACATGCAGTGGCAAGTATTTGGAAGCAGGAGGAGAGGTGGTGGAGGTGGTGGAGATGAGGGTTTTATAGTGACGCAGGTTTGATTTAGTAAAGATCTCGTAAAAAAAACAAAAAAACAAAAAAAAAAAGAAATCCGAGCTGATATTTCTCATTGGAAATGGCCGCAGGATTGGAAGAGAGAGGAACACCCTGGAATGTGCCTCAACATGTGATTTGGAGCTTCATCGCAATCAGGGGCACACACACACACACACACACACACACACACACACACACACACTGCTGTGAAAAGGAGAAAGATGCTGGATAACATTCATCCAACACAAACACGGTTACACGGGGAATAAAAGCGTTCTTGTTGTTGATTTAAAGGGGACATGAATCAAAACGGACACGTTAAAACGCTCACGGCCGTTAGCGTCGAGGCTAGTTAGCACCAAGGTGTATGAAGACGACATAATAACAACATATCACACATGAGGACACGTTTATAATGATACTGAGGTCAGGGTCGAACACGTCCTGCACAGGATAACCAGTAGATAATCGATGTGTGGATGGATGAGACTCCCATCAGTCTCAGTCCTGCACACTGAGCATGTTAGCATGGAATTGTTAGCATTTAGCTCAAAGCACAGCCCTCACAGAGCAAAGACTACAACTATATTATCACGTGACGTGAAACCTACTTTTATTTTATGTTTTTAATCAACTGAAGAAGCCAAAATTCTCAAATGTTGAACTTTTAAACTCTAAAACTGGTCAAATATTGACTAAAAGGTGCAATATGTAAGACTTATTAACTTAACTTTTGATTTTTTTGTGTTTTAACTCCAAATATTTGGCTGAATTTTCTTTTAAGGAAGGCAAATGGATATAACTTTTATTATAACTATTGCAACTGGTACACATTAGTCTCTGAATCCATTTGTGTCTTGATTGATTGAGGTTGCCTGGATTTTAAGGTTAGACAGTGGACTTGTTTCCATCCAAATTAAATATAAAAAGCGTCAGAGCTCAAAGAAATGACGGACAAAACTTTAAATATAAGACGAAAGCAATACAGTCAAACAGTTAAGATACAAATCAGGGTGAATTTGATGTCAGAAAAAAAGTGAAAGAGAGAAATAAACTGGCGATTCTGTGATGTTGGTGTGAAAAGGCGAGACTTGTTTCCATCCAAATTAAATATAAAAAGCGTCAGAGCTCAAAGAAACGACGGACACAACTTTAAATATAAGACAAACAAATCAGGTTGAAACAGAGAAATAAACTGGAGAGCGAAGAGTTAACGACAGAGAGAAGCAGTGAGAAAGAAAGAAAGAGAGAAAGAGAGCATGTTAGCATGGAATTGTTAGCATTTAGCTCAAAGTGGTACCAGAGCAAAGACTACAACTGTATTATCACGTGACGTGAAACCTACTTTTATTTTATGTTTTTAATCAACTGAAGAAGCCAGAAATTCCCAAATGTTGAACTTTTAAACTCTAAAACTGGTCAAATCTTGACTAAAAGGTGCAATATGTGAGACTTATTAACTTAACTTTTGATTTTTTTGTTTTTTAACTCCAAATATTTGGCTGAATTTTCTTTTAAGGAAGGCAAATGGATATAACTTTTATTATAACTATTGCAACTGGTACGCATCAGTCTCTGAATCCATTTGTGTCTTGATTGATTGAGGTTGCCTGGAAAAGGTGAGAAAGTGGACTTGTTTCCATCCAAATTAAATATAAAAAAGCGTCAGAGCTCAAAGAAATGATGGACAAAACTTTAAATATAAGACGAAAGCAACACAGTCAAACAGTTAAGATGCAAATCAGGTTGAATTTGATGTCAGAAAAAAAGTGAAAGAGAGAAATAAACTGGCGATTCTGTGATGTTGATGTGAAAAGTTAAATATAAAAAGCGTCAGAGCTCAAAGAAATGACGGACAAAACTTTAAATATAAGACAAACAAATCAGGTTGAAACAGAGAAACAAACTGGAGAGCGAAGAGTTAACGACACAGAGAAGCAGTGAGAAAGAAAGAAAGAGAGAAACAGGAAAAGGCTGGCAGAGAAAAAACTAAAAATGTGTGTTTGGTATCTTGTTTCTTACACACAGCGCATTCACAACCTACGCTCCCTCATGTGACACTACTAAACATGTAGCTAGGCAACAGCGGGCTAAGTCCGTCCGCTGGATTTGGGCGCGAGGCTCGCCTGTAAATAATTCAGCTGTCCCACACACACACACACACACACACACACTCAGCCCCCTCTACCTCCACCCCGGCCCACCGTCCCGTCCTCTGGGTGTGGTTTGCAGTGGCGGCGGAGCAGGCGGGCGGGGGTTGTGGGCAGGCTGGGTATTTTCGGCTCCGGCTGGCCCCTTCCATTGATGGGACGGCAGCAGCGCGGCGACGGGGCTTGTGGGTAATGCCACCCTTGGCCTGTGGCTGCCCAAAACCATTTCCCCCGCTCTCCCACACTGCAGCCAGACAGACTGTCCACGCCGTCGCTGCTGCACGGCTGACAGTGTGCAGGGCACCGCCGCCGCCGACCGCAGTGCCGGACAGCGTCACACTGTAGTAAACAATACGTAGCACTGTCACACACACATGCACACACACAACGGAGCTGCAGATCAGATTAACGTGACGGTGGTAGCATGAATCAAGACTCGTGCATGTTTTAACAAACACCAGAATCTGGTCCTGATGATCAACCCTGATTCAAAAGGTGCCCAATCACATAAATCTGAAACTCATTCCTCAGATTCGCCCACACGATAAAAGAGGTTATCGAAACTGTTACGCAGGCAGAAAGCTATGAAAGCTAAAGATATGTAATCACTAAAACCGATCAATCAATCAATCCATCTGTGTACTTTGGCTGCGAAACTAAAGGATATTTCACCTCTTACCTCGCGGCGCAATCCATCGTGTCAGGCTTCACGTTATTGATTTGTGGCTAAACAACCCTTTTGGCAGCGACAGATCAGACTGTCTGAAAACAAAACGTGGTTAGCGTAGCTGCTATAGCATCAGAACCGGAGATTAAAGTACAACACCTGGCTTTTTGTACCGATTACAAACTTCTCTCTCGTCTAAAACTGGTAAAAATCTTGAATCAAACCAGGAACGGATCAAAGATTCACCAGACTACAACTCTCATGCCAACCTTTGGTGTTTGACAGACTCACAGGCTGATTCCTAAAAAGGACTCCAGCATGCAGCCTCCGGTCTGTCACCGTCCTCGGCTACGTAGCGTACTACAGCACGTTACAGCTGACTGCACAGCCGTATATCACCGCCGGTCGGACGAGTGTGTGGTCGGCATCCATTTTGAAGTGTTTGTGAGCCGCGGTGGAGGGAGGGAGGGTGGAGGAGGTTGTGCTGGTGGGTTTCGCTCCTAAAAATAGCCCGCGATGGGGAGAAGTGACAGGACAGGTGGGGCAAGGTTACCACTGGCCTTGGAATAACAGAGTGCTGCCATAAACCAACAGATTAGCTAACCCTCCGCCGGCCTCCCCTTCGAGACGACTAACCCTCGTTCCACAAACCCGCCGCTCATTCCAAGTTTGACCTCGAGCGACGGGAAGAGGCTGAGAGGAGGCGCGCAACACATGGGAAGAAATGTCATTTTTCTCTGTGACTGAGTGCTTCACATCTCTTCACTCTCAGCTAATCATGCTGGGAAAACTAGAAGATCATAATAAATCTTCTCCAGTGTGAAGATTTGTCTTTTTAATCTTTGATTGGACAAACAAGGCAATTTAAAGGTCCCAACTTTTGATGGACTTTCAGCTTTTATGGAAGAAAAGATGATTGCAAAGCATATTTAGCATGCTAACCAGCTAGCCCCGGCCCATCTTAAGCTCCTTGGCTAAACACTAAGAATTCCCCAATGCCACTAGCTGCACGGCTAACTGAACTAAGTAGCTAACTGCAGCTAGTTTGGCAGCAGTTATTCTGGTGAAATGACGCCGATTTGAGACACATGACACATGGGAAGAAATGCAACTGCAAAATGTCATTTTTCTCTGTGACTGAGTGCTTCACATCTCTTCACTCTCAGCTAATCATGCTGGGAAAACTAGAAGCTCATAATTAATCTTCTCCAGTGTGACGATTTGTCTTTTTAATCTTTGATTGGACAAACAATCCAATTTAAAGGTTCCAACTTTGCATGTTTAGCATGCTAACCAGCTAGCCCTGGCCCATCTTAAGCTCCTGTGCCACTAGCTGCACGGCTAACTGAACTAAGCAGCTAGTTTGGCAGCAGTTATTCTGGTGATATGCCGCCTATTTATTAACCTGACTCTCGCCAGATGCATTTCGTTCCGCCGAGCTCCACTCACATCCATCTGGGATCGCTCCCGTTGGGAGGGATTTCGGCACCAGATTTTCAGGTCGAGCCAATCAGGACCGCCGGGCGGGAGTTTCATAGATGTGACGTAGCGGAGAAGCGACTGTTTTGATTCAGACAACAATGGCGGCTCGCATCGAGGAAGCAAGCGTCAACATTGATGCTGCTGTTTCATCCGTGTCGTCCAATCTACCCAACATTTTTTCGTTAAAAGAACGTCGCTCTCATCGACGTCACAGGTTGGTTTCGATGTGAGTGGTTGAAGTAGCACGTCAGTACAGATGACAGACAAGTGGTTCATCCAATCATATGCAAGGATTTCTTCTGAAACACATCTCCAATGGAGCGATCCCAGATGGATGAGTGGAGCGAGGCGGAACGAAATTCATCTGGCGAGAGTCAGGTTAGCCTATTTGATTGTCTGAGTAGGAATTCAAAAGGCAGCCAATTCCTACATGTTGCACCTTTAATGATCTGTATTGGTATTTGCCCTGAAAAAAGGCATTTTGGTCGATCGTTAAGGGAAATAATTATTAGCTATATCCTACCAGGAACATGTTGATATATTCTCACTGGGTTTGTAGATTTGATTTTAAAAAAACCAACCTCGTGATCTTCGTGCTGAGTCACAGTTCTGACGCGATAAGAAAGAGTGTTTGAAAGATAAACGAACATGAGTATTTGCACACGCTGTTTGCATCGTGATAGGAAACATGCACACACATCGCTGAGGAATGTCCACCGCGAGTCGTTCACCTTGATGAAGACGTTCTGCAGCTCCGTCGATCGTTTCTTCTCACACGAGCTGAAACGGTTAAAAGCCTTTTCCCTTTTTCTTGGCTCCTCCGGCGTTCTTCGTGTTCACCAGGGGACGTTGAGCTGGCACGCCGCCCGACATCAAGCGCTCCTCTGTGTTTTCACACATTGTAAAAGTATTAAATTTCTTGTTTGTTATCACTACGTAACCGTCGCTGCCGTTTCATGGCCGCCTCCCCCGGCTTTAATAAGTGCATCTGTGTGCCTGATATTCCCCCTCAGGCCGGGGCTGTAAATAAGAACACACCCGCACTGTGTTTGTGAAATAAGAGGCACTTATTTCACCGAAAAAATCATTTCTCAGCCACCGTTAAACCCGATGAACCCTCCGCTCTGTGTGTGTGTGTGCATTCATGTTTAATCGTTTGTAATGGCTCCATTACAAGTGACAGAAAAGACTTGAAAGCAACAAAAATACTGACAATGGAGAAGATTATAGTTTAGTTTCGCCTTTAGGGGGGAAAATACTTGTTTCTGTCTTCAGCTGGGGGGATTTCAGATCACATCAAGAAGGGAGGGAAGACAGGAAGATAAGAGGGGGAAGAAGAAGGAGGGAAATAGGAAAATAAGGAAGTAACTAACACTCCTCTCCGCTGTGTGTTGCAGGTGTAACTACGGCTGGCAGGGTCCGCTCTGTGACGAGTGCCTGCCGTATCCCGGCTGCGTCCACGGTACCTGCAGCGAGCCCTGGCAGTGCACCTGTGAGAAGAACTGGGGAGGTCTGCTCTGTGACAAAGGTCAGAGGAGCTAAATTATGTCTTTAATCTCTTATTCTGCTGCACACGACACAGTAAAGGGTCATTCCATGAAATCGGTGCCTTTTCAACTTTGAAAAGTTAAAATTTAAATTATATTTAATTGCTATTTTTTCAGTAGCCAGGAATTAAAGACAGTTTGAAATGACAAGAAATTATATTGTGCCATCTCAGCTATGGAATTTCATATTTTATAACTGTTTTAGTCAAGTCCTGTTACTGGAAAGGTAACAGGGTTGACAGTAACAGGGTTGACCATTTCAAGCTAATTTGCCCATTGCTAGCTAAAACAAATGTTAGCTAAAGCACATGCTATGTACTTTGAAAGGAAATTACATGCACATATTGATTATATTATGAGAAATAAATAATTGTTTGGATTTATATGTTAAGAAATGGTAACAGGGTTGACGTTGTATGCTTGTCCCCCTGGTTCAACCTTGAAAAAACATCAAAAATAGCACATCAGAGATGAGCAAAACTTACTTGTCACTGAGCTGTTAGCATCCTGGTTCAGAGATGATGCAACCTCCTGTAAATCATGTCAAATCTAGAATGTGCCCTTATTTTGATAGGGTTTTTTGGTTAGGTAACAGGTTGACATAAAATTAGGGGACACCGATAAATTGGTAAATATTTATTACAATTAATATATATTTTTACCAAAAACACTGTTTAACAATAAGATCATACTTAAAACAATATGTAAATGTGAACATTTTAACATTTTGCCAACATTTTACAAATTAAAAGTCCTGCTGACGTACAACAACAACAGTGAGGGACAGGCCAAAAACCTCACCCTCATCAGCTTAAAAATCATTTTTATTATTTAAAATAATATTTAATTGATTTTAATTTGATGTTTTATTGAGGAGAGAAGACATGGTAATGTTATATTTTCAAATTACATCTTTGTTTGTTGTTACTGTAATTTTATGACTGATAATTTCTTGGGGACACAAAAGGCACCGATTTCATGGAATGACCCTTTTAAAGATCTCCAGAATTGGACTTTTGGACGTCTAGAAATGGAAAGTCAAAGGCTGCCGGCCTCTGCTGCAAAACATTAAAGCCTTATTGTGTTATAAGTGTTTTGGTTTTCCACTCTGCGGGCTGAAAACACCGGTACAGTCCTTTAAAGCTTGACTGTGTTGCACCACACGAGTCCCATGAGGACACGGGATGATTGGTCAAGATGGAAAGAAGAAAACTGAAGTAGACATTACATTTTCGGTAAATTTGTTCTTACATTGTGCTCCTGCTAACCCACAATCAAAAATAAGGCCTGTAACAACTAGTTGTTGTGCACGTCTGCTGTATTTTAGACGACGTTTGTTAGCTGTGTTGAGTCCTGTGGGTCACGTCAGTGTGTTGTGTGGTGCAGATCTGAACTACTGTGGCACCAACAAGCCCTGCAAGAACGGAGGGACGTGCATGAACACGGAGCCGGACGAGTACAACTGCGCCTGTCCGGACGGCTACTCCGGCAAGAACTGTGAGATCGGTGAGTCTCAGACAAGAGTCCAGGGTGAGATGCTCTACAGATTTAGATAAAAGTGAAGGAACGTTTATCTTTAATCCCACTTTTGCCTTTTTTTCTCTCTAGCTGAGCATGCATGTGTGTCCAACCCCTGTGCCAACGGAGGGACGTGCCACGAAGTCCCATCAGGCTTCGAGTGTCACTGTCCGGCGGGCTGGTCCGGGCCGACCTGTGCTAAAGGTGACAGTCCACTTTATATGTTCGTAATGTAGCAGCTTAAAGGGATATTCCGGTGTAAATTTAATCCATGGTCTAACACACCGTGACACCGAGTAAGACTCCCCCTCGAGAGGTCAAGTTAGCTGACCGCTAGCTTAGCTAGTTTTAGCAACCTCAGAAAAGACCGCACGATAACAACACACTGCAGCTTCTGTCTCCAACTAGAAACCGCCATCAAAAAGCCACAATTAATGGTGAGAACAGCAGCAAACTTCAGCAACAGTACATGTACAGTCCCAGCACACAGTACGAAGCATCAAACATCTGCTAGCTTTGCTGGATTTGTATTAAAAACACAGCACAACTCACCATCTCCTCCAGCAGCCTGCCTGTGTGGGGAAGCCCTGACGAGTCGATTACCGAGTGCAGAGTTTCTGCAGCTCAAGGATGAAAATGTCTGATTATTACTCCATGGAACGTTCCGTTCTTATTACCTGTCAGCTGACAGGGAATAAGAACTGAGCGTTCCATGGAGTAATAATCAGACATTTTCATCCTTGAGCTGCAGAAATCTACTGCACTCGGTAATCGACTCGTCAGGGCTTCCCCACACAGGCAGGCTGCTGGAGGAGAGGGTGAGTTGTGCTGTGTTTTTAATACAAATCCAGCAAAGCTAGCAGATGTTTGATGCTTCGTACTGTGTGCTGGGACTGTACATGTACTGTTGCTGAAGTTTGCTGCTGTTCTCACCATTAATTGTGGCTTTTTGATGGCGGTTTCTAGTTGGAGACATAAGCTGCAGTGTGTTGTTATCGTGCGGTCTTTTCTGAGGTTGCTAAAACTAGCTAAGCTAGCGGTCAGCTAACTTGACCTCTCGAGGGGGAGTCTTACTCGGTGTCACGGTGTGTTAGACCATGGATTAAACTTACACCGGAATATCCCTTTAACAATCGAGCTGAAGGAGGAGCAGCTGGTTACCTTCAGACGTAGCTGACTGGACGCACTAATGTCCTGAGTTTTCTCTCGTTTGCATTTCAGACACAGATGAATGTGCCTCCAGCCCGTGTGCTCAGGGCGGAACCTGCATCGACATGGAGAACGGCTTCGAATGCCTCTGTCCTGCACAGTGGACGGGCAAGACCTGCCAGATAGGTACATCCCACCGAGCGACGCCTTCACACTTTAAATTTGTGTAATATAACTGAGATGTGTAGATTTTAAACGTACGTGCATGTTGTGGATGATATCTTGCCGTGGTGAAGCCGGTGTGTTTCTGTGTGTGTCGCCCTCAGTACGAACTCATTCCAGGAATCTCCCTCGCCTGCAGAGTTGCAGTTTACGTGGCTGTCTGTTTATCCCGCCGTGTCGTTTAACTCGTCGCGTTACCGCGCGAGGGCCACTAATTTCTCCTGAGTGTGTGTGTTTGTGTATAACGGAGAGCGCTCGCTGGGTATCATCTGCAACTCGAGCCAGGTGACTTGAGTAAAGCTAAAAATAACCTCCCGCCTGGCAACTGCTAGCCTTGGGACCAAATATACTCCAGCGGGGGGTTATCTTTGGCTCCAGACTGGGCGTAGCAGGCGAGTATGTACGCTACGGTGAGGCGGCGCCCCGGCATAGCAGAGCCCTCACCACCTTCGCCCGCAGCCAGGAAACACTTCGTAACCTGTAAACACGCCCGGGGAGGGTTCTGGATTCTGTTATTCTCAGATCCCCTTTTCTGGGAGCGGGGGTGGTACCTGGAGGGAGCGCGGCGGCGAGGAGGAGGAGGGGCGGGTTTTTGGGAAGGGGTTGGCAGTGTTTGGTTTCAGCAGGCCAACAGGTGCCGCTCACCTCCTGGGAGTAGTATTAATGCACTGTGTCGGTTTATAGTGAGCGAGGCGGCGCGACAGGGGCGGCGATGGCTGCCTCTGAAACTGACCACTTGGAATGCCGCAGGTTGGCCTTCGGGGAATGCGATAGAGAGACATTAACCCCGAGGGAGGGGAGGGGAGGGGGGAGGATAAAGCGGAGCGGCGATGGAAAGCTGTGGAAGAAATAAAACCTCAGTCAGACATAAACTTCGGCCTGTAAATGTTCTGGCAATTACACGTGTTTGAAAAAGACCCGAGTCGTTTACACATAAAAGTCAGTGCAGTTTTTACTACGTGGTGCCGAGTAACCAGACTGAATCACATTACCGAAAGCGCTTCACCACACGCTGCAGTTAAACTGGATTATTTAGACTTTTAATTTTAAAAGTTGACTTTACTTTAAAAGAATAGGGAAACCGATGACCTCAGAATAGCCGAGTAAAGTCGAGATAAAAAAGTTATTAGTCTACTTTACTTTTTGAAACCCTGACGCCTTTTCTACCTGCTTTCACGTCTCAAAACCGATTACCTGTGGACATAAACAGACGTCTGACAGGAGATTTAGCTTCTGGACGTTATCTCATTGTGTTTTACCTGAAGCTACGCTTGGTGATGGGGCTTCGGAGCATCTTCTCGGCTCTCTCGTTCATCCTCTCTGTCTCTCTCGTCTCCATTTTTGCAGACGTTGATGAGTGTTCGGAGAGGCCTTGCAGCAATGCTTACTCTTGCAAAAACTTGATTGGTGGATATCACTGTGCCTGCTTTCGTGGATGGGTGGGCCAGAACTGTGACATCAGTCAGTATCAATCCAGCTAATCGTTAGCCTTTAGCCTCCTTTCCAGCTACCTGTAGCACTGTCAGACCCCTCAAGTCCTCTCTGCTGGCCAGCTTCTGTTCCACGAGCGTCTTTATCTGTCTTTCTGAAAGCCTAAAACACTCCTGGTAGAGTAAAATTTGATATAAAGCACAGTTGTAAGCTCTTGTTTCTCTATTAAAGATGCTCGTGGTACAGAGGCCGGCTCGCTGAGGGCTCTGGACTCCAGCTCTCTACTTCCTCTTGACTCTCCGCCACACCTTGACCTAACTCTCCTAACACTAAAACTCACTTTCCCCAACTTGTCTTCTAGACAAACTCTTAATCCTGCAGTCTGGTTTCATTGCATCCTCTCACTGCACGTCCGAAATCTGCATCTTAACATTTCATCTAGGCATGAGTCACTTCCCCTCGGTCGTGACGGCTGCATGTTCCACTTCCTGATTTGTCGGACTCGAGCGCTGATGTTCTCTCTGTTTGTTTTCATCCTCAGATGTGAACAGTTGCCATGGTCAGTGTCAGAACGGAGGCACCTGCAAGGTAAATGTGACAGAATTATAGCTTTGAGAAACACAGACGTCTTTGTTGGATTATCTTTTTATTACGATATGACGCAGTGATGGAGTCGGATCAAAGCGCCTGTCAGGACATAAAAGGCAAAGCTCGCGGGTTGTATTGTTCGAAACTTTGGTTACCAGCTTGTTATGCCTGGAAGGGTTTTTTTCCGTCTCTAATATTAGTGAGTGAGTACAAATTAAAAGTACTGTCAGTACGATTTTAAGACTGAACTGAAATAGAAAAGAACAAGCCAGATTTAGACAACATGAACACAGTTGGATCAGAACCTTCTTGGCCTGTTGGTTGAACTTCAGTTACGTATCTCCGTATCTCTGAGTATCTGCCCAGCTCGCTGTTGATGTTCTGAAACTCAAAATCGTTGATAAAAGGCCTTTGAAAACTGAACTGAGAGCATGTTTGGGGATTTGCGTGTGCTGTTGAGTGCTCGAAACAAAACCAGGAAGTTTTATCGTATTTTTCTCCGAAGGATAAACAGGAAGCTCTGCCACTTTGATCGTCGTGAAATACGAGAGCAGGGTTTTTGATAACTTCTGGGTTTTTGTTCCAGGAGGTGGCCAGAGGCTACCAGTGTGTCTGCCAGGCGGGATTCGTGGGTCGGCACTGCGAGGTCCAGAGAAACCGCTGTGCCAGCAGTCCGTGTCGGAACGGCGGGCGCTGCCACGCCCTGCCGGACGGCTTCATGTGCGAATGTCCGCAGGGCTTCGCTGGTACAACCTGCGAGGTGAGGACTGGATCCGAACTGTTGTGTGAACATTTGTTGGCGAGAACGCACCTCTACCTTCCCTGTCTTACATCCTCAGGTGCAGAACGACCCGTGTAGCCCGAACCCGTGTCACAATAAGGCCCAGTGCCACAGCGTGATGGGGGATTTCTACTGCAGCTGCCCCGACGACTACGAAGGCAAAACCTGTTCAGAGCTGAAGGACCACTGCAAGACCAACCAGTGTCAAGGTAACAGAGCACCTGGAAAGTCCTTGAATCTCTGATTTCAAGACATTTAAACAAATCCTACCACAAGGAACCTTTATTTTTGTGTCTTCTGGTAGCCCCTTTGTAAAGTTTGCTTCAGTGCTGTGCCACCAAACTGTCTCTTTTCCTGTCCTTTATTCAGAGTCCGACCTCTTGACAGGCACGTAGAATAACTATAACTATGCAAGGTCCTTGCATTTTCCAACCAGTGTCAAGGTAACACAGCACCTGGACAGTCCTTGAGTCTCTGATTTCAAGACATTTAAACTAATTTTACTACAAGGAACCTTTATTTTTCGTTCTTCTGGTAGCCCCTTTGTAAACTTTGTTTCCATGCTATACCACCAAACTGTCTCTTTTCCTGTCCTTTATTCGTTCTGAGCAAAAATGACTCATGCAACTCAGAGTCCGACCTCTTGACAGGCACATAGAATAACTATAACTATTCAGAAATAGCCAATCTTCTCACTGATGGTCTTGTTTGCTTCCGTCGGCATCAGTGTATCAAGACTGTTTCATCACCAGTTAAGAGCTCCTTGCATTTTCCAACCAGTGTCAAGGTAACACAGCAGCTGGACGGTCCTTCAATCTCTGATTTCAAGACATTTAAACTAATTTTACTACAAGGAACCTTTATTTTTGGTTCCTCTGGTAGCCCCTTGTCACCAGACTCTTTCCTCAGGCTGTCCTTTATTCGTTCTGAGCAAAAATGACTCATGCAACTCAGAGTCCGACCTCTTGACAGGCACGTAGAATAACTATAACTATACAGAAATAGCCAATCTTCTCGCTAATGGTCTTGTTTGCTTCCGTCGGCATCAGTGTATCGAGACTGTTTCATCACCAGTTAAGAGCTCCTTGCATTTTCCAACCAGTGTCAAGGTAACAGAGCAGCTGGACGGTCCTTGAATCTCTGATTTCAAGACATTTAAACTGATTCTACTACAAGGAACCTTTATTTTTGGTTCTTCTGGTAGCCCCTTGTCACCAGACTCTTTCCTCAGGCTGTCCTTTAATAATTCAGAGCAAAAATGACTCATGCAACTCAGAGTCCGACCTCTTGACAGGCACGTAGAATAACTATAACTATACAGAAATAGCCAATCTTCTCACTGATGGTCTTGTTTGCTTCTGTTTCATCACCAGTTAAGAGCTCCTTGCATTTTCCAACCAGTGTCAAGTAACACAGCACCTGGACAGTCCTTGAATCTCTGATTTCAAGACATTTAAACTAATTTTACTACAAGGAACCTTTATTTTTGGTTCTTCTGGTAGCCCCTTTGTAAACTTTGTTTCCATGCTGTGCCACCAAACTGTCTCTTTTCCTGTCCTTTATTCGTTCTGAGCAAAAATGACTCATGCAACTCAGAGTCCGACCTCTTGACAGGCACGTAGAATAACTATAACTATACAGAAATACAGAAAATCTTCTCGCTGATGGTCTTGTTTGCTTCCTCGGCATCAGTGTATCGAGAATGTTTCATCACCAGTTAAGAGCTCCTTGCATTTTCCAACCAGTGTCAAGGTAACACAGCAGCTGGACGGTCCTCGAATCTCTGATTTCAAGACATTTAAATGAATCCTACTACAAGGAACCTTTATTTTGGTTCTTCTGGTAGCCCCTTTGTAAATTTTGTTTCAGTGCTGTGCCACCAAACTGTCTCTTTTCCTGTCCTTTATTCAGAGTCCGAACCTCTTGACAGGCACGTAGAATAACTATAACTATTCAGAAATAGCCAATCTTCTCGCTGATGGTCTTGTTTGCTTCCGTCGGTCAGATAGAGGCATCAGTATACTGAGACTGTTTCATCACCGGTTAAAAGCTCCTTGTATTTTCCAACCAGTGTCAAGGTAACACAGCAGCTAGACGGTCCTCGAATCTCTGATTTTAAGACATTTAAACAAATTTTACTACAAGGAACCTTTATTTTTGGTTCTTCTGGTAGCCCCTTGTCACCAGACTCTTTCCTCAGGCTGTCCTTTAATCATTCTGAGCAAAAATGACTCATGCAACTCAGAGTCCGACCTCTTGACAGGCACGTAGAATAACTATAACTATACAGAAATAGCCAATCTTCTCGCTGATGGTCTTGTTTGCTTCCGTCGGCATCAGTGTATCGAGAGCTCCTTGCATTTTCCAACCAGTGTCAAGGTAACAGAGCAGCTGGACGGTCCTTGAATCTCTGATTTCAAGACATTTAAACTAATTCTACCACAAGGAACCTTTATTTTTGTTTCTTCTGGTAGCCCCTTTGTAAACTTTGCTTCAGTGCTGTGCCACCAAACTGTCTCTTTTCCTGTCCTTTATTCATTCTGAGCAAAAATGACTCATGCATCTCAGAGTCCGACCTCTTGACAGGCACGTAGAATAACTATAACTATACAGAAATAGCCAATCTTCTCGCTGATGGTCTTGTTTGCTTCCATCAGTGTATTGAGACTGTTTCATCACCAGTTAAGAGCTCCTTGCATTTTCCAACCAGTGTCAAGGTAACAGAGCAGCTGGACGGTCCTTGAATCTCTGATTTCAAGACATTTAAACTAATTTTACTACAAGGAACCTTTATTTTTGGTTCTTCTGGTAGCCCCTTTGTAAACTTTGCTTCAGTGCTGTGCCACCAAACTGTCTCTTTTCCTGTCCTTTATTCGTTCTGAGCAAAAATGACTCATGCAACTCAGAGTCCAGCCTCTTGACAGGCACGTAGAATAACTATAACTATACAGAAATAGCCAATCTTCTCGCTGATGGTCTTGTTTGGCATCAGTGTATCGTGACTGTTTCATCACCAGTTAAGAGCTCCTTGCATTTTCCAACCAGTGTCAAGGTAACACAGCAGCTGGACGGTCCTTGAATCTCTGATTTCAAGACATTTAAACTAATTTTACTACAAGGAACCTTTATTTTTGGTTCTTCTGGTAGCCCCTTGTCACCAGACTCTTTCCTCAGGCTGTCCTTTATTCATTCTGAGCAAAAATGACTCATGCAACTCAGAGTCCGAGCCTCTTGACAGGCACGTAGAATAACTATAACTATACAGAAATAGCCAATCTTCTCGCTGATGGTCTTATTTGCTTCCATCAGTGTATCGAGACTGTTTCATCACCAGTTAAGAGCTCCTTGCATTTTCCAACCAGTGTCAAGGTAACAGAGCACCTGGACGGTCCTTGAATCTCTGATTTCAAGACATTTAAACTAATTTTACTACAAGGAACCTTTATTTTTGTTTCTTCTGGTAGCCCCTTTGTAAAGTTTGTTTCAGTGCTATGCCACCAAACTGTCTCTTTTCCTGTCCTTTATTCGTTCTGAGCAAAAATGACTCATGCAACTCAGAGTCCGACCTCTTGACAGGCACGTAGAATAACTATAACTATACAGAAATAGCCAATCTTCTCGCTGATGGTCTTGTTTGCTTCCGTCGGTCAGATAGTGTATCGAGACTGTTTCATCACCAGTTAAGAGCTCCTTGCATTTTCCAACCAGTGTCAAGGTAACAGAGCAGCTGGACGGTCCTTGAATCTCTGATTTCAAGACATTTAAACTAATTTTACTACAAGGAACCTTTATTTTTGGTTCTTCTGGTAGCCCCTTGTCACCAGACTCTTTCCTCAGGCTGTCCTTTAATCATTCTGAGCAAAAATGACTCATGCAACTCAGAGTCCAGCCTCTTGACAGGCACGTAGAATAACTATAACTATACAGAAATAGCCAATCTTCTCGCTGATGGTCTTGTTTGCTTCCGTTGGTCAGATAAAAGGGCATCAGTATATCGAGACTGTTTCATCACCAGTTAAAAGCTCCTTGCATTTTCCATCCCAACTTTCTGCACAACGCTGATCATCTCCTCTCTCTCTCTCACAAGTGATTGACAGCTGCACCGTTGCCGTGGCAACCAACGACACCCAAAAGCGGGTGTGGCACATCTCGTCCAACGTGTGCGGCCCCCACGGCCGTTGCATCAGCCTGCCCGCCGGGAACTTCAGCTGCTCCTGCGAGCCGGGATTCACTGGCACCTACTGCCACGAGAGTGAGTCATTATTAGACACACAACACGCAGACAGACTATATTTATCATCACTTACCCTCACTGGGAACCGCATGATTCTTACGGTAATACAGACTCCTGTTTGGCTAATCGTCACTCTCCTAGTTTAGATTACAGTGGAGGGAAAGAACAGGACGAAAAGGAAATCCGGTGGAAAACATCCGTCTTCTTTCACATCCGCTTAGTTTGTGGTTTTTTGGTTTTTGTACTCTCGCAGGATGCTTTTAGAAATCAAACAAGCTCACTGATTTTCTTTCATCCTCAAAAGTTGATCAGCAGACAGTGTCACCTAACAAAAAACTGAGCAAACTTCTTTTTGAAAAGTGAATGACAAACAATAAGATGTTGTTAATACGTCTCCTCCTTCTTCCTGCAGACATCAACGACTGCGCGTCATCGCCCTGTAAGAACGGAGGCACTTGCATCGACGGCATCAACTCCTTCCAGTGTTTCTGCCCGAACGGCTGGGAGGGCAGTCTGTGCGATGTTGGTAAGCATGAGTGTGTGATTGTGTGGGTGTGAGTGTCTGAAAGAACCGGGTTTTTTGGGTTCGATGTGAGCAACGGCACAAGATACGAGTTTAGGGAAACAGCCGTAATAAGTCATGCTGCCTGTGAGTCACACATCCTACGGCAACAAAAGGAATGATCAGTAGTCTGAGAATCTTTAGAAGACAAAACAATTGAGGATTTGTTTTGGCAATCGAAGCAGGCGGAAAAATGTGGCAACTTAGCCAGCTGACTGATTCTAAATCTGTTCTGTGGGAAGCATATGCCAACAAATACAGTGAAACGTTTGTTGTCTGTGTGCACATATGCAGATGACGCTTTTACTTATATTACATAATTATTTAAAAGTCATGCAAAAGCAGAAGAAATTGATTAGTTTAATTAATCTCAACCACTTTTTTATAGAATGTAAACTTATATGTCCATACACTTGTGATCTATATGTAACATTTGATATGTTTGGTTTATAAAAAATATTTCAAATACCAGGACAGAACGCAGCCTCTGAGCCGATGGACCACAGTTTGAAGACAGGAAATAACATGTTTTTCTTGCTGGGTTTGGCACCTAGCACGTCAGCTAGCTGTAGTTAGCCGTTAGCATGTAGGATGTAGCTCAGTGTTATCAGGAGATGAAAATGTGGCAACTTAGCCAGCTGACTGATTCTAAATCTGTTCTGTGGGAAGCATATGCCAACAAATACAGTGAAACGTTTGTTGTCTGTGTGCACATATGCAGATGACGCTTTTACTTATATTACATAATTATTTAAAAGTCATGCAAAAGCAGAGGAAATTAATTAGTTGAGTAAATATCAACCACTTTTTTTTTATAGAACGTAAACTTATATGTCCATACATTTGTGATCTATATGTAACATTTGATAAGTTTGGTTTATATAAGATATTTAAAACACCAGGACAGAACGCAGCCTCTGACCGATGGACCACAGTTTGAAGACAGGAAATAACACGTTTTTCTTGCTGGGTTTGGCACCTAGCACGTCAGCTAGCTGTAGTTAGCCGTTAGCATGTAGGATGTAGCTCAGTGTTATCAGGAGATGAAAATGTGGCAACTTAGCCAGCTGACTGATTCTAAATCTGTTCTGTGGGAAGCATATGCCAACAAATACAGTGAAACGTTTGTTGTCTGTGTGCACATATGCAGACGACGCTTTTACTTATATTACATAATTATTAAAAAGTCATGCAAAAGCAGAAGAAATTGATTAGTTTAATAAATCTCAACCACTTTTTTATTTTTATGTCCATGCACTTGTGATCTATATGTAACATTTGATATGTTTGGTTTATAAAAAATATTTAAAATACCAGGACAGAACGCAGCCTCTGAGCGATGGACCACAGTTTGAAGACAGGAAATAACATGTTTTTCTTGCTGGGTTTGGCACCTAGCACCTGTGAGCTAGCTGCAGTTAGCCGTTAGCATGTAGGATGTAGCTCAGTGTTACCAGGAGATGAAAATGTGGCAACTTAGCCAGCTGACTGATTCGAAATCTGTTCTGTGGGAAGCATATGCCAACAAATACAGTCGAATGTTTGTTGTCTGTGTGCACATATGCAGACGACGCTTTTACTTATATTACATAATTATTGAAAGTCATGTAAAAGCAGAAGAAATTGATTAGTTTAATAAATCTCAACCACTTTTTTATTTTTATGTCCATGCACTTGTGATCTATATGTAACATTTGATATGTTTGGTTTATAAAAAATATTTAAAATACCAGGACAGAACACAGCCTCTGAGCGACGGACCACAGTTTGAAGACAGGAAATAACATGTTTTTCTTGCTGGGTTTGGCACCTAGCACGTCAGCTAGCTGTAGTTAGCCGTTAGCATGTAGGATGTAGCTCAGTGTTATCAGGAGATGAAAATGTGGCAACTTAGCCAGCTGACTGATTCTAAATCTGTTCTGTGGGAAGCATATGCCAACAAATACAGTGAAACGTTTGTTGTCTGTGTGCACATATGCAGACGACTCTTTTACTTATATTACAAAATTATTGAAAAGTCATGCAAAAGCAGAAGAAATTGATTAGTTGAATAAATATCAACCACTTTTTTATAGAATGTAAACTTATATGTCCATACCTGTATGTAACATTTGATATGTTTGGTTTATAAAAAAATATTTAAAACACCAGGACAGAACACAGCCTCTGAGCGATGGACCACAGTTTGAAGACAGGAAATAACACGTTTTTCTTGCTGGGTTTGGCACCTAGCACGTCAGTTAGCTAAATTAACGTTAGCATGTCAGGACGTAGCTCAGTGTTATCAGGAGATGCATGCAACATAGTATCAGTATCTGCACAGACTTATTGTTTGATTTCGTTCCAGATGTGAACGAGTGCAACAGAAACCCCTGTCAGAACGGAGGCCAGTGTGTCGATCTGCTCAACGACTTCTATTGCAACTGTGTCGACAACTGGAAGGGAAAGACCTGCCACTCAAGTAATGCCACCCACACACCAGAGGACTTTGAAAAGATTTAGAAAGGATTTATGAAAAGCCTGTAAAAGACTATCAGCTCACATCTAAAGACTAGATTTTAGAGATTTTAGTCCCAGACTAGTCTCAGACTAGATTTTACAAAGACTGTGAATCTTGTAGGGTCACTGTTTACTACAGACTATATTATTTAGGTTTATTTTTCTCACCGGGTAATTTTTTCCCATCATGCACAGCAGAAATTTCACAAAAATGGAGGGAAATCAGCTTTTAGCTACAGCTGCTCTTGTCTGTGCAGTGGTTTGTACTGAAAAACCCAACAAAAAGAGCACTAGCAACTAGCACGTAATGCCATTCAATACAGTGCCAGTGTTATTAGCATGTTAGCATAACTAGCAGACTTACCAGGCATTTGCCCGGCTTGTGCGATGAAGGTCCACTGTTTCTCCTTCTCAACACGGTCGTGGTATAACGAGCAGTTTATATCAAAAAGGCAGTTCCACCATTCTTTCTTCCCTTTTGACGGTCCATTTTTTCGTTTGCGGTTCTTCTCCGTCCATGTTTTTTCTAGACTGTCGGGTTTTCGCTGTTTCAGCTTTTGTCAGTGCTAATTCATTGGTTGTTGATCGTGTTACGTCACTGCGACTTGCGATAATATCTAACACGTTAGATTTTTGGTGCAAGCCCAGCATAAGATAACATGTATCTGTGTCAGAGACTGTGATGAAAGAAAAAATCAGGAAATATCCATGTGTCCAGCCGCATGACTGGTCATAAGATGAATTGCGAAAAAATGGATCATTCAATTTAATGTTAATAGAACCAAAAAGATTATTTTGGGGTTAGGTTAGTTAGAGGGAACATTGAAGTTGATCTCTTATAAATGGCACCATTGTGTTCAGCTTCCATGTTCTCCTACATGTCAGGTCTTATATTCTTAATCTTCCTTCTGAGGCATGATGCCTCCACCGGCTGCTGTGCAGGCTTGTTCCACCCTCTGACGGCGTCTCTGAACTGAGCTTTGGAGCTGAATTAATCGCTACTGAACCCTGGCACGGAGTCAAACGTTTGAAAGAAATCTGTTTTTTTTTTAATCTGTGTTCAGGTGAGAGCCAGTGCGACTCCTCTACCTGCAGTAACGGAGGGACGTGTTACGACCACGGAGACTCGTTTCTGTGCAGCTGCCCTTCAGGCTGGGGTGGCAGCACCTGCAACACAGGTGAGGCACCAGCTGACTCTGGATCAGTCGTGTCACAATATCATCTGATGCTAAGTTGTTCTTCATTTAAAGGATTTTTTGTTTTACAGCCCAGAACAGCACATGCGACTCGGGTCCGTGCGAGAACGGAGGGACGTGTGTCGGAGGAGGCGACGCCTTCACCTGCATCTGCAAGGACGGCTGGGAGGGACCCACCTGTGCACAGAGTACGTCACTGTTAGCGCTTACTAGACTTGTAGTCAAGACCGCCTAAACCGAGACCAAGACCAGAGAGTATCAAGACCAAGACCAAGACAGACCAAGTCAAGACCAAGACTTGTTCAGCTCGAGACCGAGACCGATACTGAGACCAAAAAAAGACTAGTTTTTTGCCATTTTGCATGAGTTGTAGAACCCGCACGCAGGTGCACCAAAAAATGCATTAAATTAAATGCAAAATACAAATAGTTTATAGTACAAATAGTACAAAATTGTACTTCAAATTGTACATTAACAAGAGGAAGAACTGGTCACCTTGATGTGTGCAATGGCATCTCAATTATAACACACTTTATCAAGTTGTAGTTGTAGCTGTAGTTCAGTGGGACAAGAACAATATAACACAGACATCACAAAGAACAGATACATAAACATATACATTCAAACTGTAGAACAAAAGGCATACTACATCATGAATGCATTTATGTCTTGAGTAGACTTGTAGTCAAGACCGCCTAAACCGAGACCAAGACACTACCAAGACCAGAGAGTATCAAGACCAAGACCAAGACCAAAGACTGTCGAGGCCGTGACAAGACCAAGACCACGGAAAAGTGGTCTTGAGACCGAGACCGGTCTCGAGAACTACAAGTCTAGCGCTTACGTCACGTCCACGTCATAAAGAGACGGGACAGAGTCGTGTGAGCGTTAAAGTTGGGTTTGATCACTTTGAATTAAGGACGGTTACTGATTCTGTCCTTCGTTTCTCTCCCGCAGATGTCGATGACTGCAATCCACATCCCTGGTGAGTCTATTTTCAGCATAAATGCAAGATTTTCTACTTTTTTGCTGCGACTGGTTGACTGTTTTCATGGTTATAACGGTTATTGAAGGCTGTGATTTATAGTTTTGCAGGGCTGTGGTTTTATTTTTTGGATTGCTTGTCTGTGATTGGATCAGTTGTCGGCCCTTCGTGCAGATCTTCACCTCTTTCACTGCTTTCCTCTGCTCTTGCACACAGCTGTTTTTTTTATTGCTCGCTCTGCTGTTGAATATGACTTAATTTTCTCTGACATCCAATTATTAGTTCAACTTGATTTCACTTGATCTGGGTAATTAATTCGACTCAGGTGGTCTGGACTGCAGCCCTGCATTCTAGCGACTCTTTTTCACCGCCGACTTTGATCCTCACCTTCGCTGGAGAAACTCCAACCACCTCAGGTGCTTTGTTTCTACTCGGGGAAAATGAAACAGAGAGTTTGGAGCAGCGACAGAGTTTCACAACGACTCTCGCTTTTCTCCGATCAACCAAATCTAATTTTATTCTCCGGATTTTCTGATTAAAGCGGTGGAAGTCGAGGTGTGAGTGAGTTTTTCCATGTGTTTTTTATTTTTGGACTCTTTATCGGACACCACAAGACATCTAAAGGCATTAACTTAAGTTTTATGCCTTTTTTTGGCTACTTTTTGGGCATTTCATCGGCAGAATTGGTAGAAAAACACACAAGCAAAGAGAAATCACAGACTCCTGACAGCTTCTCTGGATCAGAGACGCCACCGCGGACAAAAGCCTCCCCTCTTCCTCCCCCATTCTCTCCTCCTCACCTTCCCCTACAATGACTGACAGGTGGATTAGTGGTGGTTTTGGTCTTGGAGGCGAGAGGGGGGCAGGAGCGTGTGAAGAGACGCCCCCTCTCTCCATTCACCGGCCTCGACCTGGGGGTAGCTGTGAGGAGTGGAGGTGTTAGGGGGGTCGGGGGGCTCAGTATGTGGTCAGCGGGGGATTTACATATGAAGTCTGGACATTGATCAGGGATCAGCTTCAGCCTGCTGACACTCAGAGTCTCTGGAAACTCTGTGGGGGAAAAAAGTCTGAGAGTTTGTCTGCAGCTCTGCAGAAAATGAGACAAAGTTCGGGCTCGCTGTCAGTTAGACAACATTTCCACTGGATAATGCATCATTTTCATATTTAAACATACAAGTTCAGACACTTAAAACATAATCCTCGGAAGTTTCACAAGTTTACCTTCCCTTTTTTTGATCTCCTCGTATATTTGTAATTCTCCGGAAACGTTGTGAAATCAGATCTCAGTCATTGAAGAAAAGGAAGTTCTGTTGATTCATCTGCGAAGTCGCCGCTTCACGTGAAACTTTGGGGGAAATACCGATTGCACATGCGCTCCTTTTAAGGAGCTACGCGCTCCTTTTAAGGAGCTACTACAGCCGCCTGTGTGTCTACATCGTGCGGTTTTAAAGGTTTTAATTTCCACTGAATTTCTGCAGGACTTTGGCTTAAAGGAGCAGTTCACTCAATCTCAGGGCATGAAGGGACTTTGCTTAGGTTGTTATATACGTCTTAAAACAAGCATCCGTCTCCTCCAGTTGTTTAGGAGACTGTCTTGATGTGAAGCTTACGGAAGCGTATTGCATTCACTTGATACATTAATTTTTTTGTCTGTTTTTCGGAGTAATTTTTTCCCTGAGTTTACGGAGCATTTGAAGATCCATTCATTCACTGAGAGCTCGACTTCATGGTTACAAACATGACCGACTTGATCAGTTTAATCAAGTTTTACTTTGATCTGGGTTTAAGACACTGGGAGATAGTCCTGTCTTTAACTCATATAGATGGTATTATCATTAGTTTGTCAAGGCATGTATGTGCAGGCAGGAGTCACCATAGGTCCACGACATGGTCCACGGGAGAACGGGAGTCTGTTACAGGTTGGATGTTCTCGCGGGAGTTCGAAGTATCTCGATATTTCAGAAAAAAAATTACTCCGAAAAACAAATAATTATTCCGAAAAACAGACAAAAAAATAAATTACTCAGAAAAACACAAATATTTATTCCAAAAAACAGACAAAAAATAAATTACTCCGAAAACAGAAATAATTATTCCAAAAAACAGACAAAAAATAAATTACTCCGAAAAACAGAAATAATTATTCCAAAAAACAGACAAAAAAATAAATTACTCTGAAAAACAGAAATAATTATTCCAAAAAACAGACAAAAAAATAAATTACTCAGAAAAACACAAATATTTATTCCAAAAAACAGACAAAAAAATAAATTACTCAGAAAAACACAAATATTTATTCCAAAAAACAGACAAAAAATAAATTACTCAGAAAAACACAAATAATTATTCCAAAAAACAGACAAAAAATAAATTACTCAGAAAAACAGAAATAATTATTCCAAAAAACAGACAAAAGATAAATTACTCAGAAAAACAGAATTAATTATTCCAAAAAACAGACAAAAAATAAATTACTCAGAAAAACAGAAATAATTATTCCAAAAAACAGACAAAAAATGAATTACTCAGAAAAACAGAAATAATTATTCCAAAAAACAGACAAAAAATAAATTACTCAGAAAAACAGAAATAATTATTCCAAAAAATAAATTACTCAGAAAAACAGAAATAATTATTCCAAAAAACAGACAAAAAATAAATTACTCCGAAAAACAGAAACAATTACTCCAAAAACAGACAAAAAAATAAATTACTCAGAAAAACAGAAATAATTATTCCGAAAAACAGACAAAAAAATAAATTACTCAGAAAAACAGAAATAATTAAAACACAAATAATTATTCCAAAAAACAGACAAAAAATAAATTACTCCAAAAAACAGGGGGGAAAAATTACCACGAAAAACAGAAGAAAAATTACTCCGAAAAACAGAAATAATTATTCCAAAAAACAGACAAAAGATAAATTACTCAGAAAAACACAAATAATTACTCAGTAAAACAAACCAAAAAATAAATTTATCAAGTGAATGCAATACGCTTCCGTAGAAGCTCCAGAAATGTTTTGTCAGCTATGAAACTTTTCTCCGGTGTGGTCAGGAGATAATAACTGGACTTAAACCTTTAAATTCAGCTGTCAGGATCAAATATATCAGCACAGAAAGATTTCCAATGAAAGGATTTTTTAAGAAACTTGTCAGCTTCACATGCATCTTTCTGTTTTTCCTTCCTGCAGCTACAACGGCGGCATCTGTGTCGACGGCGTGAACTGGTTCCGCTGCGAGTGCGCCCCTGGATTCGCCGGACCGGACTGCCGCATCAGTGAGTCCCTGGGAACCGGAGGGGGCGTGTGCAGGGGTCAGGTGGGCGGGGGGTCGGAGGTGAAAGGCCGCGGCGGGGGAGCGTGAGCCGATTGTTTCAGGGCGACAGATTAGGAAGCCTTTTAGGAAGACGGTCTTAACCTCTCCCCTCCGCGCTGAGCCGAGGTCAGCGCCAAGGTGCGTCAGACGGGTCAGCGCTCTCTCCCGCGGCCTTCTGGGAGAAATCTCTTCAGAAAAGAGCCTTTTCAGGAGCGGAGTGTTATCCAATTGAAGCGTTTCGAGCCGAGCTCCTATAGAACGATTGTCCGGATTCCATCGGTCATTGAGGATACTTGAATATAACATTCAGATCTCTCAGAGCTCAGAGTTAAGCTTCAGAAAGACTCGAAGGACTTAGACTGTGAAATGTATAAATTAAGACGCTACTGAAAAGGTACGGCAGCTCTTTTTTCATCACTCAAGACTTTAGATGGGAGCGTTTTACGTATTATGTGGGGTATAAACACAGTTGTTGCTGTTTGCTGCTCAGTCTTTTCTCCGTATCGATTGAATTTCCTGGATAGCTTAGTTGGAGTTAATAATTCTCTGTGTGTTTAACTTTTCTTTCAGACATCGATGAGTGTCAGTCGTCTCCGTGCGCCGAAGGTTCGACCTGCATGGACGAAATCAACGGATACCGCTGCGTTTGTCCTCCGGGACACGCCGGGCCTCGCTGTCAGGAGTGTGAGTAGACAAGACAATATGTTGATATGGGACCTTGATGTGAACGTTGTACCAGGACTGCAGGAAGTAAACGGTCCGATTGACACCTGACCCTCGTCTTTTTCCTCTCCTCCTCTCTTATTCTCTCCAGTCATCGGACTCGGGAAGTCGTGTCGTCACGCCGGCTTACAGTTTCCTCACGGCAGCCGGTGGGAGGAGGAGTGCAACGCCTGCCAGTGTGTCAACGGATACGTCCGCTGCTCCAAGGTCAGCCTCGCAGGAAGTGACTTCACCAAAATGTTTTTGTCGTAATTAAAAACCCAGCTAATCACCGACTCCTCCGTCTTCCCTCCAGGTGAGGTGCGGTCGCCGGCCCTGCCTCCTCCCCAAAGCGCTGCCTCCTCCGGCGGACGCGACCCCTCCGCCCTGCCCCGGAGGCCACGAGTGCGTGGAGCATCAGTTCCTCACCTGCTTCTCGCCGCCCTGCCACCAGTGGGGCGTGTGTTCGACGCCCGACCCGCCGACGCCGCTGCACACCCAGTGTGAGCCCAACAGCGGTTACCTTGACAACAGCTGCGCTCGCATCACGCTCATCTTCAAGAAGGACAAAGTGCCGCAGGTGAGCGCCGTTAATCAACCATCGTTTGTTCTGGTTTGTTTTTAACATATTCGAAATAAGTCTGCGGTATAATAGTCTTTAGTTTAGAGTAAGTTAAAGTAATTTATTAGCAAAAATACAAAGTTTTCCTTCTGATTTTCTCTTTAATATCGTTGTACCTTGAATATTTTTAGGTTTCTGACTGTTTTTCCAGACAAAACAACAATTTTATTAGGTGAGCGTCGTTAATCAACCGTCAGCAGTTAACAGTGAAATTCTACATTATAATAGTCTTTAGTTTAGATTAACTAAGTTAAAGTAATTTATTAGCAAGTTTTCCTTCTGATTTTCTGTTTAATATCGTTGTACCTTGAATATTTTTAGGTTTTTGACTGTTTTTCCAGACAAAACAACAAATTTAAAGACAGAAACAGGATTTTTCACCATTTTATTTATTCATTTAATGCACAAAAATATGAAATCCACCATAACCGACAGGTTCACTTAGACTTTCTTGCACTTTGAACCACTGAAATGTGATATGGTTGCTAGATTTTAGATTCTTCCTTCTTCTTGGGTAATAAAAAGTGATTTCCGTGTGGTCGGTTCCGTCCCGAGTGCAGCTCCGTCTCCTCTCCGTCGGTCCAGATGGTACTGTAGTTGTTTACTAGCGTCTCATTAAACCTTAACTGGCCCCCGCGGCAGCTCTGACTAAACTTTTGTGAATGGAAGCGAATCTATTCCTCCGACACAGATACAGATCTGAGATCTGAGCCGCCGCGTCCCCCGCTGGGCCGGGCCGCTCTGATTGGCTGCATCTGCAACAGACTGAGGAGGAATTAGAAGCTGATTGTTCCTCGCCAGCAGCGCAGATACTAATCTGTCCTGTCCTGTGTGTGTGTGTGTGTGTGTGTGTGTGTGTGTGTGTGTGTGTGTGTGTGTCACAGGGCACCACTGTGGAGAACATCTGCTCCGAGCTCAGGTACCTCCCCGTGACTCAGACGCTGGCCGACGAGCGAGCGCTGCTCATCCTCTGCGACCTGTCCTACTCCAACGGTGACGCCGTGGAGGTTGCCATGGTGATTATAACACACAAACACACACTCATACCTGTCCACACACACACTCTGTATGGTATTGGCGAGAGAATGGGGCTGTCTTTGGATCCATGAAGCGTCCTGAGCAGCAACAAAGAGAGAAAATCAGAAACTCTCTGCAGATACGAGACACTAACACGCCTTTTCTCCACATTCCAGCCTCCCTCTCTGTCTGTTCACGTCTTCTTACGTCTTTTACGTCTTTGTTTCGTCTCTCTACACCCGACATCGGTCTTGTGATGTTGGAAAGGCGGCGTGCAATGATGCCAAATAAAACAAGCCTGTTTTGAAAATGTGAGGAGGAGAGAGTTCAGATATTTAAGGTAGAATCAGTAGGATTTTGTCCCAGCTGTTCCTGAACGCACCACAAAGACAGTTAATTGATGAGTCTCATTCCCAGGATGTCACATAGACACATGTTGGTTTGTAAAGCAGCAACAAAGAGAGAAAATCAGAAACTCTCTGCAGATACGAGACACTAACACGCCTTTTCTCCACATTCCAGCCTCCCTCTCTGTCTGTTCACGTCTTCTTACGTCTTTTACGTCTTTGTTTCGTCTCTTTACACCTGACATCGGTCTTGTGATGTTGGGAAGGCGGCGTGCAATGATGCCAAATAAAAATAATGTATATTTCCCCTCAGATGCATTCAAACTAAAGCAACAAGCCTGTTTTGAAAATGTGAGAGAGGAGAGAGTTCAGATATTTAAAGGTAGAATCAGTAGGATTTTGTCCCAGCTGTTCCTGAACGCACCACAAAGACAGTTAATTGATGAGTCTCATTCCCAGGACGTCACATAGACACATGTTGGGTTGTAAAGCGTCCCGAGCAGCAACAAAGAGAGAAAATCAGAAACTCTCTGCAGATACGAGACACTAACACGCCTTTTCTCCACATTCCAGCCTCCCTCTCTGTCTGTTTACATCTTCTTACGTCTTCTTACGTCTTTGTTTCGTCTGCCGTGCGTGATGTGCTCTGGGAAGGCAGCATGCGATGACGTCATTCAAACTAAAGTAGCGAGCCTGTTTTGAAAATGTGAGGAGGAGAAAGTTCAGATATCTGTTTTCAGATGTAGAGAAGGAAAGTACAGATACATGAAACATGTACTCAAGTTGTTTTCGTATCGTTCCCTCGTACTCAACAGAAGCTAGCAGCAGCTAACGGTTTTATCACATGCAGCAGAAGAAGAGCTGCAGGTGTTTCAGGTGAACACGAGCGAACACACACCTCCAGATTTAGACTCCCTCTCACCTCTCCCTCCCTCTTTTTTAAGATCACAGTTAGTTTGTCGCTGGAAATCGTTTCCAGAGGAATCCGGTTAAAATCTGAACCGTTTCTCCCCATTGAGTTTTAAAAAAAAGAAAGAAAGGAGAGAGAGAAGAAAAGAGGAGGGAGAGGCGTTTGAAGCTTTTAACAACATCTGGATGAGATTTAGCTTTTTCTGTCGGAGCACCTTGCTGATCTTTGTCTCTGCTCTCCCTCTTCGTCCTCTTCTTCTTCTCCTTCTCTCTCTCCCGGCCACCCATACTCGGGGGGAATCAGTCACTTCGGGGCTCTAAGCTCTTAATGGAGGGGATTAGCTGCTGCTCCTCTGATGTTCTCAGGCCTGTTCGGAGCGACAGATACAGGAAAAGGAGTGGCGAACCTGACATCCACCCAAACCCCACAACAAGGCTTTCATGAAAAAGCCGCCTCACTCCCACTCGCTGACGACGAAATGTCAGAGCACCGATACATCCGCGATATCATGATTATTTCACTCCGTCTCACAGTCCTGAGGGTGGTGTCGCTGTGATGTGGCCTGTCAATCACATCCTCGGGGGGGCGGGGCTTAGAGGTGTGTGAATGAGCCGGCGAGTTCCTGAGGAGAAGAAAAGAGGAGTGTTTGTCCCCGGCCGGGCAGGGAGCACAGCTGGCCTGTTCTCCATTGTTTGTCCTAATTGAACTGCGCAGCACACAGCTAATCCCCCTCCGTCCCCCCTCCGTCCCCCCTCCGTCCCCCCGCTCTCACCCGCAGCACCTTATTAGGCAATTAACTCCACCCTCTGTGGTCTCAGCGGGGGGGTCTGCAAGCCTGCCAGATGTTAGCCTGAGAATCTCTTTTATTCTGACGGATGAATGTGTGTTTCTCTCTCTCTTTTTGTTGTCCCGCGTCGCCTCGAGCGAGAGACTCTGACCATTTGGCGAATGGGGATTTTCTTTTTTTTTCTTCTCTCTACTGTCCCGACTGAATCTGTTGAATCTCTCAGCTCCTTCGCTCAAACATTAGCTTTTGTGTTTTTTTTTCAACCATTGTCTACCAGTCAGCCTTTCAGTCCACAAAAAATCCCCCCAAACTCTTCATTTACTGTCATAGATAACAAAGAAAAGCACATTTAAGAAGCAAAAACCCTTTTATTTGGCGACTAATTTTCTTCCGATCTACTAATCGACTCAATCGACCTGATTCTTGTGTGTTTTGCTTTGTCTTCTGGGATTCTGATAAACTTTATGGAAGCTACATTACTGCACGACAAATAAATGGAAAGTTATCTTTGAAACTTGAGCTAACAAGTAGATTTTTACACCGTTATGAAAAAACCATCGTCTTCCTGGAAGTCAAGAAATGGTTTTCATTTTGGTTTTAAAAGTATGATTATGTATATTTAATGCACGAGAAACAAATCAGCTGATTCCTCTCTGTGTTTTTGTCTCTGTCTCAGTCCTTCGAGCATTTACTGTCATAAATAACAAAGAAAAGCACATTTAAGAAGCAAAAACCCTTTGGCAACTAATTTTCTTCCGATCTACCAATCGATTCATCGACTGATTGTCTATCGACCTGATTCTTGTCATGGCGGCTGTGTTTTGTTTTGTCTTCTGGGATTCTGATAAACGGTATTTTATGGAAGCTACGTTACTGCACGACAAAGAAATGAAAAGTTATCTTTGAAACATGAGCTAACAAGTAGATTTTTACACCATTAAGAAAAATTACTGCAACAATCGTCAGGATCTTGTGAAAACTTGGAAAATAGTTGTCATTTTGGTTTTAAAAGTACACTTTCAGTCCACAAAAAATCCCCCAAACTCTTCATTTACTGTCATAAATAACAAAGAAAAGCACATTTAAGAAGCAAAAACCCTTCGAAAATAATACAGTGAATCTATTGTCAAAATATTTGGCGACTAATTTTCTATCGACCTGATTCTTGTCATGGCGGCTGTGTTTTGTTTGTCTTCTGGGATTCTGATAAATGGACCTTTGTGGAAGCTAACAAGTAGATTTTTACACCATTAAGAAAAAATACTGCAACAATCGTCTCCCTGGAAGTCAAGAAATGGTTTTCATTTTGGTTTTAAAAGTATGATTATGTATATTTAATGCACACGATTTGAAGAGGCCATGAAACAAATCAACTGATTCCTCTCTGTGTTTTTGTCTCTGTCTCAGTCCTTCGAGCATTTACTGTCATAAATAACAAAGAAAAGCACATTTAAGAAGCAAAAACCCTTTGGCAACTAATTTTCTTCCGATCTACCAATCGATTCATCGACTGATTGTCTATCGACCTGATTCTTGTCATGGCGGCTGTGTTTTGTTTGTCTTCTGGGATTCTGATAAACTTTATGGAAGCTACGTTACTGCACGACAAAGAAATGAAAAGTTATCTTTGAAACATGAGCTAACAAGTAGATTTTTACACCATTAAGAAAAATTACTGCAACAATCGTCAGGATCTTGTGAAAACTTGGAAAATAGTTGTCATTTTGGTTTTAAAAGTGCACTTTCAGTCCACAAAAAAAACCCCAAACTCTTCATTTACTGTCATAAATAACAAAGAAAAGCACGTTTAAGAAGCAAAAACCCTTAAAAATAATACAGTGAATCTATTGTCAAGATATTTGGCGACTAATTTTCTATCGACCTGATTCTTGTCATGGCGGCTGTGTTTTGTTTTGTCTTCTGAGATTCTGATAAATGGACCTTTGTGGAAGCTAATAACTAGATTTTTAGACAATTAAGAAAAATAACTGCAACAATCGTCTTCCTGGAAGTCAAGAAATGGTTTTCATTTTGGTTTAAAAAGTATGATTATGTATATTTAATGCACAAGATTTGAAGAGGCCATGAAACAAATCAATCAGCTGATCAATCATTCATCAATCTCTCTTTGTGTTTTTGTCTCTGTCTCAGTCCTTCGAGCATTTACTGTCATAAATAACAAAGAAAAGCACATTTAAGAAGCAAAAACCCTTTGGCAACTAATTTTCTTCCGATCTACTAATCGATTCATTCGACTGATTGTCTATCGACCTGATTCTTGTCATGGCGGCTGTGTTTTGTTTTGTCTTCTGAGATTCTGATAAATGGTCCTTTATGGAAGTTACATTACTGCACGACAAAGAAATGAAAAGTTATCTTTGAAACATGAGCTAACAAGTAGATTTTTACACCATTAAGAAAAATTACTGCAACAATCGTCAGGATCTTGTGAAAACTTGGAAAATAGTTGTCATTTTGGTTTTAAAAGTACACTTTCAGTCCACAAAAAATCCCCCAAACTCTTCATTTACTGTCATAAATAACAAAGAAAAGCACATTTAAGAAGCAAAAACCCTTCCAAAATAATACAGTGAATCTATTGTCAAGATATTTGGCGACTAATTTTCTTCCGATCTACTAATCGATTCAGTCGACCTAATTCTTGTCATGGCGGCTGTGTTTTGTTTATGGAAGCTACATTACTGCACGACAAAGAAATGAAAAGTTATCTCTGAAACTTGAGCTAACAAGTAGATTTTTACACCATTAAGAAAAATTACTGCAACAATCGTCTTCCTGGAAGTCAAGAAATGGTTTTAATTTTGGTTTAAAAAGTATGATTATGTATATTTGGGTCATTCCATGAAATCGGTGCCTTTTCAACTTTGAAAAGTTAAAATTTAAATGATATTTAATTGCTATTTTTTCAGTAGCCAGGAATTAAAGACAGTTTAAAATGACAAGAAATTATATTGTGCCATCTCAGCTATGGAATTTCATATTTTATAACTGTTTTAGTCAAGTCCTGTTACTGGAAAGGTAACAGGGTTGACAGTAACAGGGTTGACCATTTCAAGCTAATTTGCCCATTGCTAGCTAAAACAAATGTTAGCTAAAGCACATGCTATGTACTTTGAAAGGAAATTACATGTACATACATATTGATTACATTATGAGAAATAAATAATTGTTTGGATTTATATGTTAAAAAATGGTAACAGGGTTGACGCTGTATGCTTGTCCCCCTGGTTCAACCTTGAAAAAACATCAAAAATAGCACATCAGAGATGAGCAAAACTTACTTGTCACTGAGCTGTTAGCATCCTGGTTCAGAGATGATGCAACCTCCTGTAAATCATGTCAAATCTAGAATGTACCGTTATTTTGATAGGGTTTTTTGGTTAGGGTAACAGGGTTGACATAAAATTAGGGGACACCAATAAATTGGTAAATATTTATTACAATTAATATATATTTTTACCAAAAACACTGTTTCACAATAAGATCATACTTAAAACAATATGTAAATGTGAACATTTTAACATTTTGCCAACATTTTACAAATTAAAAGTCCTGCTGACGTACAACAACAACAGTGAGGGACAGGCCAAAAACCTCACCCTCATCAGCTTAAAAATCATTTTTATTATTTAAAATAATATTTAATTGATTTTAATTTGATGTTTAATTGAGGAGAGAAGACATGGTGATGTTATATTTTCAAATTACATCTTTGTTTGTTGTTACTGTAATTTTATGACTGATAATTTCTTGGGGACACAAAAGGCACCGATTTCATGGAATGACCCTTTTAATTTACATGATTTGAAGAGGCCATGAAACAAATCAGCTGATTCCTCTGTGTGCTTTGTCTTCTGTCTCAGTCCTTCGAGCAGGACGGACGGTCGAAGGACAGCGATCGCGGACAGATCCAGAAGGCGGCCAGCGCCATCATCAGCGCGCTGTCCAAACGCCACAACAGCACCGTCATGCTGGCCGTGGTGGAGGTCAAAGTGGAGACGCAGGTGGAGTCGCCGCCTGTTGGTAAGACGATAAGATGCTTTATCTTTATCTTTATTAGCATCCAGTGCTTCTTCTCACCTCCTCCTCCTCCTCTTCCTCCTTCAGGCTACCTGGTCCCGGTCCTGTGCGTCGTCTTCAGCGTCCTCTGGATCTTCTGCATCGTCGTCTGCGTGTGGTGGACGCGCAAGAGGAAGAAAGAGCGCGAGAGAGCGACCCGATCCGAGGACACGACGGTCAACAACCAGCTGGAGCCGCTGCGGAGCAACGCCCTCAAGGACAACCGCGACAAAGACATTCAGTACGAATGCAAGAAACTGATGGGCCCGTCGGACAGGACGTGCGACGGCGCCGAGGGCGAGGAGGACGGGGAGCAGGAGGGCGAGCAGGAGGACGACGAGGAGAGGGCGGTGGGCATGGCGGAGAAGTGTCCGCCGCCGAAGTGCTCCATAGCGGGGGCGCAGGACAGGGGGATGATGGGTAAGGGAGGGGTCATCTGCACGGCGCGCAGCGGTCCGGTCAAGGCGCCGCACCGGACGGCGTACAGCCCCAAAGACAACCGGTGTAAAAACCTGAACGCCGCCAAGCTCAGCGAGGACGTTAAAGACCACTATGTATGAACACGAGCGGAGGAGGAGGAAACAAACTGCGATGTCTTCAGCGTCACGGACTTCCACAAGCACCAAAAGTGAAGATTACAGATGCTTTAATTTTTCTATTGTTTTTTTTTTGTTTGTCACATTTTATTTAACGTCCTCTCGGCTCGACAGCGGACGGAGGCTTCTTCTTCTTTTACCAAAAAAACAAAACAAAAAAAAATGAATGGAGAATAAACATCACAGCTTCTGGATTTCTGGATTTAAACTTTTTTTTGGAATCAAGAAGAATTTTTCTTTTCACCTCTCCTGATTTTCTGTTTACAGACTGTCGCTTCTCTCCTCGTCGCCACGTCAGAACTAACGCTTACCTTTTTCTTTTTTGTTTTTTTTTGTCTTTGGACCTCGGAGATCTAACTGAACGTCATCGGCTGGCAGCTGTTAACATGTTTCTACTGTTTTGGTGCATTCGGTTCCTGTCTGCCTTAGCCCAAAACCTGCGGGCCTTTTCTACACTGTCTTCATATCATGTTTCTTTTTATAAAACAAGAAAAACACTTTAAAAAAAAGATTTTATATACATTTAAGTCGTTGAACGTTGGCACAGAGAATCCACTGTATGATACCTGGCATGAGCGTTTTTTTGTTTACATTCATAAACATCTTTTTTTTTTTTCCATTTTTGTGTTGAGGCTTAAAGGTTTCTTACGTATATACCCTTTCAAAATAATTGTCACTGCTTCCTGCGAATCTACACGATGATTTTTCAGTATTTTTTTTTGTTGCTTTGGTAGAAAAGTGCCTTCAGCCCTGATTCTTTCTCCTTTTCTCTCCTCCTATAGAGTTTATGCAGAATTCAAATACATATAAAGGGAAAGATGTCCTGATAACAACTCTTCAAACCGCAGTAAAGGTTATTTTCTTTGCGCTGTACATATGTAAATATGAAAAAAATGGCTGTGTATATTTGAATTTAGTAACTTAAGTGATGCTTTGTATCATAGTTATTCTAAAGAATAAGTTTTTGTGGTTGTTGTTTTTTTTTTTTTTTAATGATGTCATTCCGTTTATTAGTGTCTGTTGACACGCTGACAGATGTTTTATACAGATGTTTCGGACTGTGTCCAGGGTCAAAACAGAAAACAGATCCTGACTGTTTGTCTTCATGTGTTCTGATCGTTCGAGAGCCGTTCGTTCGGCCCGTCGGTCGTCGTGAGCGGCTGTTCGGATCCGAGCGGCGCCGACTGAGAGCTCGTACGGCTCGGTAATCACTGCTACAACTACAGGAAGCTCCTGTGTTGCGGTCCTGTTCATTTCAAGTTTGTTTGTTCGAGGGACTCTTGATTCCTGCAAGAAGTCCTGCAGTGGTCGCCCTTCTGAAACCATTTCATTTTTATTCATTTCAGTCCTGATTTCAACGTTCCCGTGTGCTCGTTATGTTTGAAGAGCCCTTCTACACTAATTCAAATAACGTGGGACAAGCCTTTAAAAAGCAGTCGAAATGTCACGGCTTTCAATGTTTGTTTTTTGTTTTTCTGATTTAACTCAGTCCACTGAAAAATGTTCTGCTTCCTCCACGTTTCACGCTGCTGTTTCAAATCCTACTGGCTGTATACTGACGCTGTTCTCCAAATCAGTGATTCATTTTTACTTTTGACTCCGACGGCCATGCCAAAGATCAACACTTCATTGGTTTTATACCCTAACAAATGCTTCATTTTCCTTTATCCTGGCTGATTTTTGCAGGTTAGGGTTCGACAAGTTCAAATAATATCCACCAAAAGACCCCTCAAATCTGTCCTGAGTAAACCCTCTTCCCAAACAAAACAATTAAGGATCTCTGAAAGAGTAAATACACCACAACATCTCCGCCACCAGTCAGTTAATCGTCTCAGGTGGAGATAAAAACAAAGATCCTGTGTTTGATTTTGATGGACAAGAGAAACGTTTCTGATCAGACCTTCTTATGTGTTCCTGATTAGGGACTCCAAATGGTGCAAAATAAAGTACTCCTCCCATGCTGCATCTCAAACAATCGCTGGTTCATCTGATTTCTATTTTCACAGGGGTCCGAACTTAAAAGCCCTGTAGCCTGCTCGTACTCCAGCGATAAATCCACCGTTTTACTGTCTGCTGACAGCGGAGATGCCTCGCAGGGCAGCAGGGTGTTTACTGAGAATGAAAACCCTTCTTGTGCTGCCGGAGTCGCTTTCATGACGGCACTGAGACCCCTTAACACACACAAACACACACTGATCTGTCACAGTCCAATCAAAAGGTGTGTTTGAACGGGAAACGGACTCGCAAGTGGACGAGTGTGCATCCTGAATCGTTTTCCCCGTTTAGCCCCGCCTCTCCTCGTGTGTCTATTCTGGTCTAATGAAGGGAACAAGTTGTAATGTTGTCGATGTTGTCGTGGTTGTCGTCCAAGTGTTTGTAAAGAGTCTGTTTCTGCACTAAGAACACAACGGGAGAGGAGAAACATTGAGCGTTACCTCCACAGCAGTAGTGAGAAAGAAAAAAAAAAAAAAAAGAAGAGAGTCGGATGTTGTCACTATTTGTGGATGAACATTATGTTTTCAATATTTTATGTTATTGTTTAAAAGTGCTGATGCAAATCATGTAAAACCCAAATTCATATTCTGTCAGTAAACTTTACACGGTGTGAGTCCCACAGGAGGGGCTGAATGTGCAGAACATTGTAATTATTTTGTAAAAAATTTGGTAAAAGTCTTGGTTTGTTAGTGGAATTTTTTTTTTGTTTGTTCTTAGAACAATCCTATTATTTATTAAAGTATTTTATACCAAAGTTCACTTTGTTTTGTCTTTTTTATGTTAAGGTATTGGACGTTTATATTTGTTGTTGCTAATCTCCTTAGTTAATGATACGAAGCCTCGAGCTTTTAGTAGAGTGTCATCAGCGTAACATTTGACCAACAGCAGAGCAGAAACAAACTTTGATACTTTTTCGTGAATTTGTTTAGTCAAAATTGTATCTTTAATGTTAAAACTTCATAAACCTTTGAATGACAATATACTTTTATTAGAAAAATATTTTTAATGTGCTATATTTAATGGGTTAAGTCAGCAGGGGCAGTTTCTGCTTTTCTCCCAAAATCCTCTTCCCGTTTAACATTGGGGCTTATGGGGCAGTTGATGGAGTTTGTGTCAGTTAGATGCAGATCATTCAAAAACCGTACATCCTCCCGATAAAGTGGACACGTTGCCAGACAGAAGACAAGTGTGGCTACGTTCTTGGAAAATATCACTATTGTAGTGTGAAATCTGTGGCTAGGATCGTCATCTAAAGAAACATTTTCGGAGAGTTTTTTTCAGGCTCCCCCACTCTGCCAGTTGGTGCTGCGCGAACATTCCGCAATACACACACATTGAAAATCCTGAATTTTTCTGAATTTTTTCGAAATCACTCACGATCAATTAAGGGTCACCGTTCAAAAACTAAACATCGTAGAAAGAAAGTTCAAATACAACTCAAATAGATAAGACTTGTGCCTACATTTTAAAGTTTGAATGGTGTCTCTAGGTCAAAGTCTGCCAGAGCAGGAGATGTTTGAAAAACGTCGATGATTTTGCGACTTTTTTGACCCCGTCCCATTCATTCCTTATGGGAAGTTTTTCATACGGAGGCTTCCATGTCCTTCCGCTCTATAAAAAACGATGAGCTGGTGAGAGGGACAAAAAGCTCTACGTGGTACAGATAAGGCTAAAGGCGTTTTCACTCAGAGCCAGCGTGACTGTGGAACGGAGGAGGAGCTTAGCCAGACGCGCTCGTCAGCTGCAGTTTGAAGTTTGTTTGAAATAACGTACCTCATCACCTGAAACTAAACTTGATGAAGTGCTGTTTGAAGACACGTTGTTGTCACAGCTTCTTGAATCTTGACACATCCCGCCTGCCGTAGTTCCAACAGGCTGCAACGCACGTTTGAAAACGCGAGGCGCTAGAGAGCAGTATTCATTTGGATGCAGAATAACATTTAACCACTAGATGGGAGAAATAATTCCACAGTGTGTCTTTAAAGTATCTGATTTGGTCGCCACACTCACAGATGGAGACGGTCCGACTTTGCAGCTCTTGTTTTATTGGCTTTGGACGTGCAACCAAAAAGATCGTGATCGATCAAGTAGCCTATCAAACTTAAAATGATCTACTTTTCTACCTGTTTGCTAAGCTACGATTTAACAACTGCTGTTTTTGGTCTGATCAAGAGTCAGTTGCTTCATTAAAACTGTACAACCGTCTTCCATAACAAGTGTTTCAATAAAAACAAAAATCATTATTCTACACGTTCTGTTTTTTGCTCCTGGTAGCCAATCAGCCGCCTCGCTGCCTCCCGCCTCATTTAGCGCCATGCCGATGAGGTGAGTCCTCCCGCGTGCCTCCATCTGCCCCTTTAATGACACTGTGGGAAATGATTAACATTAGCCGGCTCTGCATGAAAGCCTCTCCAGCAGCTGTGCTGGATATCCATAATGCTTGCTGGGACGTTATGTGCCGTGCTGTGTGTTCATTAACCCGGCAGTTGTTTTGGGAAGAATGGGAAACGTGTCTGGAATCCCGGATCGGGTCACATGAGCGTTCGGCGGACGATCGCTGACCTACTTGGAGAGAAGAACAATGAAGGAGAAGGAGAGATGATGGTTGTTGTGGAAGGAGAAGGGTCCGGTGGTGGCGTTCGGATCAGATGTCATCGTACAATGCAGCATGTAAGATGATCCCAGATTCCTACAGGAGCTGGTTATAGTGACGGCTGCAGGTCCACAGGTGAACTTTTTCCATCGTACCAAGTCCATTCAGTGGCTGTTCGATGATATCTGCTGATCTTCATCGTCAGACAAAGTTTACATTTCCAATTTTGTTCTGATCATAGGATGTAGCTGAAGTCCAGAGCACCTTCTGCATGGAAAATAAACTTTTCAAGCTCAAGTTTGAAGCCAACATGAACGAGAAGTCCGTCCACTGTGTTATTCCAGTGGAGGAGATGTTCTTCATAATCACATCATAGACAGAAATCACAGGAGGAAGCAGCAGGTGCCTGCAGGAGACGAGGCTGCAGTTTCAAGATCGTAGTCTTTCACAATCTGACCCGAGGAAATATTTGAACCTTACCTTTAACCTTACAAAACAAGTGTATGTGTGTACAATATAAATACTATGTTTGTCATCCGATTATGTAGGTGGTGCAGCCTCCTCTACTGCAGGAACATAATATTGGGTCCAGAAAGTTCAGTATTATGATCATCAAATCAATTTTACTCATACAGCCCAAAATCACAATTACATCGCCTCAGTGGGCTTTAAATCTGTACAGTGAACGACTTCTTCTGTCATTAGACCCTATAATCGAGCGAGGAAACACTCTGTGAAGATGTGAGAAACCTGAGGAAGATCCACAGAGGGACGGACAAACATGCAAGATGTACAAAAAATCACAGTTTTCAAATTTTATTGACAGAATATCTGACACAAGTAAATTGTATAAAATCTATGTGAGGTGTCAGACGGCCTCCAGTCCTCCGAGGTGACCTGGAAGACGACAGGCCACACAAGATAACGTCAACCGTCAGAAATACGACCACATCAGTTACATTTGAAGGCAGCATTTTTTAAAATTCTGTTACTTGTCATTCATTGGCCACCTCAGGCCACATGACACCAGGTCGGCCAATGGGCAGAGACACTCAACTACCAGGTGAAGGTTTCAGGAAGTAGCTTGTTTAGTGATATTTTAGAAATGTTTGAGGAACAAATGTGAGCATGAGATGAAGACGAGGCTGAATTAAAGCTTTGGTGAGTTTTCAGTGGAGTTTCATCGTCACGTCGTTGATGTTTAATGGCTGCTGAATGTGTCTTCTCTGATATTTTCATCTATGGATGATGATGACGTCGTGATTTTAGGGCCACATTTAGCAAATCTCCTGTTCTAAAGAATGAAGAACTTTAATGGACTCAACAGTAGACAGTATGATGATCAGGTTCTCACTAATCCTGCTTTGTGAGACCTTTTACTTTCGATTGAATAGATGTAATTGGCACTTATGTTCTGTGATTAACTCTTAAAAGTGGTCATCTTCATTCCTGGTTCATACTAGACGGACTGAAGTTCTCACAACTACAGATAACTGCTGTAATCTTTCTCTAGTCTTCAGTGGCTTTCAGTAGCACAGTTATCAGATGTTACTTGAAGGTTTCTGGTCATTTCCCTCATGTAAAATTGCCAGAGATCAGTTTACATGATCGTGTTCAGGATTAGGATCCCTCCACTTCCACCTGGACGGCAACAACAGCGTGTTTAAATCCTAAATCCACTAACTTGTGTGTAAAGCTTCACGACATCGTGGTGTCACGCTCCATTTGACGCTCGTCCTCGTGGATCATTCAAACGATCAACACAAAGCGGTCTCCACGGCGACGTGATGAAGCCTCGGCTTGATGTTTAACCGGAGGTCTCTCATCTTCTGCATCCAGACAGACAATCGGCGTGGAAAGATAATCTGCCGAGGAGATGGACGGCTGCCATACCACAATCACCAGGCGCGTAGCAGGAGCGGTGGAGCCGCCTCGTCTCAGGTAGGTTGTCTGGTTCACCAGAGCAGAGACGCTTTAATGGATGGATGATTGAACAGTTCCACTCCCACAGGCAAACGTTTGTTTTAAGGTCAACAGTCTGGTCGCTGGGTGTAAAATCTTCTCAAGCTTCTCAATCTCAACAGAAACATAAAGCTTGAACCATATTTATAGTACAGAACGCAGTAGGAACATCTTCTCACAGGTCCAAGTAGACCAGCCGTTCCAGCTTTAATCGTCTTATTGTTGCATCATAAATTCAGACAATTCTGCAAAATAACAAGTAAATCTGAGACATTTACTGACCAGCGGCATCCACAAACCCTTCAAGGCAAACGTTAAAGGTCCACTGTGTCGTGTTTTAAGTAATTTATTACCTCAAATCAGCGTCTTCATTCATAAATAAGTCCTCATTGGTGTAAAATGATCTCTGCCAACAATCTCACTTCTCCTCCTGAGGGAAGAATCACACATTGTGACGTGAAGCAGGAAGTTGGGCGTGAAGAGAAGCAGGGCAGTTTCTGCTTTGCTCCCAAAATCCTCTTCCCGTTTAACATTGGGGCTTATGGGGCAGTTGCTGGAGTTTGTGTCGGTTAGACGCAGATAATTCAAAAACCGTACATCCTCCCGATAAAGTGGACACGTTGCCAGACAGAAGACAAGTGTGGCTACGTTCTTGGAAAATATCACTATTGTAGTGTGAAATCTGTGGCTAGGATCGTCATCTGAAGAAACATTTTCAGAGAGTTTTTTTCAGGCTCCCCCACTCTGCCAGTTGGTGCTGCGCGAACATTCCGCAATACACACTCATTGAAAATCCTGAATTTTTTCGAAATCACTCACGATCAATTAAGGGTCACCGTTCAAAAACTAAACATCGTAGAAAGAAAGTTCAAATACAACTCAAATAGATGAGACTTGTGCCTACATTTTAAAGTTTGAATGGTGTCTCTAGGTCAAAGTCTGCCAGAGCAGGAGATGTTTGAAAAACGTTGATGATTTTGCGACTGTTTTGACCCCGTCCCATTCATTCCTTATGGGAAGTTTTTCATACGGAGGCTTCCATGTCCTTCCGCTCTATAAAAAACGATGAGCTGGTGAGAGGGACAAAAAGCTCAACGTGGTACAGATAAGGCTAAAGGCGTTTTCACTCAGAGCCAGCGTGACTGTGGAACGGAGAAGGAGCTTAGCCAGACGCGCTCGTCAGCTGCAGTTTGAAGTCTGTTTGAAATAACGTACCTCATCACCCGAAACTAAACTTGATGAAGTGCTGTTTGAAGACATGTTGTTGTCACAGCTTCTTGAATCTTGACACATCCCGCCTGCCGTAGTTCCAACAGGCTGCAACGCACGTTTGAAAACGCGAGGCGCTAGAGAGCAGTATTCATTTGGATGCAGAATAACATTTAACCACTAGATGGGAGAAATAATTCCACAGTGTGTCTTTAACAAACCAACAGAGGGTAGAGAGTAGACCAGCTGGAGAGGACTTTATTAATTTATATTTTCAAACTGTGATGATTTGTGAAACTATAGCAAGCTGTGTGCTGAGCCAGAGACCGCTGTCTGGGACTGTGTTCAACATTTGTAAGCAGGAAACCACCAGTAACGAGACATTTGGACATTTTACAGCCGTGTTTGTGGCAACAGAAGTAGATACTTCAAGCCGAAACACGATCTTCTCCGAACCCAAGCCAAGTGGTTTTTGTGCATAAACAAAATTGGTCAATAAGTCAATAATTGTGCCACTATGATAGAGCGTATACCTCCTCCAAGGCCTAACACTTCCCTTTTGTATTCACTCTTAGACGCCAGCCACCTTAATACGCCTTAATTTTTTTTGTCAAGATCCTGCATCACTCGTTTAGAAATTAACAATGTGGAAAAACACCCTGATCCTGATATCCTGATCTGCACCAGAGTTAATGGGGTCTATTCTTACGCCTCTAACATACATTGAAGTGGCTGAAGCAACCGAGGTATCCGAGCGGTACCGGACTCGTCGCAGCATCGCAGTAAAATCCGAGGTATTCCCCGACCTGCTGCTCTGGCGCCACTGAGCTTCTAAACACAATGACCCAGATATAATGAAGCCGGGAGGCTCAGTGACTTTCCCCAGCCTCCTCCTGCTTCTCACACACACCCTGTTTCCACACACACACACACACACACACACACACACACACACACACACACACACACACCTCTCAGTCCACACACACCTGTTTTCACTGGATCACCAGCGGCGTGCTTCACACTCACGCTCTCCACTGATGATGAAATGCTGCCACGACCGCAGGTGCTGGACCGGGTCCCTGCCAGTGTCGGTATCCAGCTCAGCTGCTCAGAACTCGTCATGTAAACACGGCCGGCGCTCGTTAATGGATCCACTGACAGTGGTGCAGGTTTTAAAGGAACTTCTAAAGTTTCAGCAAAATAAAATGTGAATCTGTGACAGAGGATGTAGCTCTGATACATGAGGAGATTTCAGCTTTCAGGCTAAAATGCTATGAATTCTATTTAACCCATTCAGGCCTGAGACGCCTGGAAAAAATGTCTGTAAAACCCCTAAAACCTGAAGATTTTCTGGAAATTCAACACCTACTAAATGATTGATTTCTCAGCCTCTGTAGCAGATAGAAACAAAATTCAAAAAGTATTTGAGAGCTTACACCTGTGGCTTTCCTCAGACATTGAGTCTATTTAGATACAGTGAACACACAAATTGTCAAAGTAAAGTGTCGGTGCAGGAACAGCACCATTTTCAAATAAAAAACAGTGAGAAAATAAATAAAAATCAACTAGAAAAAAAGAACAAGAACAGAATGTAATGACTAACAGTCTGCCTTAGTGTCACGTTCTGTGTTTTTGTCTCGTCAAGTTTCATGTTTTTAGTTCTGGTCACTTCCTGTTTTATTTTGTAGTCTTGTCTCATGTCTCGTCTTCCCCAGTTCTGTTCTGATTACATGCACCTGCCCTCTCGTGTGTCACCTGTTTCTCGTTCCCTCATTTGTCATGTATTTAAGTCCTGGTTTTTGTTCAGTCTGTGTCTGGTCAGTAATTGTCTTCATTGTGTTCGTTCCTGATATGTTCATGTTTTTTGGAACATTAAATCCTTTTTGAACCCTCGCAACCCTTGATCTGCTCCCCGTCTGTGCATCTGGGTCCTTCCTCCACGTCTTCTACCAACCTACTTGACACTTAGATGTACCGGTGAGTTGGAGTTTGTTGAACCTGCTCACGGTAATTATTAGTCTCGGTAACAAGATGCGCCCAAAGTTCCTCCGTAAAAATCTGATCAAATCTGCAGGCAAATCGACTTTCACCCCTGCTGTGCGATTGAAAACACTACGCTGATTACTGTGGTAGTTGTCAGTCTTCCACTCACTTTCAAACCCTTCAAACTCGTCGTCGTTATCATCGTCGTTGTCCTCAAACATGTGCCTCAACCATAACTCCCGGTCGATCGGGTCAGCGTGGTCAAAGCCCTCCTCAGTAATTATGTCAGCGAGGCTGTCTTCTTCGAAGCCGAGAAACTCCTCGAAATCGCTGCCTTCCGAAGAAAGACGTACCCGCTTTCCCGGCTTTAATGGTAGAAATGCAGCAATGCTTTCCCGGCCTAAATGGGTTAATGAATGTGTCACAGGTGTTTTAATCAGCTGTGATGACACTGTGTTTGGACCTGAACTCGGACGTTACAGTTATTTATTCCCCAACGACTTTTCCTGTCTTTGTCTTCCAGGTGCAGTGGAGGTGTGTTACAGCGAGCGGCAGATGGACATGAATACCTTCTCAGCAGCAGAAGAAGCAGAAGCAGGTTTGCAACACCAGTTTCTCACTTTGATGCATCAAGTACCGCAGCTTCGACAGTGCCCAGATAGCAAAACTGTTGTGGCCAACATCCCGTGTGGTACGATGGCACTACAGTAGCAACAGCTAGCTGCAGAACTTGTCCAAATCTGGGCGACAGTTCATTTGTATTCTGGTGGGTGGATCCCAGATGTGCAAATTAAAAACGCAAATGTGCATAAAACAGTTTCCAGTGTTCTGGCTGTGAACACAATATGCATCAACCAAACAAGCCACAGGTTTATTGTCTGTTTGATGAAGTCTGTCTTAAAGACACACTGTGGAATTATTTCTCCCATCTAGTGGTTAAATGTTATTCTGCATCCAAACGAATACTGCTCTCTAGCACCTCGCGTTTTCAAACGTGCGTTGCAGCCTGTTGGAACTACGGCAGGCGGGATGTGTCAAGATTCAAGAAGCTGTGACAACAACATGTCTTCAAACAGCACTTCATCAAGTTTAGTTTCGGGTGATGAGGTACGTTATTTCAAACAAACTTCAAACTGCAGCTGACGAGCGCGTCTGGCTAAGCTCCTTCTCCGTTCCACAGTCACGCTGGCTCTGAGTGAAAACGCCTTTAGCCTTATCTGTACCACGTAGAGCTTTTTGTCCCTCTCACCAGTTCATCGTTTTTTATAGAGCGGAAGGACATGGAAGCCTCCGTATGAAAAACTTCCCATAAGGAATGAATGGGACGGGGTCAAAAAAGTCGCAAATCATCGACGTTTTTCAAACATCTCCTGCTCTGGCAGACTTTGACCTAGAGACACCATTCAAACTTTAAAATGTAGGCACAAGTCTTATCTATTTGAGTTGTATTTGAACTTTCTTTCTACGATGTTTAGTTTTTGAACGGTGACCCTTAATTGATCGTGAGTGATTTCGAAAAAATTCAGGATTTTCAATGAGTGTGTATTGCGGAATGTTCGCGCAGCACCAACTGGCAGAGTGGGGGAGCCTGAAAAAAACTCTCCGAAAATGTTTCTTCAGATGACGATCCTAGCCACAGATTTCACACTACAATAGTGATATTTTCCAAGAACGTAGCCACACTTGTCTTCTGTCTGGCAACGTGTCCACTTTATCGGGAGGATGTACGGTTTTTGAATTATCTGCGTCTAACCGACACAAACTCCAGCAACTGCCCCATAAGCCCCAATGTTAAACGGGAAGAGGATTTTGGGAGAAAAGCAGAAACTGCCCTGCTTCTCTTCACGCCCAACTTCCTGCTTCACGTCACAATGTGTGATTCTTCCCTCAGGAGGAGAAGTGAGATTGTTGGCAGAGATCATTTTACACCAATGAGGACTTATTTATGAATGAAGACGCTGATTTGAGGTAATAAATTACTTAAAACACTACACAGTGGACCTTTAAAGTTTTTTACCTTTTACGTTACGTTATTTGTTCCCCCAGATTGTCTTCAAATAATTGTGAGAGCAAGATGAGCAGGAAGCATTTGGAGTAAACTGTGGTTGTGGATTGTCTGGAAATTTAGACACAAAACTAAACTGTCCCTGGTGGAGTGTTGAGGAAAGAAGCAGCTCTGTAGTCCGGCGGTACGGCGTCGGATACGTCTATATCTTTGGGCAGACGGCAGCCGGGGTGGATCTATCAGTTTAATATTGTGATCACATTCTTTCTCCTCGTCGTCCCGTCACTCTCTCTCTCACCTCGGACATGTTTCAACTCCTCCTTGTTTACTCTGTTAGCTCTGGTTTCCAGCTACATCTGTGTGGAACGTGGTGCCAGATAAACAGCTCGCAGCCTCGATTAGCTGCTTCGGAGTAACACAGCTCTGAGTTCGGTGCGAAAAATGTGACTTTGGTATTTTACGGCGTAACTGAGTCTGTTCTCTTTATATGTACATGCAAACAGCTCAAGTTACACCTGATACCTGCTGGACTCCACGTACATCGACACATGTATTCATTCTGCAGTCAAACAAAAAGCTACGACCCCTGAAATGAATGTCATCTCTTTATAATCCGAACGTTGGGAGATGGTTTGTGATCCGAACATTTCGATGAACCAAAAAACTCGGATGTGTTGGAGGCAGATAGAGGCTCGGGGACTGACAGCATGTAAGGAGGAGGCGAGGGAGACTCGAACGGAGGAGACGGGGAGGGAAGGCAGGAATGCTCGGCGGAGCTTCTGAGGACAGCAGGAGAGCCGGATTCCTCCTCTGAGCGACCACGCCTCGGCCTCTCAGCTGGCGACGAGCCCTCCGACTCCTCCCAGGGTTAGGGCCGAGTCCACATGTTCAAACGGAGATGAAAGGCCCCCGGTAGGAAGGTTGTCGGTGCCAATACCAACCGCCTGCCAAGTAAGCCCTGCTTAGCGGCGCTCTCCCAGATGTTCCTGACACTGAATATTCTGGTGTTCGCCTCTCCCCGGGGACGAGGAGGGGAGCCTCCGCTTGACCCCTTCACATCAAAGTGTGGAGGAGGACTCAAAACAATGAGCACTTCCAGAGAGGGAAGGAGTGAAAGTCTGCTGTGTGTGTGTGTGTGTGCGGAGAGAGAGAGAGGGAATCGATGATTTAGGAGAGGAGGGTAAGAAGTGGGTTGGGCGCCTCATCAGAATAGCTGACGTTAATGCCTATGTCCTGTGGGTATGTGTTCAGAGAGCGCAGAGGAGCCCACGCCTGCATTCTTCTGCTGCAGACCTGAGTCCGTACTGTACGTACATGCAGAGCACCGACATCTGCTTCACAGAGCGACGGCGGCGGTGCTCGACGTAAAAGTGCGATCACCACGTTGTTAAAACAAACAGTTACCGGTCCTGAATGTCAAATGTAACTCAGGATTGTCTTGAAACGCCCATCGTTTAGGATTTAAAGTGATCTGTTGGCAGCGTATAATCACCTGAAAAAGCAGATCTGTGCTTTCATCACCTCCAGACAAGTCAGCCATGTTGCTACAGTATGGCTGATGGTCCCGTTTGCATAAAAAGGTCCTACAGAGGCATCGGTATTAGACTGACACTGTTTCATACCAAGTTTAAAGTCTGTTTCACCAACAACAATGCATGATATTTCATAATCTCCAACTGATGGAAACATAAATGGAAAATGAAAGTATAATCATGTTATTTTTTGTGGACCTCTCCTCTTTGCCTGATTAAAGGGATATTCCGGTGTAAGTTTTATCCATGGTCTAACACACCTTGACACCGAGTAAGACTCCCGCTCGAGAGGTCAAGTTAGCTGACCGCTAGCTTAGCTAGCCCTGACGAGTCGATTACCGAGTGCAGTAGATTTCTGCAGCTCAAGGATGAAAATGACTGATTATTACTCCATTACTTCCGTTCTTTTCCCTGTCAGCTCTCGATAATAAGAACTGAGCGTTCCATGGAGTAATAATCAGACATTTTCATCCTTGAGCTGCAGAAATCTACTGCACTCAGTAATCGACTCGTCAGGGCTTCCCCACACAGGCAGGCTGCTGGAGGAGAGGGTGAGTTGTGCTGTGTTTTTAATACAAATCCAGCAAAGCTAGCAGATGTTTGATGCTTCGTACTGTGTGCTGGGACTGTACATGTACTGTTGCTGAAGTTTGCTGCTGTTCTCACCATTAATTGTGGCTTTTTGATGGCGGTTTCTAGTTGGAGACATAAGCGGCAGTGTGTTGTTATCGTGCAGTCTTTTCTGAGGTTGCTAAAACTAGCTAAGCTAGCGGTCAGCTAACTTGACCTCTCGAGGGGGAGTCTTACTCGGTGTCAAGGTGTGTTAGACCATGGATTAAACTTACACCGGAATATCCCTTTAAAAGGATGATAGAAGTTGTCCAACAGGAGCGATTCATGTATTTAATCAGACCATTAAAACAGCTCGGCTCGGCTCATTAGGCTGAATAAAAAGTAAAAATCGTGAAAAATGAAGACGGCCGGGGGGGTCAGTCAGAAGACAGAGCAGCAGACTGACTGAGTGATTTCATCGCCTTTTGAAATCTGAAGAGTTTGAAGCGGCACGCCTGGCTCACATGGACACCACCCAAGGCTACACATTTTATAGACAAGCCTGAACTAAGAGAGGAACGCCGTAACTCCCAATATCATCCACCTATTCATCAAAGCAAATGGACTGGATCTGATTCATGCTGGAGTTTTACTGCTCGCACATAATGAAAGCTCAGGACACGCTGTTCACAGGAAAGGGGAAAGTGCTTCTCATTGTGTTACCTTTAAAGCGTATTATCTCGATATGCTTACATAGTTGTGCGTGCCGCACTCTGCTAATCTGTCAAATGACGTCCGTCTTTGAGCTTCATAAAGAAACAGAAAACAGCCTGAAGGTGAAAGGAAGAATTCAGCTACGGTCATAAACAGAGCTGCACCCACAGCACACAGGCGATATTCAGACAGGGCGTTTAAATAAATGATGCTACTGAAACAGAACGACTTGAAACCTGCGTTTAAAAAGAAATGTTGAATACTTAAACAGAATTATTTGAAACTAGTTAAATAAAAATACATTTTAAAATATTTGTATCCATGTTTTCAGCATATAAAGTAAAGAAAACAAACACTAATAACATAATAAAGTAAATTTAAAGTATATTTCATATATTTTTCATACATTGATACATTGTATTGATTTCACTGTTGAAGGGATAAAACAACTAGCTTATGTCAAACAATTTCAAATTATCTGGATACATTTAATGTTTAAATAAATTACATTCTTTAAACTATTTTCCAGCATATTTTTTATTATTTAGGTCTAATTTAGATTTTAGACATTATTAATTCAAGCATGACGTATGTATTTTGAATAAATCCTATTTTTTTAAATATAGCTTTACTTTGTTAAATGAAGTAAATACGATTAAAGTGATGTGCATGCACCAATAAATATCCGTAGATGTGAATTAAAGATGATCAGCGCATTTTGAATAAACATAATAACTGATAATGATGATTTGTTTACGTATATAATTGTAGGTGTAGTGAAAACATACGGACAGCAGGAACGTTCTGGGTTCCGCGTGGAGTTTTAATTCTCGCCACGTGTCGCTGACATCCGGCTTCCTCCCACAGCTCAAAGATGTGCAGGTGAATCGGTGACTCATGATTTCCTGCAGGTGTGAATACGAGCGTGAATGGTTGCTATAATAAACTGTGATGCACTCGTGACCTTCATTCCAACATCACGAAGGATAAGTGGTTATGGGTGGTTGGATATTTAAAATTTAAATAATTTTACAGCTGGTTTGATTTCATCTAAGTAACAAACGTTTAAACTATCAGTCCCTCCAGAAAAACGCGATTATGCGATCCCATAATTCAACGCATAATCAGCCAAAGTCTGCACATTTATGTGGCGGCCGCATTTTTTTCAAAGACGCCGCACTTTCACTGCATAAATCGGCAATTTCCACGCAAAATACACGGAATATTCATAATCCCCGCATGTTCGTTGCAAAAAAGTCACATATATCTTTGCAGAAAGTTGAAAAATGTTGCGTTTACTTCACACAAGAGCAGCCGTTTTCCTCCTGTTGCCGTGGGAACGTTATGAAGTGACGTCATCGGAAAGCTGCAAACCCCACGAAGAAGACACGATGAAGTCCGCAAATCAGTCTCAAAGACCGAGCAAAGCATTTTCCCGGTGTGTTACACGACAGTGGAGGTGAAATTATTTTGCACCTCAGGAGGAAGTCGACGCTGGACAACCACTTCCGCCAAACACTCGAGGACGGAAGCAGCTCACCTACACCGAGGTGTTAACTTCCAAAACAGCTGCTGGGCTGAAAGAATCAAGGTCAGTAGCTGCAAGATTAAAGCTGGTAAAAGTATGAAAAGGTCGACAAGATGAGAACTGAATTATTCCCAGCACTTCCTGTGATGTAGCTGCTCGCTTATCACAGGAAGTCAGTAGAAATGACTCTTTACATTAAGGTAGCAGCCCAGTGAGAACACAGTGTTGGGGAATCACTTTTTTTAGGGTTAGGGTTAACATTTTTGCAAATTCCCGCAATTCCATCGCATTTTTTAAGAAAACGTGCCGCATAATCAAGGATTTTTGCCCACAACAATCACACAAAAACTCTAGTTTAGACATTTTAAAGCAGAGTTCTTACATATTAGATCTCCAGAAAACAGGTTTGGAGTTCACACCTCTAATGATCTGTGGAGCAGTTTCCTTAAAACAGCACTGAGACCAACATTTTTATTTCCCAGTATGGTGTAAAACATTTTTTGCTCTCATGTGTTCAACTAAAGCAAGGGAACAGACAGGAAGGCCTGTCGGAGGTGTCTCGTTGGCAATCAGCACGTTTATCAGATCGACTTTCCATCAAAAATTAGTTTCATTTCACGCCTCGGCTGAGGACGCTCCAGGTCAGGCTGTATTAGAAATGACTCTTTACATTAAGGTAGCAGCCCAGTGAGAGCACAGTGTTGGGGGAATCACTTTCTTTAGGGTTAGGGTTAACATTTTTGCAAATTCACGCAATTCCATCGCATTTTTTACGAAAACGTGCCGCATAATCAAGGATTTTTGCAACAATCACACAAAAACTCTGCATTTTTCTGGAAGGACTGAACTATAAAATACATTAAAGATCCGATAATGTTGTCTGTATAACTTTCCTGCAGCAGCGTGAAGCAGATCAGAATCTACAGATCAGACTTTCTGACCTTTCTCTCCCCTCTTTAAGCCTGTACAACACACACACACACACACACACACACACACACACACACACACACACACACACACACACACACACACACACACACGACACGGTTGCAGCCGGACCTTACGTCATGCCATTTGCACGCCGTGAGGTCGAGCCCCGGGGCCTTTGGGTTGAGACAGCGCGATGGACGGATCACTGTGTCATCAGTTGGCCGGAGGTGCAACAATAAGGCTTAATGCGTGATAAAGTCCCAAATCAGCTCTCATTACGAGTGAGCACGTCAACCGTGAGCGCCGCGTGGATCCCTTTCACAAAACTGAACCCTGCGTCCGACCCGGGCCCGTGTTCCCCCCCCCTCGCTCTGCAGCTCCACGAGGAGTTTGAGTCTCTTTGCATCTTTGACGCTGTCGTCATTAGCCGGCGTCTGTCAAACACGCAGCCTTTCAACGTGAGTCAGCACATTGTTAAGTTCTGGCTCCAGCACTCGTCACTCAGCTGTCTGAAACATGCAGCCCGAGGCTGACGTGATCTCCGTCCCACAACCCTTCACAGATTCTGAGTACAGTAAATCTGCCAGTTTGACATTTAAAAAATCAACCCTGAGGTCAAGTTTTTAATGAGGAAGATCTGCTGCTTGTTCGGTTTTGCTCGTACATCTGCTTTTTTAACACATTTCATATTTTTCTCCTTTGCCATAATGACCTCTGACTTCACTGTGACACACAGCTAATTGTATCGGGCCTCAACTCGAGTCAAACGTAGTCCAAAATCACAAATCAAGCAGGCTAAGGCGTCGCCAAGTGGTGCCCGAGTCACTCGACCATCCTCTACATCGTGGTGTCATGAAAGAGGACAGGAAACACAAGATAACGAGGAGAAATTAGCGTTTTCAGATGGTATATAATCATACAATAACCCCTAAGATCTGACCACTTCCATGTTGATAAGAAACAAAATACGTTTGAGCGGAAACAGTCGGCATTTCCAAGTTTTACAACTGTTGCAAAGAAAGCTGGAGAGCCGCAGTTTGGTTTGATTTTATTAATTCAACTGAACACAATTTTTTATGTCGGCTGATTTATTCTGTTTCTCTCTGTCAGTCTGGCAACACTAGCCCCTTTTAGATAGAAAAGGTGGCACATGTGCAGCAAGGTAAAGGCTGCAATGTGCCTCCTTGTCTGTCTAAAAGGGAGGTGTAATATTCCTCCTTTTCCAAACAGCCTCCACTTTTCCTCCTCTGGTCGGCGTCAACATGTGACGTGACGTGAAGCAGGAAGTTGGGCGTGAAGAGAAGCAGGGCAGTTTCTGCTTTTCTCCCAAAATCCTCTTCCCGTTTAACATTGGGGCTTATGGGGCAGTTGCTGGAGTTTGTGTCGGTTAGACGCAGATAATTCAAAAACCGTACATCCTCCCGATAAAGTGGACACGTTGCCAGACAGAAGACAAGTGTGGCTACGTTCTTGGAAAATATCACTATTGTAGTGTGAAATCTGTGGCTAGGATCGTCATCTAAAGAAACATTTTCGGAGAGTTTTTTTCAGGCTCCCCCACTCTGCCAGTTGGTGCTGCGCGAACATTCCGCAATACACACACATTGAAAATCCTGAATTTTTCTGAATTTTTTCGAAATCACTCACGATCAATTAAGGGTCACCGTTCAAAAACTAAACATTGTAGAAAGAAAGTTCAAATACAACTCAAATAGATAAGACTTGTGCCTACATTTTAAAGTTTGAATGGTGTCTCTAGGTCAAAGTCTGCCAGAGCAGGAGATGTTTGAAAAACGGCGATGATTTTGCGACTTTTTTGACCCCGTCCCATTCATTCCTTATGGGAAGTTTTTCGCAGTTTTTCTTCAAAATAAGAGCTTTACATTGCACCCCATCGGAGTTTAGAACTGGGTTCTTAGCAGGGGGCTTTTAATTTGAAAGTAGCGACCGCTATTAGCTCGCCGCTACAACGACAAGCGGACAACCAAGACAGCTACAGAGAGCGAGGAGACGCTAGCATCTCCCGGATCTCAGCGGCTTTCCAGCTGCTCATCTTCGTGGATGAAGTGACGAACTGACTGCTGTGATCAGCTGTTTCCTGGTTTTAAAACTCCCGGCTGTGGGTGCGCAGCAGTGCACGTCATCCACACCTCCGCCCATCTCGCATTTGCCACCACATTGCCGCCTCGGATTTACACAGCAATGGAGGCGCAAATAAGTGTAACGTTACCCTCCGAGGGGCAAAACTGGCGGAACAAAACAGACCACCAATTTGCCGCCTTCTGTCTAAATCCGCGGAGCGAGCCGCCAAAAGGACGGCAGATTGGTGGCTTACTGCCCAGAATAAAAACGGCTACTGTTTGTAATGAAAGGTGTGGTTTATATGTAGCTAGCTAGATATCCCTCCTGAGCTTTGGTTGGCCAATTGTTTCAATATTGCTTAAAAAGTTAAATATAATTAATAAGGGACAACCTTGGTGAACCCCAACACCCAACCAAAAGCATACTCCACCTACTGGTGTCAGTCTGAAGCGCTCTGTCAACAGTGAGTTCATCAAACTGTCATTTACGAGAGCGACTCTTGATGTTCTGCCATCTTTATAATTTAGGATTAATCTCTGTAACCGCAGCTTTGAGTGTTGAGGTGAAGCTGTTCAGGTCTGCAGGCACATTTTGTTCCAGTCGGGGGTTTATTCTCCCCGTGCACTCCTCCCTCCGATGTCACCGTTCGTTCTCTCTTTGATCAGAAAATCACTTTAATCGCCAAAGGCCAAATGTACAGCAATTCATCTCCATGACATGTGCACAAAAGCATTTTTTTACAGCTTACAGAATCAGTTCATTTCAGTTTATACAACCATGCAATACATTTTAATACGTTATCAGGGGTGGATAGTTGAAGAGGCCGACTGGGGACAGCAGGGACAGCAGGGTCAGCGAAGACATGCAAAACAACAAAGAGATACGGAGCAACTACAAAGACATAAAAAAGAACTACAAGATGACACAACATCACTGCAAGGAGGCACAGAACAACTACGAAGAGATGCAAAACGACGACAAGGAAAGACGGAAACAAAGAGTCAAAGTGTGGCTATAAGAAGATGCAAAAACAATCAAAAAACGACTACAAAGAGACATTGACCAACTACAAGGAGACACAAAACAAGTACAAGGAGACACCAAACGACTACAAAGACACAATTACAAGGAGCAACAACTACAAAGAGAAACAGAGCGACTACAAGGAGATGCAAAACGATGACAAGGAAAGACGGATACAAAGAGTCAACGTGTGGCTATAAGAAGATGCAAAAATGATCAAAAAACGACTACAAAGAGACACTGACCAACTACAAGGAGACACAAAACGACTACAAAGAGATACAACTACAGAGACACCAAGCAACTACAAGAAGGTGCAAAATGACTACAGAGACACAAAACAACTATAAGGAGAAGCAAAACAACAAAGAGCCACAAAACAAGTACAAGGAGACACCAAACGACTACAAAGACACAACTACAAAGACACAACTACAAAGAGCAACAACTACAAAGAGACAGAGTGACTACAAGGAGATGCAAAACGACGACAAGGAAAGACTGTTACAAAGAGTCAACGTGTGGCTATAAGAAGATGCAAAAATGATCAAAAAAAGACTACAAAGAGACACTGACCAACTACAAGGAGACACAAAACGACTACAAAGAGACACTGACCAACTACAAGGAGACACAAAACGACTACAAAGAGATACAACTATAGAGACTCCAAGCAACTACAAGAAGGTACAAAAGGAGAAGCAAAACAACAAAGATCCACAAAACAACTGCAAGGAGACACCAAACGACTACAAAGACACAATTACAAATAGCAACAACTACAAAGAGACACAGAGTGACTACAAGGAGATGCAAAAGAACAACAAAGAGACAGTTAACAACAACAACAAAGCGACAAATCAATAAAAAAATGCCAAGGAACGACAAGGAAAGACGGATACAAAGAGTCAACGTGTGGCTATAAGATGCAAAAATGATCAAAAAACGACTACAAAGAGACACTGACCAACTACAAGGAGACACGAAACAACTACAAAGAGACACAACTATAGAGACACCAAGCAATTACAATGAAGTGCAAAATGACTACAGAGACACAAAACAACTATGAGGAGAAGCAAAACAACAAAGAGCCACAAAACAAGTACAAGGAGACACCAAACGACTACAAAGACACAATTACAGAGAGCAACAACTACAAAGAGACACAGACCAACTACAAGGAGACACAAAATGACTACAAAGAGATACAACTATAGAGACACCAAGCAACTACAAGGAAGTGCAAAGTGACTGCAGAGACACAAAACAACTATAAGGAGAAGCAAAACAAAAAAAAGCTACAAAAAACAACTACAAGGAGACACCAGAACGACTACAAAGACACAAGCTACAAAGAGCAACAACAACAACAAGCGACAAATCAATAAAAAAAAGAGAAAAACAAAACAAAGAGATGCTAATAGATACAAAGAGACAAAAAACAAGTACAAGGAGACACCAAACGACTACAAAGACACAATTACAGAGAGCAACAACTACAAAGAGACACATGGTGACTACAAGGAGATGTAAAAGGTCAACAAAGAGACAGTTAACAATAACAACAAAGCAAAATCAATAAAAAAAGAGAAAAATAACGACACAGAGATGTTTGACAAACTACAAAGAGATGTTAATGGATACAAAGAGACAAAAAGTTGTAAAAAGACATTTAAAATTGGCTACAGATCGAATAAGACATCATAATTGACACATCTCTTAATCTGGATCTCTTGTGCTCCTATGGATGATGAGGATGGGGCCTGTTGTCCCATAATGCATCTGTCTTTTTGAATACATTTGCACACAGTATATAAGAACGTCCTTATTAAAAGCGTGTCATTGCTTTGAACCAATACGCAGCCTTATATCCAACATTCAGGCCAGAATCAAATCATCACCAGTCAAATCCCCTTCGTGAAGTTTGCACAGTCGGATCTGCCAGTAACATGATGTACCGATGTGTTTGAGATGAGTTTCCTTCAATGAGACATTTTTAAAGACATCCTATCCCATCGTATCTCCTCCCCATCAAACGATTATCTTATTTACTGACATCCATCACGTCCGACGTCCCCTGGAGTCAAACATCACACCTGCGTTCGCCTCTTCGGGCACATTTCACTCAGTTTTTCACTACGATGTGTCCATCACTTTCTCCCCCTCCTCCTCGCCTTGCTCACTCTTTCATCACACTCCAACCTTTCCACCGCGAAAACTGCCAGATTTGCTTTGTGCCAGGCTGTAACATTGATTCTGCGTCCTCCTTTTCTCTTGTTGGATCCAGTTCTCTGTGAAGGAAAGCATTGTCTTGGCATTGACTATCTATCTCTGCCCTCACCTCCCTGGGCACATTTTGTTCATACCACTCCATGGTACCTGTCTGTCAAGGCCACACCTCAGGCGCTCGCTGCAGTGGCACCGTACGATACGATCAAAGGCCGACGAGATGAGCTGAATTGGCGTTTTAGATCAAACGTGTTGAGATCTGCCTGTTGTCAGAGTGCAGGGAAAAAGCAATTTAAAGTAAGCTTATAGCGGCTGTCAGATGAGAGGATCGTAACTGCAGATTTGATGATTTTCAGCGTGCTTCTGCCTGAATTGAAGAGTAATTGTTCATTAGGACCCTTTGGCTGACGCTTTGAACACTGCTGTTGGCGAAATATCACAGATTTACAGCTCTTTAATCCAAAGCACTCGTCCTGAATTTATACTGCAGAACATGAGGTTGCAGATACACGTTGTACGACGTTGCATGTCAGACTCGAGGATCTTCAGATTACTGTCAGAGTCGTTGTCTGATCTCCAGCACGTGTTCAGGTTTCTTCTCTGATCCTTTTGGACTCGAGCCGTCAGAGCGTCGTGACGAAGGCGAGATCCATCCTCAGGCATGACGTGACTTTTCTGCACACGTACAAAACACATAAACACTCAGGATACACATGATGGTTCTGATGATAAACATCTGTCGTCTGTTTCCCTCTGGTGTCCATCTGTGACGCACTGCTAACACACAGATCAAGATGTACAGCACAGAGTCAGGAGTGATGCCCACAGTGAGAGCGCCTACCATCTGAATATCATTGTTTTGTGTTGTTTGTTTCATGTGGATGTCCCTTGTTGGCCACCGTAGACTTTGGAGGGCCCCTCTGGGACTGTTCCAGGACCAGCAGATCTGATGTTTATCTGTCGTCAACCTGAAACCTAAAAGTGAAAAATAAACTGCAACAAGCTGATCAAAACACAACGTTTAAGTTGATTTAAGATAAGAAGCACATTTTTACTTTCCTTTTAATTGAGCAAACTTTTGAGCATTTTACAACAAAGAAATTCTCTAAATTCTGCATTTTCCCTGCTAAACTTCCCTGCTGGTTTGGGATCATCTAAGATCTTAAAGGGATATTTCGGTGTAAGTTTAATCCATGGTCTGAACACACTGTGACATCGAGTAAGACTCCCCCTCGAGAGGTCAAGTTAGCTGACCTGCTAGCTTAGCTAGTTTTAGCAACCTCAGAAAAGACCGCATCAATAACAATACACTGCAGCTTATGTCTCCAACTAGAAACCGCCATCAAAAAGCCACAATTAATGGCGAGAACAGTACCAAACTTCAGCAACAGTACATGTACAGTCCCAGCACACAGTACGAAGCATCAAACATCTGCTAGCTTTGCCGGATTTGTATTAAAAACACAGCACAACTCACCCTCCTCCAGCAGCCTGCCTGTGTGGGGAAGCTGACGAGTTCGACTTATCGAGTGCAGTAGATTTCTGCAGCTCAAGGATGAAAATGTCTGATTATTACTCCATTATTTTCCCCGTCAGCTCTCCAGAATAAGAACTGAGCGTTCCATGGAGTAATAATCAGACATTTTCATCCTTGAGCTGCAGAAATCTACTGCACTCGGTAATCGACTCGTCAGGGCTTCCCCACACAGGCAGGCTGCTGGAGGAGAGGGTGAGCTGTGCTGTGTTTTTAATACAAATCCAGCAAAGCTAGCAGATGTTTGATGCTTCGTACTGTGTGCTGGGACTGTACATGTACTGTTGCTGAAGTTTGCTGCTGTTCTCACCATTAATTGTGGCTTTTTGATGGCGGTTTCTAGTTGGAGACATAAGCTGCAGTGTATTGTTATCGTGCGGTCTTTTCTGAGGTTGCTAAAACTAGCTAAGCTAGCGGTCAGCTAACTTGACCTCTCGAGGGGGAGTCTTACTCGGTGTCAAGGTGTGTTAGACCATGGATTAAACTTACACCGGAATATCCCTTTAAATTGAGAGATTCAGTTTGTCGAGGGAAATCTTTGAGACTACAGTAAATACTTACAGATCATTAATGTGTTCACTTTGTGAGTCTGTGTGTGTTTGGTCTTGAAGCGATCTAACGCAGCGAGAGCTAACAGGTGTTTGTACGTCCGTCCGTGTGACTCATGGGATTCTTGGTACCGGCTCTGAATGGTTACCATTACGACGGGCTTCGACTGTTTGTTTCTGACTAACACGGCATCCGTCCCGTTCAGTACGCTTGTCACGGTTCGGGGCGCGTGTGCACCGTTCGGTTTATGACGCGCAACGTGCGTAATTTCCACCGGGACGTAACGGCCAGCTAACGGCTGCGCCGCGGTCACCGGAGCTGATCGCTGCCACTCTAATCAATGAGACCATCCCCACCGGGCGCGCGCGTGACGTCTCAGCAGCGGCTCTCCGCTCTGCAGCGCTGTCAGTCTGTAGCACTTCTAGTTTTTCACGGAGTCGTTGCTAAACCGCGTGAAGCTCAACAGAGCAGATTGCACCAGACAGGAAATCCGACACAGAATCAACGTAATACACTTCCGCCCCCTTTCAAAATAAAACACAATACGCAGTTCATGTAGCCTATCACAACTTCACATCAACATTACGTCATGAGGTACGTGTTGATGTTGATGCCCTTTCCTGTAATGTGGCCATAAAAATAGGAAAGTTAAAGTATTTTGTTTGCACTAATTCAAGAGTTCCTCTTTTTACTTTATAGGATACAATGTTTGTCAGAGATAGTTAATTAATTAATAGTCAGTTCAGTGATTGCTGTTGTATTTTAGTGATTTAGTGCATTTTCATTGCAGAAGAAGGCAAACAATTGTTAATCTTTTTGCCAAATAAATATATAAACGTGTAAATGCAGCAATATCTTTCCTCTTGCTGTCTCAAAATCTCACTCACTTTAATTTAAGATTGTTACAATGATGTGCTTAATCCCTTATCAAGCTGCCCCATTATTTCAGTTTTTGCATGATTGCATGACATGTCCTTATGTCTGATTTTTTTTTTAAAAATGTAATTATTAGGCTAAAGATCTGATTCATTTTGTTTGTGTAAAAAAAATAGAACAAAAAAAACAACTGAACTGAACCGAAAACCGTGATATGAACCGAACCGTGGATTTTGTGAACCGTTCCACCCCTACTCACAACACATCCAAAAACACAAACTTAGAGACACTGAACTGTGTTCCTGAACACATTTGAGTTTGAGTTTCACGCTCTTGGTGTGTCGCCTGGTGGACAGACCTGCAGACCAGACTCCGCTGGACAGACCGGAGCTGCTAAATGTGTCTTCTGGCAGGAGAAATCTGTCTCAGCGGATGAAACACAAGCTTGCAGATTTGTCTGGTTACCAAACTGTAACCTAAAGAGGCAGCATGTTGTGTCCACGTGTTCCTGTACTTTTAATGTTCTGATTTCTGTGCTGTTGCAGTGTTTATTCATCACTCTGCGTCCGAGCTTCACCTAAAGACTCAAATATCCGCTCGGATTTCGTTCACATTCAGTGGAAACTCTTTACATTCAGTTTCCATCTGTGTGGCGGAACAGCAGGTAACTTTCTGTGTATTGACATCCGTGTTTCGACAGGCTCCACCGCCGCTTCTACACATAAATAACCATCATGCATCTCCTTACTGCGCTGGAATTTTAATGCCTCCTGTAAATGGATCCATGTGACATAAATCATCATACCTCGCTGCTTCGACATGGAAACATGTGGAGCCCGGACAAGTTTTCACAGAGCAGAACTGTGTTGCAGACGAGAGAGAGAGAGAGAGAAGAAACCATGACGGTGTATGTAAATCAGGGCATATTTCTGTACTTCCTGTGTGATTCCCCCCTGCAGCCATCCTACACCTCAGCCCGGCCGGCGCAGGCAGGTCGGCACGTTGGCCCGCGCTTCAAAGCTTCAAAGCTTCGACTTCGCTTTTAACCAAAGTCTGATGGAGAGAGAGTTTGAGTCCCAGATGCTTCTTGTGGAAGTCCAGCAGAGCGCCAGGAGACGGACCTGAATATCTGACATGCTGCAGGACAGACAGACAGACAGACAGACGGACACTTTCTCACCTCAGTGAAACACAACTCTGATTTTAACACCACGATCGACATGTCGAGCTCGTAACTCAAGAAGGAAACACTCGGCGGTATGCAGACAGGAAATCTGGCCGCAGCATTTAATGTATTTATTTTTTTATGACTGATTGTCTCCAAGGCCAAATGTGTTATTTGATTTCACCACGAGTCAAATGCATCAGTTGGATCAAAGGTACATTTTTTTAAGGTTTATTTTTGTAGCCAGGAGAAGCTGAGACTGTGAGAGCCGACCAATCGTAGAAGACTGAGCTTTTTGGGAGGGAAGCCTTAAAAAAAAAAAAAAAGGAATATGGGACCTTTAACATTCGATATCTCAGAGATGTTTGATGATGCCTCTGACAGCTAAACTTGTAATGTAAACATTTAGCAACATTTATTTCTACATATTGTTGTTTTAACAATTTTAATGCACTTTAAAGCTCCACTGTGTCGTGTTTTAAGTAATTTATTAGCTCAAATCAGCGTCTTCATTCATAAATAAGTCCTCATTGGTGTAAAATGATCTCTGCCAACAATCTCACTTCTCCTCCTGAGGGAAGAATCACTTCTCTGGATTTCCATAGGACGGGCGAGCTCTACGGAGGCTTCCATGTCCTTCCGCTCTATAAAAAACGATGAGCTGGTGAGAGGGACAAAAAGCTCTACGTGGTACAGATAAGGCTAAAGGCGTTTTCACTCAGAGCCAGCGTGACTGTGGAACGGAGAAGGAGCTTAGCCAGACGCGCTCGTCAGCTGCAGTTTGAAGTCTGTTTGAAATAACGTACCTCATCACCCGAAACTAAACTTGATGAAGTGCTGTTTGAAGACACGTTGTTGTCACAGCTTCTTGAATCTTGACACATCCCGCCTGCCGTAGTTCCAACAGGCTGCAACGCACGTTTGAAAACGCGAGGCGCTAGAGAGCAGTATTCGTTTGGATGCAGAATAACATTTAACCACTAGATGGGAGAAATAATTCCACAGTGTGTTTTTAAAAGTTACATAAAATTTGAAAAAAAAATGAAAATATGCAGCTCCCTCATTCATTTAAAGGTTCAGTCTGTAGCAGCATGAAGCTGTGTGGTTGCAGATTGCAACCAACTGAACACCCCTCGTCCCAGCTTCCCCTGCAGTGACAACTGAAAACATGAAAAGCCCTCTTCAGAGCTTGTGTTTGGTTTGTCTGTTTTTAGCCATCGAGGGAACATGGCGGACGTATTGGAGACACGCTTGGCTACTTGCAGAATTGCAGCGAAAAATTAACCTGACTCTCTCCAGATGCATTTCGTTCCGCCTCGCTCCCCTCACATCCATCTGGGATCGCTCCCGTTGGGAGGGATTTCGGCACCAGATTTTATGGTCGAGCCAATCAGGACCGCCGGGCGGGAGTTTCATAGATGTGACGTAGCGGAGAAGCGACTGTTTTGATTCAGACAACAATGGCGGCTCGCATCGAGGAAGCAAGCGTCAACATTGATGCTGCTGTTTCATCCGTGTCGTCCAATCTACCCAATATTTTTTCGTTAAAAGAACGTCGCTCTCATCGACGTCACAGGTTGGTTTCGATGTGAGTGGTTGAAGTAGCACATCAGTAAAGATGACAGACAAGTGGTTTATCCAATCATATGCAAGGATTTTTGATAAGGTTCATCTCCAATGGAGCGATCCCAGATGGATGAGTGGAGCGAGGCGGAACCAAATTCATCTGGCGAGAGTCAGGTTAGAGAAAAATATCCCAAAAAGCATTTTCCCGATAGAGCACCATTAAGAAAGAGATGTCTGTAGAACACCTCAAACTGCAAGAAAGGTCAATTCTGACTCTTTCTAATACTGATTATTGATCCGTACAACTTTCCTTGAGCTGGGAGAAGAGATTTTAAAAAATCTGTGACGTCATGACACTGTAAAGTCTCTCGGGCGAGATAACCATTAAACGTATACGTATATTCTTATGACGTGCGTTTTCCTGGTCGACTCCTCTGTTCTGTGACTGCTGTACCTCTTCTGTTTACCTCACGATCTTATCTTTATGACGGAGGATGAAATGATTGCCTGCAGCCATTATCACGCTCCAGAGCGCTAAAATCCTTTCGTGTTCGTAAACAGTGTTTATCTGATAAACCCACAACCTCACTTATCTGTTACTGTAAGTGTCGTCCTTAATTGTATTTTATCATCTCACCTGTACGTGACGCAGCACGCAGCCACGTACCTTCATCACCAGCAGCAATATTTGCGGTCTGGACGCCCACTGGTGCATTTTTTTAAAAAACACCTGGAACACCCACAGCTTCTGTAACGCTCCTAATCTGTAGATCTTTAAATGTTTACACCCCGAATCATTCACATGCATGTTTATACATTCATCATGAGTAAACTTTAATGTGCTTTAAATGCAGGTTTGATGGATCGTAATGCCTTGTAAGTCCCGTTTTTAAAACTGTCTGCGGAAGTAATAATTAGGAGATGAGCTGCACCTCTCCGTGACCCAGAAATCCTTCAACACTTTCTTATCTCACGGCTGAGGAAAGGGTTGTTGACACGCGGGAATTTTCTTCAGGAGTTGTCTAAACAGATAATAGAAAGCAACAGGGCTTGAAAACCATTGTGCCCGACAGTTAACTTTGTTAAGAAAAGGCAGCTCGGGTTTCACGGCCGATACAACCAGCTGCTGTGCTCCAAAGGATTGTCATCAATATTCTGGCGATTAGCGCCTTAATAATGCGTCCAACCCCAGTTTCAACCAAGAGAGCTGTTGAGCACCACCTGATACGAGCACATTGTTCGGCGGCGGCGGCTCGGGTTTCCACGCCGTCACCTTCCACACACAGCCGGACACGAGCGCTGCAGGATTTCTTACCACACCTGCTTCTGATTCACACACACATGTATCGGCGCTGATCGCTGGCAGGTCCGTGTGCTCATCCTCTCGGAGAAAGACTGGATCCACTCACGAGGAAAAAACTGGAGGCTTTTATTTCAAAGGCTGATCAGTTTCAGGAGTTCATCTGTCAATACTTCAAAGATTCAGATGACCGAATCCTCCAGATATGTTTTGGATTCGGTCGTCAAACGGCAGCTCTCATGACTTTCATGCTTTAAAATGAATTCTCATGTCGGAGGTTTGGGAAGTTGTGCTGCACATTTTGGAGCAAAGCTTCACTTCATGCAAACTGAAGGTTAACTTTTACTAAAACATGAAAACACTTGTAACATCGTCCCAACATTGTCTTGTTTGGCGAGAAGAGTTTGATTGCAAACGTCAAAAATTACATAAATTCAAGTTCCCACATGCGATCGCTGGGCCGAACCTTTGTCGTCATGGTTAACACTGTGAGATGGTCGCAAGTCAGTCAGGTTTAGGAAAACATCATGGTTTGGGTAAATTAAATGTAAATGACAATTGAAACTCTACTCGTGCAGACTTTGCTACCCTTTTAAGAACTACAGCCACCAGAGATCGCCACCCAACAAGTGGGAACGACTGTTCTTTAAAGCTGCTGTGATGTCGTTTTCCCACCGACAGTACCAGCTCGCCTCGCCTCGACTCAGCTCGCCTTTTTTGCGTTCCCATTACTGAAATCTGGTACCTGGTACCTGCTAAAGTGGAGCTTTTTCAGTATCACCTCCGTATAAGTTCCAACCGAGCTGAGCTGATACTTCTGTGTGACGTAAGCTGGCAGCCGGCCACTGATTGGACAGAGAGCGACGCCACTTGACGACTCATGACGAGCGCGACGTCCGAGCCTGACGCCCGCTACCTTTAAAAACTAGCATCTGCGTTCAGTCAACATAGCGATTACATTGAAGGAACAACGCGCAGGAACACGGCGTGGACCGTGGCAGAGGTGGAGACGCTCCTGAGTGTTGTCGCTGAAGACGCATCCAGAACGAGCTCGATGGTGCGACAGGAAATGAAAAGGTGGACGTGTTTTGCGTCGCCCACAGCTAGCCCTGTTTATGTGTCGCGTGGATAAGTACGTCACTGATGACGACCCGCCGACGTTGAAGACGACCCGCCCGCGTCTGAAGACGACCCGCCCACGTTGAAGACGACCCGCCCACGTTGATGACGACCCGCCCACGATGATGACGACCCGCCCACGTTGAAGACGACCCGCCCACGTTGAAGACGACCCGCCCACGTCTGATGACGACCCGCCCACGTTGAAGACGACCCGCCCACGTCATGACGACCGCCCATGTTGAAGAGATACTAATTCTAGATGGAAACGCAACGCGTCTGAAACCAAACCAAGTAGAGCCACGCTGAGCCGAGGCGAGCTGGTACTGTCGGTGGAAAAACGGCATAAGCATTGTCGTTGTCCTGGCTAACTTCCTGTCCGTCTCCCTCCTCTCTGCTCACTTGAGGAAGACTGTTCCTTAAGGCCCCCACACAGCGCCCAAGGCCGACTTCCTTATCCGACCACTACGTCGCCTCCTGTCTGACCCGTTCGGCAGAAAAGTCACATTGAAACACACCGCCCCGGCTACACAGCAGCGTATACGTTCTGCGTCTGCGCAAGATGCAATAAGTCTCCTAAACATCGGGTGGCGCTAGTCTCGTGCCAGTCACCCAAAACATAAAAACAGGAAGTGACAGAACGGAGTGCGGACCGTAGCTTATCAGAACAAAGCACACACAGTGTTAGCTCAGCATTACTTGCGTGATGTCGTATTACGGTGGTCTCTCTTCCACCAGGGCAGCCAGCTGCTCCTCAAAGTCCTCGGTCCACACAGCCATGGCTTCCAAACATACGTTGGTTTATCCCCAAAATAACGAACGGTGAAGTGTTGTTTGTAACTCTGTGCCGTCTCTGTTTATGTGGTTTGTTTACCATCGTCACTTCCGCCGCCCCTCCCACACGCCGCGCTGATTCGCTGGCACACCGCCAATCAGAATGGTCACTGAACAGCGAGCTAACAACCAATCAGAGCATCCGACGGCATCCAACCTCAGACGGCCGACTTCGCATGTTCAGTCGGATCAGACGCAGCTGAACACACCGAACAGAGCAGCTCCCGAACTCGTCCGACTCTCTCCGAACGCTTCAGACGTCCGACGCCTTTAAAGCTGCTGTAAGCGTTGTCGTCGTCCTGGCTAACTTCCTGTCCGTCTCCCTCCTCTCTGTGTCGCCACACTTGCACGACTCCTTTCTTTTTCTCCGTCCTGATTGGATAAAGTGAGCAGGGATACCAGATAAATGTCTTTTATCTTTCACTTGTATGTGGTTCCAAGCACAAACTGCGTTCACCCTGTTCGGGCCGGACAGCTCTGATCTCAGCGACACACAGACTTAAACTCGTGTGTGAATCCCGTCAAACAGGAAATAGCTACCAGATCCATGTGGTGAGGAGTGAAAACATTACAAGCCGCGACGGCCGCATACCTCCTCTGATGCCGAGTGCCGTAGCAGCTGGAGGCCAAAACGTTAGCGTCGAGTGTCATCATCTGTCTTCTCCTTTTTTTTTACATCATTTAACGTGCTGAACCTTGACCACAGCTTTCTGAGCTGGTTCTTCTCAGCTCTGCTCACACAAGTACATTTACTCTCATGCACTGTTCAAGGTACTTTTCTTGAGCATTCCCTTTTTTATGCAACTACATCTCAAAGGCAAACATTGAGCTTTCGACTCAGCTACTTTTGTGTATAAGTTGCTTTTCAGTTTACAGTTTTTCCTACTTCTTCCTGTCCCTGTATGTGCTGAGAAAACTTAACATCCCTCGTTAATATTCAACCAGAAATGAGGAGCTACTGCTTCTCTGAGGCTCTTGGGGAAAACGACTTCAGTAAAACGTACTTCCATCACTTTTAGTCAAAACGTCTTGGCCATTTGTTTGTGTGAGAATAAAAAAAAAGGAAAGTGCGTGTTTGTGTTGAGGGCATACCATACCTGATTATTCATGCTGGCAAAGACAGTGGCTTGGCTGGAGGTCTGCAGCAGCTGTTCTTTTTTCCTTTCGTGTGTGGTGTGTGTGTGTGTGTGTGTGTCATCATGACAGTTTGGCTGAGCTGATCACCACAAACTCACCTGGTGAACGTCTGACCTGACTCACACACTCCGACTAGACACAACTCACCTCATCATTCATCGTCACACACGTCTTCTGAAAGGTCAAGATTTTACATCGAACACACACGAGCAACACAAAAAAGTAAAACGTTGTATTTAGATGTAAAAAAAATCAGCATTATCGTCAAATGGTGCATTCAAGGATGATCAGACATCAGTCCGCTGCCAAATCAAACCCAGAGGATAAATATTTGTATTTGGTTGGTTCGTGCATTCAAAAGTCTGCAGCCGAGTTACCTGATTACATCATCCTGGATACAAACTGCTGTTAACGTGCAGTAAACACGAGTAAATCAGCTCCTGGCGTTGCCTTGGTGTTGTGACCTTTTGTACGGCAAACAGTAAAACAAGACTACTTTTCATCACTAATCCCGTCTCACATCACATCACACTTCCCCGGCAGCGGATTAATCGGTCTGTTTAGATCTGTAACCCTGGAAACAGTCCAGAGGTGATTTCCGCTGATTCTCCATATCTGCCAGTCGTCTTTATGAAGTTGTCAAACAGAGACGTCGGCGAATAACTCAAGCGCAGCCAAACTGTCGTGCATCAGTGCGTGATGAAAATAAACAAAGGTTAGTTGAATAGAATGGTTATGCACCATTTTTTTGTTAGGAAGTGTTTGTTTTTGTCTTCCACAGTGTTTACCTCATCCGACCACAGGGGGCGCCACAGTTGAAATAAAAAAAATCCACATACATACATATTTCACCATATTTCACCAATTAATCTCCGGGCCTCAAAACACCCACCCAAATAACCGCCGGGGCGATTATTTGCATTATTTTTGCAGAAGTAAACAGTTGGCACTTCCGTTTTCTGTCAAAATAAGAGAAGTAGCTAACGTTAGAAAAGGGTGTACCGTAATCTTAGATGACGACTGACTCTTATTTTGACAAAAAACAGGAAGTGTCAGAGAGAACTCTGTCTGTCTGTGTAAAAATAAATAAAGGCCTGCAGCGAATAGCCGCCTGCTTCTTTTAAACGCCTGGGGTCAAAGCTGATTTAGCGTATTAAACGTCCGGGCTATTTATTGATGAAATACGGTATAATCACTTTAAAATTATATCTATGATATATTGTTACGATTATAGAGTCGCAAAATAAATGATTGGCGTCACCGGGTTATTGTTGGTAAAAGAGAAAAAGGAAATAAATTCTGATCCAAAGAAATATTTTGTTTTTCCTAATTGTTGCCTGGTTTTGACTCCGCTTATATAATATGTAAGGGATAATGCCCGACGAGGTGTCCATAATCAGGAATTAATGGACGACGCGGAGCCGTCCGATGTCGCAAGTCTACCTGATTATGGACACCTCGAAGGGCATTATCCTGCTTATACCATGGTCACTTGCCAAAGAAAAGACCATTAATTTATATTTTCATGCGTTTTACAATCAAAATATAAAGTTTTTCACAGGCGATAACTTAGTTTCCCTGGTAACGCCTGAGGGTTTGACTAATACCTGGAACAATCATTACCCTCCCGTAAGGTTCTTACGCAACGGAAACGTTGTTCACCTCTCCAGTAAATAGGACGGACCTTAGATACGACTTGGCAACGGGAGATATTCTAGTCCGCTCAGCGGTGAGCCAGAAAGCTAACGCTATGCTAGCGAGATTCAAAGTCGATAACATTGCGTACGGTTGACGAACAGTAAATATAATCTGACAGTATGTTTAACAACAAGACTAGCTAGCTTACCAGTCATGTCACTGTCCCCAAATCAACATCAAGATGTTCACGAACAAATGATCGGCCGTGTGTAACGTTACTGTGGCCGCAGCCTGAAGCAGAGAGCTGAACAGCCAACGGGATGTGAGATTATTCGCAAAGTTTAAAGTGAACTTTCTGCAGCTTGTGTGTTACAGTCTCCATCCTGTGGTGTTCAGAGGATAAGGCACTGAAGGACTGACGGACTGCACTCAGTGCTGGAAATAAACTGTAAACAGAGGCTTTGACTGCGTTCCCGTCGCTATGGTTACGCCAGCTAGCACATTAATTTAGACGGTGAACAGACAATTTGACTGGAACTACTTAGTAGGTGTCCATATACCAGGGATTAATGGACACCCTGCAGCCAATCAGAATCGAGTATTCCCCCAGACCATGGTATAAATCATTATATTCAATACAGCTACACACATATAATTTAAGTGTATAAACAGGTTGCATTTTTAAAATTAAGATAAAGCAAAGGACGGTAGAATATAAAAGTAAGTTGTCTGCATTGCTGCCTGCATTTTTCATACTCACCACAGGTGGTGCTAGAGTTCAAATGTTCAAACTCTGCACATAGTGGCTTTAAAATAACTAACATGAAGCAAATACTGTAGGTTTATAATTCTGGATGTATGTATTATACTGTATCGAGCTTTAAACTTTATATTTAAGGTTATTTAATGTCATTTAATCAAACTGAGCTCTCTACGATGAGAAAATCACTCTTCGGGGAAACTCCTCTCAGCTCATGGACTCTGGTTCACATGACAGAAAGCTTGGGAACCGCTCTGCTAACAAAACAACAGATACTATTATTTGTATTGCGAAGTGATTTTTCATGGGAAATGTGTTTCCAATAATCCAATCATTGCTTAAACAAGTCCTCTTTTATCTATCTGCTAATTACTCGTTAGTCTTGTCTTAACATATCTGCATCGTGACGCATCGAACGTAAGTGACAACAGCGCAGATCGACGATGGGAACCAGCTTTTTTCTCTTTATTCAGTAGTGAGACAACAGTAATTTGATGTTTGCTGTGGTGAATCTGGCGAAACCATGAGAAACTTTCTCAAGGAATTCACCAAAACCGCAGAAATACCTTCGTTGCTTGTACAGGAAACAAAACCTTATCGCGTTTTAATCTTTACACAACAAGAGAACAAGAGTTTTTCGGCGTCTCCACAATGACTCCTCACATTTCCCAATTATTCTTTCTTCACAAATGGCCTCAGACCGGAACATCAACAGCTCAAATACACCGAGATGATCCAGTGCGTGGGAGACGTATTTTTGTATTTTACCATGGATTTTCTCTCTTGATCTAATGATTATCCTCTCACAGGCTGGTGGACTGCCAACACAAACCTGAGAATTCTCATAACTCATGCTTACAACTATTTTGAGTGCAGCCCGACCTGGAGCGTCCTCAGCCGAGGCGTGAAATGAAACTAATGTTTGATGGAAAGTCGATCTGATAAACGTGCTGATTGCCAACGAGACACCTCCGACAGGCCTTCCTGTCTGTTCCCTCGCTTTAGTTGAGCACGTGAGAGCAACGTCTATAAAAAAAAATGTTGCACTCAGTGCTGTTTTAAGGAAACTGCTTCACAGTTCATTAGAGGTATGAACTCCAAACCTGTTTTTTGAAGATCTAATATGTAAGAACTCTGCTTTAAAATGTCTAAACTAGAGTTTTTTTGTGATTGTTGCGGGCAAAAATCCTTGATTATGCGGCACGTTTTCTTAAAAAATGCGATGGAATATGCAGGAATTTGCAAAAATGTTAACCCTAACCCTAAAAAAAGTGATTCCCCGACACTGTGTTCTCACTGGGCTGCTACCTTAATGTGAAGAGTCATTTCTACTGACTTCCTGTGATAAGCGAGCAGACTACATCACAGGAAGTGCTGGGAATAATTCAGTTCTCATCTTGTCAACCTTTTCATACTTTTACGAGCTTTAATCTTGCAGCTACTGACCTTGATCCTTTCAGCCCGAGCAGCTGTTTTGGAAGTTAACGCCTCGGTGTAGGTGAGCTGCTTCCGTCCTCGAGTGTTTGGAGGAAGTGGTTGTCCAGCGTCGACTTCCTCCTGTGGTCCGACACGCAGCTGCAAAATAATTTGCCTCCACTGTCATGTAACACACCGGGAAAATGCTTTGCTCGGTCTTTTGAGATTTTGATTTGCGGACTTCATCACGTCTTCTTCGTGGGGTTTGCAGCTTTCCGATGACGTCACTTCATAACGTTCCCACAGCAACAGGAGGAAAGCGGCTGCTCTTGTGTGAAGTAAACACAACATTTTTCAACTTTCTGCAAAGATATATGTGACTTTTTTGCAACGAAAAAGCGGCGATTATGAAATCATGCAAGCCCTGCATATTTCGTGCATTTTGCGTGGAAATTAGTGATTTATGATTTGATAAATGTGCAGACTTTGGCTGATTATGCATTGAATTATGTGCATAATCATGTTTTTCTGGAGGGACTGTATAGAGTTTTGTACTTACGTTATCCCAAATATGTCCAAAAATGTTCAAACCCAGAGAGGACATCCTCTGACTGAACTCAGCACTCAGCAGACTCTGGTTCTGGTTCTGGTTCTCTCTCTCCTCTCTGTAACGTTACGTTCATAACGTAAAGTCCATTTACCCTCCAGCTCCAGTCAGCAGTCGACATTACAGAACATACCCGACAGTGGAGGTCACCTCCGGATCACTGCTGCAGTCAGGTTGATAAACAGGAGTGAAGATCCACTTTTTAATCCCAAAAGTTAAGCTCTCCTCCCGTCGGTGAACTGCTCCGGATCAGAGCAGAATCTCGTGAGACTCCGGGTTCTTATTCCTCCAGATGACCTGGATCGACACCGACTCTCTCCTTCACACGCAACAGTCGGAAAATATCAATGTTTTACTTGGACACCTTTAAATATATTTTGCCGTGCGAGAAGAGACACAGAGTTTAAGAGAACAAACAGTCGTCAGTCGGCCCGTTTGGGAAGTTTGGACCATCCACCAGTCAAATATTTTGAGTCAGCATCCAAAGACCAGAATGTCAACAGCTCTAAGAATTAATGTTGGACGCGGCGTATTTTGACATTTCTGTGGCGTCTGTATTAATCTGGTGATTACCCTCATGAAAAAGCTGCCAGCGCAAAAACCGCTGCAGCCACACGAATCAAAACGACTTTATCTCCCGGTCGCTGATCCTCCGTGAAAGAGACGGACCACTCGGAGTGACAGACGAATGTGAGTGATTAATACTCTGAGGTGTGCTTCTTTGTTCCTCTTTTGAAAATTACTGTCAGCGAGTTAAAGCCTCTTCCCTGCCTAAACACGCCGCCCTCGCTGTGCCTACCGGAGCTTGTCTGGGCAGACGGCGGCGAGCACGTCGAGACCGAGCGTGTTGCAGTGATGGGTGAAATACCTTGGCACAGGGTAAACATCTTTTACACATAGCCTCGGGGGCCCATGCACTGCTAGTGTGACTCAACAAGAGAGCCTGCATGAGTGGGCGATTTGGCTTTTTCTCTTTGCCTTTGATGGAAAGGAGAGGCTACCGGTGGCACGCCCCTCTCTGAAGGCTTCACCGGCAACTTCCTGTAAAGATCCTGCAAGAAGAGAAGAAAAGGAGCCGTGCTTTAAGCGCTCTGACCTTTCATTCGCCTCGACGTAGGTTTAGCTTATATGAAAGGTCACTTAATCCTGTAATTGTTACTTTTAGATGTTATCTTTCCGAATTATTAACGTGTCAAGGGATTCTCTATAAATGGCATGCGAGATGTCAAGCGAAACCGGTGGCTTTTCCCCTCTTTCAAATGGTTTTCATCCGTCACACGATTATTTGATAGCGAAGCACGAAGGAGAACATGAGATATTTTCCTTGTTAACATCTACACTGTTAGGTCATTGTTATTAACAGATTGTCACCCTGACAAATCTTCAATTTGATTCAAGTTAATGGTGCGTTACATTTGTTTGCCCGTCGCTGTAACTTCCAGGGAAACACAGGAACCTTGTTCATCAATCAATCTGTTCAACAAACACATAAATGTCTCTTACTTGTGCGGCAATGTGCCTCCTTGTCTATCTAAAAGGGAGGTGTAATATTCCTCCTTTTCCAAACAGCCTCCACTTTTCCTCCTCTGGTCGGCGTCAACATGTGACGTGACGTGAAGCAGGAAGTTGGGCGTGAAGAGAAGCAGGGCAGTTTCTGCTTTTCTCCCAAAATCCTCTTCCCGTTTAACATTGGGGCTTATGGGGCAGTTGCTGGAGTTTGTGTCGGTTAGACGCAGATAATTCAAAAACCGTACATCCTCCCGATAAAGTGGACACGTTGCCAGACAGAAGACAAGTGTGGCTACGTTCTTGGAAAATATCACTATTGTAGTGTGAAATCTGTGGCTAGGATCGTCATCTAAAGAAACATTTTCGGAGAGTTTTTTTCAGGCTCCCCCACTCTGCCAGTTGGTGCTGCGCGAACATTCCGCAATACACACACATTGAAAATCCTGAATTTTTCTGAATTTTTCGAAATCACTCACGATCAATTAAGGGTCACCGTTCAAAAACTAAACATCGTAGAAAGAGAGTTCAAATACAACTCAAATAGATGAGACTTGTGCCTACATTTTAAAGTTTGAATGGTGTCTCTAGGTCAAAGTCTGCCAGAGCAGGAGATGTTTGAAAAACGTTGATGATTTTGCGACTTTTTTGACCCCGTCCCATTCATTCCTTATGGGACAGTTTGTCGCAGTTTTTCTTCAAAATAAGAGCTTTACATTGCACCCCATCGGAGTTTAGAACTGGGTTCTTAGCGGGGGGCTTTTAATTTGAAAGTACGACCGCTATTAGCTCGCTGCTACAACAACAAGCGGACAACCAAGACAGCTACAGAGAGCGAGGAGACGCTAGCATCTCCCGGATCTCAGCGGCTTTCCAGCTGCTCATCTTCGTGGATGAAGTGACGAACTGACTGCTGTGATCAGCTGTTTCCTGGTTTTAAAACTGGACATTAGAGAGGACAATGAGCAGGGTTGTCCAGCTTTGAAGATTCGCTGTCATTGCTACATTATGAATAATAAGCGTTGCCCTGAATTTCTACGTTCTTCCACCATCTTTCAATTCACTGTTTCTTCTGTGGTGAAATCTCAGCTTCTTCTATTTGCAGATCTTCACCCCTGAGGTGAACTCTATTGCGTGCTGAGATGACCGTGCTTTGACGTGACATGTAGACTATGAAACGTCAATTGTGCAACCCTGGTGCAATTATAGTAAACAAACAAAACCATAAGATGTGATGGCTGATAAATCTTTCATACCTGTGGTAGATTAATAACTCATTTCTCATGAAAAACATTTGTTTCATTATTTTCTTTCTGCGGTTTTGCCGAAGGGAGATGTTGTGCAACTGACTTGACCATCAGCCATTTGCCCTCACCTCTGCTTCCAGTGAGAGTGTATATAGAAAGTGTTTATTGTCTGTGCACAGTGACAGAACAGTGCCCTCTTTCTGCAGGTTTTGTTCATTAAACAATCGAGCAGCGATGCCAGAAGATCCACTCCAAAGTTCAAACTGTGGTATAGAGGGCCAGGAAGGGTTTTGTTAGTTTAATTACACTTTCTCAGTAAATTTGATGAGGATATGTCGTAGATGAAAAGCTAATCGTTGCACTTTCTGCACCACCATTGTTTCCGTCTCCTTTTCATTCAGCCGGGCGCAGGAGTTCCCAGAGGAAGTGGATATTTTAAAAGAATAAAGTGAGTCTGTCGTGTGGTGCGGAGGAAGACGTTCCCACCTTTGTGCTGTCGGGACTCACAGTCCTCGCTCTGTAATGGACTCCACCGCTCTTGTTCTCACATGTTCCCTTTGGTTTTGGCTCAGAAAATGAATGAGCACTTCCTTCGACGTAAAGTGAAGAGCAGTGTGTGTCTGTGTGTGTGTGTGTGTGTGTGTGTGTGTGTGTGTGTGCGTTTTTCCGGTGGTTTGGTCAGTAATCATCACCTCTCAGTTTCTGAAGACTCGCTAAGCGTCGTGTTTGAAAACCACTTACTGAATCACTTGTTCAAACGCTCTGTCAGTTTTAAATCTGGTAAAGATGGAGAGTGGGCGCCGAGCCAGAGGGAGTGGAGGCAAGAAGTGTAAGTGTGTGTGTGTGTGTGTGTGTGTGTGTGTGTGTGTGTGTGTGTGCATGCTGTCATCCATACGAACACTATGTTTCAGCAACTCTGAGTCAGAGTGTTAACATGTCGGTGCACATTACATGTTAGTGTAATGTCATCCAAATTATTATACAGTAGCTCTGTTTGGAACGACCCTAAATGACTCATTGGTGTGTACGTGTGTGTGTGTGTGTGTGTGTGTGTGTGTGTGTGTGTGTGTGTGTGTTTGTGTGTGTACTCCTGTCTTTGTGGGGACCTCGTTAAATTCTAGGCCTCGGGAGTTGGGTCTTGGAACATTTTGTGGAGAAAAAGTATATTTTGGAAAACAACAATTTGGGAAATTGTGCACTTTTTTTTTTGAAAGTTCACATATATCGCTCTTGCAGCTGTGTTTTTAACAGCCTGTTCTGAGTCCTGGTAGATGTGATTGATCGAGAAGGGAACAGTGGACAAACATAATTCTAAGGTGATGTCTTGAGGACCAGGATTTAAGTCCTATGCGAGGCCAATAGCAGACCAGGAAGTTGTTATTTGAAGCCAAACCATACTCTTTTCCTGAACCTAACCAAGTAGTTGTGATACCTTAATTCTGAAAATGCCATCTGATGCGTCTATTATACAGTTTGGCTTGATGCTGGTTGGTATAACAGGTGAGAGAAAGAGGTAGTCGTGGTGGTTGGATGGGTCAAACCAAGGACTACCAGAAGACCTGAGTTTGAGTACGTTCATATTTGAACCCAAACCATGATGTTGTCCTCAACATAACCAAGTAGTTCAGCAGCTTGAACCAAACCAAAGTCCGTGTTAACAGTGCAAAACTCATAATACCCAAGCTATATTAATAAAGTTTATTATTCAGATTCTTTTGAAAATGTGGATATTCTTCAGAGGACTGAAACTGAAACCTAATCCTAAAGTCAGAAAATGTTTTGCATAAGATTAAAGTGAGGGTCTCTGCAGAATTCATTATACTTCTTCTGAACGTAAGAACATTGTGTGTGTGCTCAGTAATCTCAAGGTGAACTGGAGATATTCACACAAACACAGCCACGATAACTGTGTGTGTTTAGTGGCCTGTATAAATACTTACTTTAATAAACGGTGAAGTCTGTTTTACCATCATTAGGCACCGCCACCTCTTTCATGTTCTAGTTTTTAGACAAATTATCGTCATAAATGAAGCTGATTGAGGAGAAACTATTATTTTTACACCTTTAGCTGTGGATCAGTCAAAATTGGATACACAGATGAAAGAAATTGGACAAATTACTAGAAATCGATTGCAAAGAGGTCAGAGCACTTTGGTGTGGACATGGTTTTAAAAACATACATATATATTTGAAGGTGTAGAACTTATATATTACTAATTGTACTTATAGTATTACTAATAATGGAATTAGATTAACAGCAGTACAATGTTCAACCAATCAACAGATCAAACAATTGGTCCTCCTCAACTAGTAAAGTCAGAAAAATGCAGTTTAGCACCAGAAAAGTAAACTTAAAGAACAACAAAAAGGATAAAAACTAAAGCGGGCATCATTTATGGGTATTACAAATGACACAGGCCTGGTTTATTAATTGATACGTATTTGGAAATCAAATGTGGGATTTAAATTTGAGAGCTGATGACGCAGAAATGACAACTAGGAGTTAATTTTTTTAATCACACTACTGTTCTGGAACAGTGCAGGAATGTAGGGCTAGCGCTTTGATGTGGGGACGAAATTTCAATAAGTGGTTTAATTTTATTTTAATACAATTGATTATAGAGTAATTTTCTGTTTGATCAGCATGTTGCCCTGCAGATAAACTAAAAAAAAACTGCTCCAGACGGTCGACGGGATCGGTCTAAAGACTGGCTCCGGACATCCCCATCACACACTCGCGCTTAATGTAAACACAGGTGCGCATGTACACGTGAACCCTAACACATGTATCGCGTCTGCACCCTCGCATGCAGACACAAACACACATGTGCACACACACACACACCTCACTGTCATTAGAGCGCCCACTCACGCTCACACACACCCTCTCGTCCCTCTCATTATCAATGCTCCCTGGCACCAAACTCCTGGTTAGAGAAGACCAAAGCAAAGCACCTTCATTACTATCCGAGGCTAATACAATAACTACCACGTGTGTCCCCTCCGTCTCTGTCCCGACCTCAGCGCAGTCTAAACACAGCCCGACTCCACCCTGGAAGTTATTATCAAATATTTCTACTTCTACTATTTGTATTTTATGTGATTTGCAGTGTTAATTGCTATTTTTCTAACGTTTTACATGTCTACGAGGAAATGCAATCCGCCGGACCTTCAGACCCCGAACTGTTTCACCACATTATCTAAATCAAATTATTTGAAATGAGAAGCAGTAAAATAAAAGTGCAGTTTCCAAATCCTCACAACAGTCAGACCGTATTATTTTCTCCACCCTGCCAGGAAAGTTATTCAGACTTAAGTAGTGCACTTAAAGGCTCATGTATTTGAGTTTCAGTTTATGGAATGAGCTTCCCGTTTCCTCTCCAAACACGTAAAACTGCACCCAAAGAAATATTTTGCAATTCAGTTTTTTTGGTTGTAACTTTCCATCAACACGCTTACAACGTATCACGTGAGTCGAGGGGGAAGACAGTGGAAGCATCAGGGCAGAGCTTTAATTGGCATTCACACATAACTAATATTGTTAAAGAGTCATTATGAATGTTGTTAAGAAGGCAGCCTTAACACAAGGTCCATTCAGTAGCTGTTCTGGAGCTTTGGACCACACGGTCAGTCTCTGCTAATGGAGTCTTTCGTTGAGTTGTAGATGCCTTTAAGGTGTATTCCGTGTAGTTTAATCCATGGTCTACACACTTACACAGAGTAGACTCCTTGAGAGGTCAAGTTAGCTGACCGCTAGCTTAGCTAGTTTTAGCAACCTCAGAAAAGACCGCATCAATAACAACACACTGCAGCTTATGTCTCCAACTAGAAACCGCCATCAAAAAGCCACAATTAATGGTGAGAACAGCAGCAAACTTCAGCAACAGTACATGTACAGTCCCAGCACACAGTACGAAGCATCAAACATCTGCTAGCTTTGCTGGATTTGTATTAAAAACACAGCACAACTCACCTCTCCTCCAGCAGCCTGCCTGTGTGGGAAGCCCTGACGAGTTGATTACTGAGTGCAGTAGATTTCTGCAGCTCAAGGATGAAAATGTCTGATTATTACTCCATTACTTCCGTCATTTTCCCTGTCAGCTCTCGAGAATAAGAACTGAGCGTTCCATGGAGTAATAATCAGACATCTTCATCCTTGAGCTGCAGAAATCTACTGCACTCGGTAATCGACTCGTCAGGGCTTCCCCACACAGGCAGGCTGCTGGAGGAGAGGGTGAGTTGTGCTGTGTTTTTAATACAAATCCAGCAAAGCTAGCAGATGTTTGATGCTTCGTACTGTGTGCTGGGACTGTACATGTACTGTTGTTGAAGTTTGCTGCTGTTCTCACCATTAATTGTGGCTTTTTGATGGCGGTTTCTAGTTGGAGACATAAGCTGCAGTGTGTTGTTATCGTGCGGTCTTTTCTGAGGTTGCTAAAACTAGCTAAGCTAGCGGTCAGCTAACTTGACCTCTCGAGGGGGAGTCTTACTCGGTGTCAAGGTGTGTTAGACCATGGATTAAACTTACACCGGAATATCCCTTAAAGAAACACCTCCCATGACAGCTTCTGTGTGTTTAAGCTAGCCTAAGCTATTAAAACCCGAGCAAAGGTGATGTTATAGAAGGTTTAAATATTATTTTATCTGGTCTAATTGAGAATTAGGACATAATTTGATCAAGTTTCAACAATTGAAAAAGACTGTAGAACATCCAGCTAATGCAACAGACGCTATCTTAATAAGTAGGGCAGCATTTGCTTGGCTAATGCGGTTACATATCTGCTCCGGCTGGATGGATTCATCAAACTGTAACATGTCCTCATTTGAACTTAAACCATAATACTGTAAGAGGTGAAGAGGTTTTCACAAAATTAGTCTGTCATCAGAGATAACCGATTAAATCCCAGTTTGAAAGACGCATCCCGAAGCTTGTTGCTGCTCGTCACTTCCAGAGAATGTAAAATTGGAGGTTTTGTGGTTTTGATGCCTCATAAACCTGTCAACCTGCTTTTGGATATAAACGGCTTCATTCACGGTTCATTGTAAAATCACAACGCTAACGGAAGAGGTATGCATTTTCTGGATTGTGTTTGTAAATGTGTGTGTATGTTACAGTGCGACAAATTGGCTGACGAGGTTGATTTTACGATCATAACACGCTAAAATGAGACGGGAATGAGACTCGAACTTGTGATTGAACTGTAGTCAGCAATTCTCTGGTAATGTCAGAGTCTGATTTGTGGCGTTACTCATGCTGAAGTCAAACTCAATTTGATTTCAGGTGTGTCTTAATAAATAATTACAGAGCTATCAATTAAATTCCAGTCATTGAAATATTTTTGCTATTCAGGGAGAAGCAGAGAACCAAACCACACAGTTAAAATATTTATCCTGAGGGGTCATTTTCTAGCAGATTCTGGCTGAGTACAGCAAAGCCTGACGCTCTTCCTGATTGAAATACAGTTTAGAGCAGCGTTCCCCAACCGTCGTTTGGTACCGGGCCACACAAAAAGAATAAATAACTTATATTATTTCCGTTTTATTCATTATCTGAGTCTGTACAATCTTTTATTTTGAAAAATTCTCCGAATTCTCTCAGTTACATCCGAATCACGTGACCCACACTTGTCACCGCTTGACCTCTGCGCTTGACACACACTCTGCCGGTATTCTGGATAAAAGTCGTGGCAGAAAACCCCGAGATTGCCACAACAGCTCTGAAAACCCTGTTGCCATTTCCGACATCATATCTGTTCAGGGCTCTCATTAATTTAGCGTTATGGTGAGTTGTATTTTTCATGTACTTCATATGTTTTGTGTTGTATTTTGAAGGCATGTTTAAGCGTTACCATAGCGACCAGCGAGCGTGAGGCAGAGAGGTTGTTGTTATGTTGTTGGTGGATGTCAGGAGGACGCTGCTAATAAAAGTTACATACAAGTTCACAGTGGATTCAGTTTTTTTTTATTATTATTATTATTATATTTACAAAATACCACAGTTTTTGTGTTGGTCTTATCATTTTATTTTGTTGTATTTATCCGCCACACCTTAAAGGCCGGTCCGTGAAAATATTGTCTGACATTAAGCCGGTCCGTGGCGCGAAAAAGGTTGGGGACCGCCGGTTTAGAGAACTGACAGAAATTTGGTTTTAACTTTTGAGTATTGGACGAGTGAAATATTTGTCGGTGATACATCCACTTACGAACACGTCCTCTCTCAGTGTCCAAGCGACTGAGCCAGTAGTTCTTGCAAGAGATTGATTATTGAGTTCATCCCCAGCTTGTTAAATACCAAAACCTTGGGTTGTTATTGGTTTTGATGCCTCATAAATCTGTCAACCTGCTTTTGGATATAAACAGTTTCATTTATGGTTATTTGTAAGATCACAACGCTAACGGAAGACTTTTGAGTCTTGAACGAGTGAAATATTTGTCGGTGATACAGCCACCGGGATACATCCGCTTACGAACACGTCTTCTCTCAGTCCACGTTTATACGTAGCAGGGTATTTAGAGAAACAAATATTTCCCCCCCTTCGTTTTCAAAAAAGTTGTCATTTACATCAACCCGCATAAATACGCCGTCGAACGCCATTATAACTCTGCCAAACCTCTGGGCGGCAGTGTAGGGAGAAGGATGAAGCCATGCAAGCCAATCAGAATCCTCAGAATCAACAACAACGAATAACACGAGCGACTTCCTGTTCCTTTCAAAACAACGCTCACGTGACGTTAAGCATTTTCTGGTGCATAGCCTAATGAGCGTGAACGCTAAAACCCCGTTTCTCTCAGCTGACACGACAACACATAACCGGAGTTTTCCAAATTCTCCACTTTGCCCGCAGTTTTTAGAAATAATCATTTTCTGTGATAAAAACAGGGTTTTCATGTAAATGAGAGGCCAAACCGCCTGGAAATATCTGCGTTTTCCCTTCGTGTAAACGGGGCCTCAGTGTCCAAGCGACTGAGCCAGTAGTTCTTGCAAGAGATTGATTATTGAGTTCATCCCCAGGTTGTTAAATACCAACACTTTGGGTCGATATTCGGTATTTGACAACCTGTGAATGAATCTTTCTCCAGAACTGAGTTCCTTACAATTAAAGTTGTAGCCTCTTGCTTGCTAAACGTCTTTCTTTTGAGGTCTGTAGATACCAATTGCCCTTGTTAGCTGTAACCAGAGCTTATTTTAGCTTCACACAGAGTTTCAGTACAACAGTCTCTGACCTGCACTCAGACTGTATCTCTGAGATTTTACAGCTCTGCGTTGGTCAAACAGCCCGACAGATGTTTAATGTTCTGTGTGTGACTACTAAGCGTGAGAACACGGAGGTTATCATTTACAAATCTGCTGCTTTGTAGTTCTGTTTTTTTTTGCATCGCTGCTGTTCTCTTTTACATTCTGACATTCGCTGTGGAGGTGGAGGTCAAACAGTGTAAACGCCGGCGTGGTGATATAGTGTTCTAGTGTGTATCTGATTTACTGCGTGTGAGAACGTGGAGCCTGTCATTTCACAAAACCACATGACTGACGCTGAAAAGAGGAGGAGGAGGGGGGGACGTGTGTGCAGAGGAGGGGGGTTAGGACCACATTTGGATATGTTAAGAAGTCCTTGAAGGGGTGGTTATAATTGTCAGATATACCAGCAGTCTGACTCATTGTTTACGGCTCGCGACAAAGGCCTGTGTGCACCATAGCCTTCCATTCATCAAGCCACCATCGCTGATTAGGCCTGTGCTGAGTTATGGTGGGAACCAGTAACACTTCCTCCCTCATGTAGACTCGGGTTCCTGCTGATAACAAACAACCGCACAAAGCCCCCGTGTGTGTACGTGCACCGCGGGCTGTGTCGTGTTGCGTCGCGGCGAGAACGGTGCATTTGAAGGCCCTGTCGCATTCATATTGGCTGGCGGGGTATTAATAGATTTATGAGACATGGAGGACCCTTATATAAACCAGGAAACACACATCAGAAGCAGGTTCCTCCCTGCGCCACTTATTCTATTTTCTATTCAGTCGCAGTCCGTGTCAACACGTGGGCGAAGTCCGAGTGTGTGCTCGTTCGCTCCGGTTGTGGGTTTGATGCATATACTATTGTTCAGCTCTGTATTTGACTCTGTGATGATTAAATATAAAGGAAGTCATCCTTTATAGTTTCATGTTATATCGTTTCCCACCAAGAAATCATCGAAGGACATTTTCAGTGAAGTTGTCGGGTTGTTCTTTGTGTGTTCAAACCCCTCACATGGTGATGACACAACAGTTTCCAGACCAGGGCTGTCATTGATCCAGCGTCTCTTGCTGAGACATTTTCCTTTGCTTGAACACAACAATGTAGAAGTGACGGGAAACGAGACGAAAGGGACTAGAGATGACATGCAACAAAGGCCGAGCTCAAACCAGGAGGGTTGTAATTACAAGGTCGGTGGTTCAAACCCTGAAAACACTGGGATGCCTCGACGCAGGGATATCTGACATTAAAGGTTGTGGGACATACTTTTAGTAGACTACGTCAGGGTGAGAAATGGAGATCAATCATCTCGCTTTACAAACAGTCACACGGTCAAGTCGCAGAGCAGAAAGTTCATTTCAGTGTTACTGGTCTCTACGTTGTCCTTCATACTGCTCCGCCGCTCTGATGCACTTCCATCACTAGCCCCTTTTAGATAGAAAAGGTGGCACATGTGCAGCAAGGTAAAGGCTGCAATGTGCCGCCTTGTCTGTCTAAAAGGGAGGTGTAATATTCCTCCTTTTCCAAACAGCCTCCACTTTTCCTCCTCTGGTAGGCGTCAACATGTGACGTGACGTGAAGCAGGAAGTTGGGCGTGAAGAGAAGCAGGGCAGTTTCTGCTTTTCTCCCAAAATCCTCTTCCCGTTTAACATTGGGGCTTATGGGGCAGTTGCTGGAGTTTGTGTCGGTTAGACGCAGATAATTCAAAAACCGTACATCCTCCCGATAAAGTGGACACGTTGCCAGACAGAAGACAAGTGTGGCTACGTTCTTGGAAAATATCACTATTGTAGTGTGAAATCTGTGGCTAGGATCGTCATCTAAAGAAACATTTTCGGAGAGTTTTTTCGGGCTCCCCCACTCTGCCAGTTGGTGCTGCGCGAACATTCCGCAATACACACACATTGAATTTTTCTGAGTTTTTCGAAATCACTCACGATCAATTAAGGGTCACCGTTCAAAAACTAAACATCGTAGAAAGAAAGTTCAAATACAACTCAAATAGATAAGACTTGTGCCTACATTTTAAAGTTTGAATGGTGTCTCTAGGTCAAAGTCTGCCAGAGCAGGAGATGTTTGAAAAACGTCGATGATTTTGCGACTTTTTTGACCCCGTCCCATTCATTCCTTATGGGAAGTTTTTCGCAGTTTTTCTTCAAAATAAGAGCTTTACATTGCACCCCATCGGAGTTTAGAACTGGGTTCTTAGCGGGGGGCTTTTAATTTGAAAGTAGCGACCGCTATTAGCTCGCCGCTACGACAACAAGCGGACAACCAAGACAGCTACAGAGAGCGAGGAGACGCTAGCATCTCCCGGATCTCAGCGGCTTTCCAGCTGCTCATCTTCGTGGATGAAGTGACGAACTGACTGCTGTGATCAGCTGTTTCCTGGTTTTAAAACTCCCGGCTGTGGGTGGACCAAAACAGACCACCAATTTGCCGCCTTCTGTCTAAATCCGCGGAGCGAGCCACCAAAAGGACGGCAGATTGGCCTGCCCAGAATAAAAACGGCTACTGAATTTGAAGTCGTCGTTGTGCGGCTTTGTGATACGATCATCCAGATCACACAACAGACAAATAAAGTTCCACCTCCTGCTGCTCTACAGGAGCCACTCACACAGGCCGTGAGACTGTCTTCTTTCTCAATCTGCCAAGTTAAACTGTATGATGCATTAATGTGGACAGACAGATCTGGTGTGTGTGTGTGTGTGTGTGTGTGTCCTCCTGCTCCTCTCTCTGGATCTGCTGTGTTTGGTTTGGTCTCCAGGCACCGAGCTCGTGTTTGACGGCGGCTTAGAACGAAACAAAAAATACCTCTGCGCTCACGGTGCTTTGGAAGAGGCTGAGCCCTGTTTGTTCACCTGTGTTGTGTTGTGCCTCTCTGGTGCAACAATCGCTGCAGTGTCTACCTGGAACGTTAGCTCAGATCTTTTGTAAGCCGAACTAATTACCGTGAAAGACCTCCACTGGAGGACTGTACTGCGGCGTACTGACTACATTCACCAACAGCACAACCGTTTTAAAGGGATATTCCGGTGTAAATTTAATCCATGGTCTAACACACCGTGACACCGAGTAAGACTCCCCCTCGAGAGGTCAAGTTAGCTGACCACTAGCTTAGCTAGTTTTAGCAACCTCAGAAAAGACCGCACGATAACAATACACTGCAGCTTATGTCTCCAACTAGAAACCGCCATCAAAAAGCCACAATTAATGGTGAGAACAGCACCAAACTTCAGCAACAGTACATGTACAGTCCCAGCACACAGTACGAAGCATCAAACATCTGCTAGCTTTGCTGGATTTGTATTAAAAACACAGCTCAACTCACCCTCTCCTCCAGCAGCCTGCCTGTGTGGGGAAGCCCTGACGAGTCGATTACCGAGTGCAGTAGATTTCCTCAGCTGAAGGATGAAAATATGATTATTACTCCATTACTTCCCCTATTTTCCCTGTCAGCTCTCGATAATAAGAACTGAGCATCCCATCGAGTAATAATCAGACATTTTCATCCTTGAGCTGCAGAAATCTACTGCACTCGGTAATCGACTCGTCAGGGCTTCCCCACACAGGCAGGCTGCTGGAGGAGAGGGTGAGTTGTGCTGTGTTTTTAATACAAATCCAGCAAAGCTAGCAGATGTTTGATGCTTCGTACTGGGACTGTACATGTACTGTTGCTGAAGTTTGCTGCTGTTCTCACCATTAATTGTGGCTTTTTGATGGCGGTTTCTAGTTGGAGACAGAAGCTGCAGTGTATTGTTATCGTGCGGTCTTTTCTGAGATTGCTAAAACTAGCTAAGCTAGCAGTCAGCTAACTTGACCTCTCGAGGGGGAGTCTTACTCGGTGTCAAGGTGTGTTAGACCATGGATCAAACTTACACCGGAATATCCCTTTAAGTCAAATCTACAGCTCTTGGGGCAAAAATGAAGCATTTTTTCTCAGACCTGCCGCACTGTTAAAGCATACGAATGAATCTCTCCATGCTACAGCTGTGTGAGAGGAAAGAGGTGGCCGTGGCCGGTAGCGGCTAACAACAGGACAGGCCTGATTAGCGAGACACAGAGGAGCGCTGGCTCTGCATTCCCAGCTGCCTCCGTCCCAAACACACTGTCAACAGCACATCAGCAAAGCCCCCGAAACCCCACCCTCCCCAAAATCACCCTCCAGAGAGGTGACACACATCCACCGTCCTCCAGACCTGTTGTCGTTAGCAGCGGGGGACAGCTTGTTCTACGTTACCGCTCTGTGGATCAATAAAACACTCGATAACACGGGATTAACATCACTTTATATGCTTCCTGTCGTCAAATCCTTTGTGAGTCTGTCAGGAGAAAACGGGATCCTTGACGAAGCTAATTTGAGTCCATTCAAGCTCCTAGCACTTGAAAGATGGCAGCTAATTATCTTCATATCATGCAATTACAGTTCTTGAATGCACAGTGTGCTTCCTCCTTCAGTCAGGATTAGATGAGACGGTGGTGAAATGTGGCAGAAGGGTTGATGCATTTTTGGCTCAAACTTAGTTCTTTGCTTTTCCCGTATCAGGATGTAAATCCTTCAAGTTGTACAATACTGGGAATCTCACCAGCTCAGCTCCATGTGAGTGTTAATTACTCCTGCCAAAAGATTGTTTCAGTCCCATTTGTGTGTTTGTTTGATAGTTTGATATTTCGAGGGGTCTATGGTGCAACATCTGGCTACAGGCCAAACAGTAAATCATCATCACATTGGAGCCTTTTGATTTTTTTTAGGTCTTTCCCGTCAGCTCCTTGCCCGAAGCACTGGCGTCCTAGATGATCTGCCAAAGCAAGAAGGATTCTGGTTATGTCTTGCTGAGTCTGGGCTTTGTGTAGAAGGGGCCTCTGGGAAAATGTGACAGGAAGTCAGATATTTCTTGAGCATCAATCTGAATTTAAGAACACATTTGAACAGAAGCAGTCTTGCGACACAGATTAGCTGAAACTGTAGGATTTGTTTTGAGGTGCTTTTAAAGGAAAGGTTCAAAATTTTGAGAGCTATAGAGACAGAAGGGTCATTCCATGAAATCGGTGCCTTTTCAACTTTGAAAAGTTAAAATTTAAATAATATTTAATTGCTATTTTTTCAGTAGCCAGGTATTAAAGACAGTTTAAAATGACAAGAAATTATATTGTGCCATCTCAGCTATGGAATTTCATATTTTATAACTGTTTTAGTCAAGTCCTGTTACTGGAAAGGTAACAGGGTTGACAGTAACAGGGTTGACCATTTCAAGCTAATTTGCCCATTGCTAGCTAAAACAAATGTTAGCTAAAGCACATGCTATGTACTTTGAAAGGAAATTACATGTACATATTGATTATATTATGAGAAATAAATAATTGTTAAAAAATGGTAACAGGGTTGACGTTGTATGCTTGTCCCCCTGGTTCAACCTTGAAAAAACATCAAAAATAGCACATCAGAGATGAGCAAAACTTACTTGTCACTGAGCTGTTAGCATCCTGGTTCAGAGATGATGCAATCTCCTGTAAATCATGTCAAATCTAGAATGTGTCGTTATTTTGATAGGGTTTTTTTGTTAGGATAACAGCGTTGACATAAAATTAGGGGACACCGATAAATTGGTAAATATTTATTACAATTAAGATATATTTTTACCAAATACACTGTTTCACAATAAGATCATACTTAAAACAATATGTAAATGTGAACATTTTAACATTTTGCCAACATTTTACAAATTAAAAGTCCTGCTGACGTACAACAACAACAGTGAGGGACAGGCCAAAAACCTCACCCTCATCAGCTTAAAAATCATTTTTATTATTTAAAATAATATTTAATTGATTTTAATTTGATGTTTTATTGAGGAGAGAAGACATGGTAATGTTATATTTTCAAATTACATCTTTGTTTGTTGTTACTGTAATTTTATGACTGATCATTTCTTGGGGACACAAAAGGCACCGATTTCATGGAATGACCCAGAAAACCAGTTCTGGTCAGGTTAGCTGTTGTTAGCCACACATCAGGCATTATTTTACGCATGCTAACACAAGTAAGACAGAAGTGCTAATAAACCTGACTCTATAGCTTGTTTGCAATTATTTGTCTACATAAAAATGATATAAATCTGATCTTTAACATCAAATACACCATGAAAGCAGCATTTAGATCTGAAATCTTCTCTTCTAACCCTCGCACATGTTTACAGTGAACCTCTCCATCACCGGCCATCAGCTCTGCCGTTCACTCATCCATCCTGCAAATCTGACAACTTTATTGTCCATTACACGGACAACACATGGACGTCTGTCTCCGGCGTTAAAAACACGGGGCTTAAAAATAGATTTAAAAGCAGAGGCTGACAGATTTACTGTACATGACATGAGTAACATTTGATCCTTACAACCCTGCAGACAGCATATGAACCGACAGGTGTCCACGGCGGTATTGTTCTGGTTGCTCGTTCTGCTTGTATACATGTTCAGGGGCTGCGTGTGCACATACATGCTTCAGCAAATTCAAATAATGCTTTTAAAATCATTTTAGTACCAATTGGAATACAAATAAGCTGAGAATAAGTCTGAGAAGGTGTTGAACATTTGACCTTGAGGATTCTCCGTGGCAGCGTTGAGAAGTAAAACATAAATGACTCACGTTGATTTACGCTCTGTCGGTTCTGTTGTTTTGATAAGTTACATCATGACACGCAGGATACTTTGATCTGAAATGTGACACTGTTACTGTGTTATTCTTCAGAATTCAGTTGTATCAAAGGATATTCATCATCTTTTCCTTTTCATGCTCTCCTGCCACCCGTCACTCCGAAAAGCCCCGAGCGTGAATACGCCGACGACACTGTCATCTCCGTTGATGTGGGTTTTATGAGTGGAAGGTGTGGAATAACATGGTTGTAGTGTGTTTCTGAGGTCACAAAGTCACTTCTAAATTCTGTTTGTGGGTGTACTGATTGGTGTGATTTTGTCAGTTTTTACTAGTAAACTTTTTAAAAGAATAGAAGAAGAAAAAATCCAAATTTAAAGAACAGTGTTTTGACCAGATGAACCTGTAGTGGCGTGAGAAAAGACGGTAGGCTACAGAGCTCAGGCGAACATCCAGGAACTGTCCCGAGAAAAAAACTGTTGCTTCTTTACTTAAAGGTCCACTGTGTAGAGTTTTAAGTAATTTATTACCTCAGATCAGCGTCTTCATTAATAAATAAGTCCTCATTGGTGTAAAATGATCTCTGCCAACAATCTCACTTCTCCTCCTGAGGGAAGAATCACACATTGTGACGTGAAGCAGGAAGTTGGGCGTGAAGAGAAGCAGGGCAGTTTCTGCTTTGCTCCCAAAATCCTCTTCCCGTTTAACATTGGGGCTTATGGGGCAGTTGCTGGAGTTTGTGTCGGTTAGACGCAGATAATTCAAAAACCGTACATCCTCCCGATAAAGTGGACACGTTGCCAGACAGAAGACAAGTGTGGCTACGTTCTTGGAAAATATCACTATTGTAGTGTGAAATCTGTGGCTAGGATCGTCATCTAAAGAAACATTTTCGGAGAGTTTTTTTCAGGCTCCCCCACTCTGCCAGTTGGTGCTGCGCGAACATTCCGCAATACACACACATTGAAAATCCTGAATTTTTTCGAAATCACTCATGATCAATTAAGGGTCACCGTTCAAAAACTAAACATCGTAGAAAGAAAGTTCAAATACAACTCAAATAGATAAGACTTGTGCCTACATTTTAAAGTTTGAATGGTGTCTCTAGGTCAAAGTATGCCAGAGCAGGAGATGTTTGAAAATCGTCGATGATTTTGCGACTTTTTTGACCCCGTCCCATTCATTCCTTATGGGAAGTTTTTCATACGGAGGCTTCCATGTCCTTCCGCTCTATAAAAAACGATGAGCTGGTGAGAGGGACAAAAAGCTCTACGTGGTACAGATAAGGCTAAAGGCGTTTTCACTCAGAGCCAGCGTGACTGTGGAACGGAGAAGGAGCTTAGCCAGACGCGCTCGTCAGCTGCAGTTTGAAGTCTGTTTGAAATAACGTACCTCATCACCCGAAACTAAACTTGATGAAGTGCTGTTTGAAGACATGTTGTTGTCACAGCTTCTTGAATCTTGACACATCCCGCCTGCCGTAGTTCCAACAGGCTGCAACGCACATTTGAAAACGCGAGGCGCTAGAGAGCAGTATTCGTTTGGATGCAGAATAACATTTAACCACTAGATGGGAGAAATAATTCCACAGTGTGGCTTTAATATTGTTACTGTAAACTTACTGTCACATAAAATTGCACTTATATGTTTAAAACAGAAACTCTCAGTCCAGCTGTGTGTTTCACAAAGACAAAAACAATAAGAAGTTAACGACGTTTGAATCAAACAATAAACGATGTATGGACATAATTTCCTCAGTCAGAGGAAAAGAAACCCGAACATCCACATGTTTCACATATTTAACAACAAATCAAATACAATAAAGAGACTAAAACAAAAAGTGATTTATAGGTTTCCTCACGCTGCCCTTCCCCTGTGTGATTCACTCACGAGCTCTCCTGCTGATTTTCGTTTGCTGATGGATTTGTTGTTTACATAAAAGATGAGGAGCTCTGGTTTAGTCAGCGCTGGTTCAGTTTGTCATTCGCTAAGCAATAGTTATACTCATAGGCCTTTTGTCCTGGAGGCATTATGGGGAAGATCCCTGCTCCTCCTATTGGGCATTTTCTGTTTCCTGGGGCAACACGTGTCTTCGACCTTTGCGCAACGTCTTAAATATATAGATCCATATCTTGGATTGTCTTAACTACCACTTCTCTTCTATAAAACCAGCTCAATCAGTTCTTTCTTCTTGAAGGAGGACGGTGGTTCTTGTAACTTCAAACAGATTTGTCCGATGGTCACGTGCGAATGATTGTTTGCAGAGGAACATCTCCCTGTGTCATTACTCATCTCTTTATGCACATAAATCCCTTCGCTTTGATGTAAATTCCTCTAATTGGTCCGTCAGATGAATCCAGATTATGTTCTTAATGATAATTTGACGCCCAGTTTCAATTCCATTATTCTCAACCATCAGAATGAAAGCATTGATTAATGGATTAATATCAGTTAAACCGACGTATACACGTTATTACTCCCACTCACACATGGCTGCTGCCTGTTCAGTGCTCTCCTTCAAGGGTTCCTCGGTCTTTGGTTGGAAGAGTTTCTCTTGGTAAAGAGAGAATAAAGGATTACTGGACCTAAATGTTTTAAAAACTCACTACCCTAAGGCTCGAAAGTCACAGCAAGAAAACACAACTAAGTAAATAGTCCAATGGATAATTTCTGCAGTGATTAATGTTTCAGCTGGTCAACAAGTTATTGAACCCGGACTGAAGCAGTGAGCAGCTTCTCATGTGTTAAACAACCATGTCAGAAGACATATCCTGTGGTTGTGGAAAAGATCAAGCAATCAAGCAAAGAAAACAACGAAGGAGATGATGAAACTACTAAAAAATTGGGTCGAGAACTGTCCAACGTGTTATTAAAACCTGGAAGGATAGTGGTGAACCATCATCTTCGAGGTACAACTCACAACGATGTTTAGTAGTGATGTAAGAGCATTTCCAAACGCAGATTTTTGAAGAGAAATCAAGAGATTGGGACTAAACAGCTGTGTAGTCTAAAGAAAAAAACACTTATCAGTGAGGCTAATCTGAAATAAAGGCTTCAGTTTGCCAGGGAGCATAAAGATTGGACGATGGAAACAGGTCATGTGGTCTGATGAGTCCAGACTTACCCTGCTCCAGAGTGAGAAGAGAGGCGGATAAGGTCACCCATCATGCCCAGTGCCTACCGTACAAGCCTGTGAGGGCAGTGTTATGATCTGGGGTTGATTCAGTTGGTCAACTCTAGATTGAGCAACTGTATGTGCCCAAAAAATGAGACAGAAACATAATTTTCCCACATGGATTGTCGACTCGCCCATCATCAGTACAAGATCTTGGCTGAAATAAATGTCGTGACAATACGTAAGCTTAACGAAACGATGCCAACGCGAATGCGTGCCGTAATCAACGCTAAGGGTGGTCCAACGAAATACCAGAGTGTGTGACGGTATCTTTTTAGCCGATCAGTGTATATCAGGTCACGGAAAACTGCTGGAAGCTGGAACTAATTGATACTTGACGTGTTTGTGGCATTAAGTACATAATAATAGGTGAGTAAACTTCTGTTGATTGATTTGATTACTGTTTTTGACAAGTTTTCACTGGAAAGTCCCATTTGTCTGTTTGATAGTTGGATATTTCAAGGGGTTTAAGGTGCTAAGCTAAAATAAAGGCTTCAGTTTGCCAGGGAGCATAAAGATTGGACTCTGGGCGATGGAAACAGGTCACCCATCACGCCTAGTGCCTACCGTACAAGCCTGTGAGGGCAGTGTCATGATCTGGGGTTGATTCGGTTGGTCAACTCTAGATTGAGCAACTGTATGTGCCCAAAAAATGAGACAGAAACATCATTTTCACACTTGGATTGGCCACCAGAGTCCAGACCTTAACCCCACTGAGAATCTTTGGGATGTGCCGGAGAAGACTTTACGCAGCAGCCGACTCGCCCACCATCAGTACGAGATCTTGGCTGAAAAAGCTAGAACGAATTCATACTTGACGTGTTTGCGGCATTAAGTACATAATAATAGGTGAGTAAACTTCTGTTGATTGATTTGATTACTGTTTTTGACAAGTTTTCACTGGAAATGTTGTCAAAACATTTCATTATGCACATAGGTTTCACTGGAAACTATGAATCAAGCTCACAGCTACAGGTGGAGTGTTTATTACTCAAGAGAAATATTCCCAGGAGCTTGGCGAAAAAAAGGGCCGTGCCAGGCAGAGTCAGGAGCCTTGAAGGAGCGTGATCTAATCGGCAGTGTTGAAAGGACTTTCTGCCAGTCAGCCGCTCTCTCAATGAGGACATCTCATCTCATGTGGGACCAGCTGCTTGTGTGTGTTTGTGTCTTCGCCTCACCGAGCGCCGTCCGATGATGCTTGTTTGGCTGCAGACGGTGCAGAGCCGATCAAACACGCGTGCACCTGAACAAAACCACGTACACATGCGGAGCAGACGATGTAAACACAGTCGCAGCAGGTTTGGCGGCGTCGTGGTAACCATCTTTGTTTTCCTTCTGTCCGCGGTTCATCGGCCTCCCGCTGGGCCTTCCTGTTGAGTCGCTGGGTAGCTGAGCGTACGGCGATCGGGTTAGCGTTCACTGACCCGACTTCACATGTCAGCCATTCGTCCTGATTGTTCCCACTCCGTATCACAAGCACAAACTTCACATCGCTATAAATAAAATGTGTTCCCTTTCCTTCCTGAGAAAGTTTTCTCGTTTGTGTGTGTGTGTGTGTGTGTGTGTGTGTGTTTATTACATAAAGCTTTCAGGCACCCAAAGTTCTCAAAACTCTCCAAAGACATAAATAAGCGAACAAGTCTTCGGAGCTACTATGTTACTTTGTGACAGCCGAGATATGGAACCAACAATGGAGCAGGAACCAAGAAATGTCAGCAGTACAAAGTCTTTCAGGTCTTTTTTTTATTTTATGTGAAAGTTCATTTAGTTTAAAAATAAGATTGTAAGATACACTTAAAGATTCATTGGTCCTTAAAGGTCGCTATTTGTAAGAGTGGTAGATTTTTGAGTCAGACAGGTTGGCCACCAGTTTCTTACAACTAGCACCTTTAAGCATCTAGTTTCGTTCAAAAAACATCATCAGAATTGTAATCTTTAATCTAATAAGCATTAATCAGTGGAGTCATAGACACTAACCACAGAAATATTTGTAAATCTCTGTCGTTTTGACCCGTTTTGGACCCGTACGCCCAGAAAACAAGGTTTGGTTCCAGTAGTTGGCCTAATAAGAGCTGTGACTCTAATTTCTGCCAGGAATGGTCTCTCAGTCAATACAATAAAAACAAAAGATGTGTGTGTGTGTGTGTGTGTGTGTGTGTGTGTGTGTGTGTGTGTGTGTGTGTGTGTGTGTGTTTATTACATAAAGCTTTCAGGCACCCAAAGTTCTCAAAACTCTCCAAAGACATAAATAAGCGAACAAGTCTTCGGAGCTACTATGTTACTTCGTGACAGCCGAGATATGGAACCAACAATGGAGCAGGAACCAAGAAATGTCAGCAGTACAAAGTCTTTTAGGTCTTTTTTTATTTTATGTGAAAGTTCATTTAGTTTAAAAATAAGATTGTAAGATACACTTAAAGATTCATTGGTTCTTAAAGGTCCTATTTGTAAGAACGGTAGGTTGAGTCTCATTGCCAACTCGTTAGACAGGTTTGCCACCAGTTTCTTACAACTAGCACCTTTAAGCGTCTAGTTTCGTTCAAAAAACATCATCAGAATTGTAATCTTTAGTCTAATAAGCATTAATCAGTGGAGTCATAGACACTAACCACAGAAATATTTGTAAATCTCTGTCGTTTTGACCCGTTTTGGACCCGTACGCCCAGAAAACAAGGTTTTATGGAAGGGTTTGGTTCCAGTAGTTGGCCTAATAAGAGTTGTGTGACTGTGACTCTGATTTCTGCCAGGAATGGTCTCTCAGTCAATACAATAAAAACAAAAGATGTGTGTGGTGTGTGGTGTTCATTACATAAAGCTTTCAGGCACCCAAAGTTCTCAAAACTCTCGAAAGACATAAATAAGCGAACAAGTCTTCAGAGAACTTTTACGTGTGACAGCCGAGATATGGAACCAACAATGGAGCAGGAACCAAGAAATGTCAGCAGTACAAAGTCTTTCAGGTCTTTTTTATTTTATGTGAAAGTTCATTTAGTTTAAAAATAAGATTGTAAGATACACTTAAAGATTCATTGGTCCTTAAAGGTCCTGTTTGTAAGAACGGTAGGTTTTTGAGTCTCATTGCCACCAGTTTCTTACAACTAGCACCTTTAAGCATCTAGTTTCATTCAAAAAACATCATCAGAATTGTAATATTTAATCTAATAAGCATTAATCAGTGGAGTCATAGACACTAACCACAGAAAATATTTGTAAATCTCTGTCGTTTTGACCCGTTTTGGACCCGTAAAACAAGGTTTTATGGAAGGGTTTGGTTCCAGTAGTTGGCCTAATAAGAGCTGTGACTCTGATTTGTTCCAGGAATGGTCTCTCAGTCAATACAATAAAAACAAAAGATGTATGTGTGTGTGTGTGTGTGTGTGTTTATTACGTAAAGCTTTCAGGCACCCAAAGTTCTCAAAACTCTCCAAAGACATAAATAAGCGAACAAGTCTTCGGAGCTACTATGTTACTTTGTGACAGCCGAGATATGGAACCAACAATGGAGCAGGAACCAAGAAATGTCAGCAGTACAAAGTCTTTCAGGTCTTTTTTTTATTTTATGTGAAAGTTCATTTAGTTCAAAAATAAGATTGTAAGATACACTTAAAGATTCATTGGTCCTTAAAGGTCCTATTTGTAAGAACGGTAGATTTTTGAGTCTCATTGCCACCAGTTTCTTACAACTAGCACCTTTAAGCATCTAGTTTCGTTCAAAAAACATCATCAGAATTGTAATCTTTAGTCTAATAAGCATTAATCAGTGGAGTCATAGACACTAACCACAGAAATATTTGTAAATCTCTGTTGTTTTGACCCATTTTGGACCCGTAAAACAAGGTTTTATGGAAGGGTTTGGTTCCTTAATAAGAGCTGTGACTCTGATTTCTGCCAGGAATGGTCTCTCAGTCAATACAATAAAAACAAAAGATGTGGTTTGGTGAAGTTGTGGAGTAGCGTGGGATCAATCTATCGGACGTGACTCAATCAATCGATGTTTTAAAGTTTTATGCATGTAAAGTTAAGCGATGCTCATCGACTCATCGAGTGTGGTGCCTTCACGTTTCCTTGTTGTCCGAGTCATGTTGTTGTCGCGTGGCGCTGCGTTCAAAGACCCTCCGTCATCCGAGAGCTGATTGTCAGCTGCCCAAAATCAATGCACAGAGAAGCTTTGCTGCTTGAGAATCACATGAAGGATACCAAAGCACCGATATGTGAACAAATCTAAACAAGTCGCTGCATTAAAACCTCTCAGCATGCGACAGCCGAGATATGGAACCAACAATGGAGCAGGAACCAAGAAATGTCAGCAGTACAAAGTCTTTCAGGTCTTTTTTTATTTTATGTGAAAGTTCATTTAGTTTAAAAATAAGATTGTAAGATACACTTAAAGATTGTCATTGGTCCATAAAGGTCCTATTTGTAAGAACAGTAGGTTTTTGAGTCTCATTGAGGTCGGCCACCAGTTTCTTACAATTAGCACCTTTAAGCATCTAGTTTCATTCAAAAAACATCATCAGAATTGTAATATTTAATCTAAAAAGCATTAATCAGTGGAGTCATAGACACTAACCGCAGAAAATATTTGTAAATCTCTGTCGTTTTGACTCGTTTTGGACCCTCGTCCAGAAAACAAGGTTTTATGGAAGGGTTTGGTTCCAGTAGTTGGCCTAATAAGAGCTGTGACTCTGATTTCTTCCAGGAATGGTCTCTCAGTCAATACAATAAAAACAAAAGATGTGTTTTGGTGAAGTTGTGAAGTAGCGTGGGATCAATCTATCGGACGTGACTCAGGCAGAAATGTTCACGGATCAATCGATGTTTTAAAGTTTTACAGACTCATCGAGTGTGGTGCCTTCACGTGTCCTTGTTGTCCGAGTCGTGTTGTTGTCGCGTGGCGCTGCGTTCAAAGACCCTCCGTCATCCGAGAGCTGATTGTCAGCTGCCCAAAATCAATGCACAGAGAAGCTTTGCTGCTTGAGAATCACATGAAGGATACCAAAGCACCGATATGTGAACAAATCTAAACAAGTCGCTGCATTAAAACCTCTCAGCGTGCAGGTGAACTGAGTTTTAATGCTTTCATGTTTTAACCTGCACACACATATTAATCAGACACACGTATGTGCATTCACACATGCACACACACCTCCGTGCAAAACATTTGCAGATGCGCACACTCGCTCCAGACGCACACGGATCTGTCGCACTACACATTTTCCAGAGCGCTCCCCTCTGACGCCGGCTGAAAATAGCTCCGTGTCGTCGGTGTGTGAAGTGTCCGGGCTCTCGCAGCTGATTGTGTGGCCTCGGAGAGGAACAGCGTGAGGCTGTGGGATGTGACAAGAGCGCCGCCGTGGGTGGAAAACTTCTCTTAAAGGAGAATTCCACCCACTAATCCTCTTAGATATCGTCGAGTGTTGGAGCTCGCTCTCCTGTCGCTCGCCGTCAGCTGTGGGCCGAGTTCAGTTTGTGTTGTATTGGAGACGCTCTGCAGACGTTTTAGTCCAACTTAGTGATGAAAGCAGCTTCTTGAGTGTATTTGTGCTTGAAAAAAGAAGACACTTGGTGCAAAATGGGCAACTTTAGCAAGTTTGTTCTTGGGATTTAAGGAGCTGACGCCAAAACCGACGCTTCTCTGTTGATATTTAAGTTCAATTTAAAGATTTTCTGCCGTCAGACTTCACTTCAGGTGCTGAAAATGTGAATGTGACTGGGCAGGAAAATGCACCAGAAACAAAAATGATGAGCCGAGAAATGTGAAGAACGCTGATACTCAGTGCTTTCCAATGATTTTGTGTGGAATTTCCCTTTAAGAGACAACATCTACACACCTATTGAATGCATAAACACACATATGAAGACACACACAGGTGATTAACACATGTTTTATGTACCTGAGTCTCAGTAGCCGTTTTTATTCTGGGCAGTAAGCCACCAATCTGCCGTCCTTTTGGCGGCTCGCTCCGCGGATTTAGACAGAAGGCGGCAAATTGGTGGTCTGTTTTGTTCCACCAGTTTTGCCCCTCGGAGGGTAACGTTACACTTATTTGCGCCTCCATTGCTGTAAATCCGAGGCGGCAATGTGGCGGCAAATGCTGAGATGGGCGGAGGTGTGGATGACGTGCACTGCTGCGCACCCACAGCCGGGAGTTTTAAAACCAGGAAACAGCTGATCACAGCAGTCAGTTCGTCACTTCATCCACCAAGATGAGCAGCTGGAAAGCCGCTGAGATCCGGGAGATGCTAGCGTCTCCTCGCTCTCTGTAGCTGTCTTGGTTGTCCGCTTGTTGTTGTAGCGGCGAGCTAATAGCGGTCGCTACTTTCAAATTAAAAGCCCCCTGCTAAGAACCCAGTTCTAAACTCCGATGGGGTGCAATGTAAAGCTCTTATTTTGAAGAAAAACTGTGAAAAACTGTCCCATAAGGAATGAATGGGACGGGGTCAAAAAAGTCGCAAAATCATCTACGTTTTTCAAACATCTCCTGCTCTGGCAGACTTTGACCTAGAGACACCATTCAAACTTTAAAATGTAGGCACAAGTCTTATCTATTTGAGTTGTATTTGAACTTTCTTTCTACGATGTTTAGTTTTTGAACGGTGACCCTTAATTGATCGTGAGTGATTTCGAAAAATTCAGAAAAATTCAGGATTTTCAATGAGTGTGTATTGCGGAATGTTCGCGCAGCACCAACTGGCAGAGTGGGGGAGCCTGAAAAAAACTCTCCGAAAATGTTTCTTTAGATGACGATCCTAGCCACAGATTTCACACTACAATAGTGATATTTTCCAAGAACGTAGCCACACTTGTCTTCTGTCTGGCAACGTGTCCACTTTATCGGGAGGATGTACGGTTTTTGAATTACCTGCGTCTAACCGACACAAACTCCAGCAACTGCCCCATAAGCCCCAATGTTAAACGGGAAGAGGATTTTGGGAGAAAAGCAGAAACTGCCCTGCTTCTCTTCACGCCCAACTTCCTGCTTCACGTCACGTCACATGTTGACGCCGACCAGAGGAGGAAAAGTGGAGGCTGTTTGGAAAAGGAGGAATATTACACCTCCTTTTAGACAGACAAGGAGGCACATTGCAGCCTTTACCTTGCTGCACATGTGCCACCTTTTCTATCTAAAAGGGGCTGGTGTAGCTCATCTTGTGTGTGCATTAACTCATATGCTGCGTGTGTGTGATCATGTATGTGCTTGTGATCAGAATCAGAGTGTGTGTTTTTATTTTCAGCATGAGAACAACGGTCGCGCTGCATGCGTCCATTATGAAACCCTGCGGGGGTGTAAAGTGTCTCCACACAACAGAAGACCACAGAGTAGCACCGTCGCCATCACTCAGCCACAGTTAGCAGCCGTGCGATTAGCATTGTTGCTAAAGCGTGAGAACGTCCCGCCAGTGTGTGTGTGTGTGTGTGTGTGTGTGTGCTGTCCTCCATGATCCAAACTCCCCCTCCAGCCTTTCATCTTCCTGTTCTCACGCCTGTCAGGACTTCCTGCTCACGCCCAGCAGGCCCCGCCCTCTGCGTGGCTGACGGCCCGCCAGCTCGCCGTCACTGCAGCGTGCACGTCCTTCCCTTTAATTAGCCGGCTCCTTTAAGAGGCTCGTTCTACATCACACACTCGGGGACGTGATTTTATGTACTGTGTGTGGTGTTTTATTGTGAAAGGCGGTGCAGGAGCTGTGTGTATGAAGTGCGGTGAGTCTGTGGGCAGACGTAGACGAACTGTAGGTATAATAACACGTCTGTAAGCGCAGACGCTGATTTACAGTCAATAAAAGTCGCTCCTGGTGTTTGAGGAGTATTAATCCTTGAATTAGTCTGAATCCAGACCTGAAATTATTCCGATCTGATCACAAAACAGACGTAATCTCTCTGGAATATAAATATGTATACAGAGAAAATAATACACCGTGAAATTGTTATTTTTATTAAGATTTATTTACTTCTCTTGAATTTTTAAAATGTTAATGTTCACACACAAATCTTTTACAAATACTAACAAGTCGGGACCTTGTAAAACCTTGAGAGCAGCTTGTAAAGGACCAACCCGCTGTTTTTGGGAAACAGATTATCTTCGGCGAATCTTTAATCCTTCTGACGTTTTAATTTCACTACAGAACGAAAAGTCGACCCGCAGAGACCTGAAGCGTGTTTGAGTTTGAACATGAAGCACTTGGCAGAAAACCTGCAAAGTCAACAGTTAAAGCAACTACAGGGAAAACTTCTTGCTGGTTCTGGTGCACCTTTGGACGACAAAGACTCCAAAAACTGGTTTGCATTTTATGACTGACCCAGATAGTCAGAGCCGACCCGGTGACTGGCATTAAGAATCAGTAACTGATCTTCTCACTGGTGGTCTTGTTTGCTGCTGTAGCTCATACAGAGGTGTCAGTATTAGATTGAGACTGTTTCATAACCAGTGAGAAAGTCTGTGATATATTTAAATATGTCATTTCAAAAGAAATCATCCAAATAAATCACAGTCTGAAGTCGTGTTAGCTGCTCTGTAAGACTGAACCTGCTTCTAGCAGATAATGTCAACATGCTGACGTAATGTTTGACGCGGTCGCCATCCAAACTA